>JBAIZL010000004.1:36906162-37506162 GCA_036971475.1 Prosapia bicincta | reverse complement strand
AGCAGTAGACATCATCAACAGCGATGTTCAACGTGAACACCAGTTCGATAAGACTTCTTTGGCTACTTTTGTTGCGGAAAATGAACAATTGCTTACTGCTGAACAACGAAATGTGTATGATCAAATTAACGTTTCAATTGCAGCACAACAAGGTGGATTCTTTTTTTTAGACGCTCCAGGTGGCACTGGTAAAACATTTCTTATCGCACTGATACTTGCGCGGATTCGATCTCAAAATCATATTGCATTGGCCATTGTTTCATCAGGCATTGCAGCAACGTTACTTGATGGTGGACGGACTGCGCATTCAGCACTTAAATTACCTTTGAACGTTCATACAAATCCCGAAGCAATGTGTAACATAAAGAAGCATTCGGGCATGGCTGAAGTTTTGAGAAAATGTAAAATTATTATCTGGGATGAATGTACAATGGCCCACAAGCATTCGCTTGAAGCTCTCGACAGGTCCCTGAAAGATATCAAAAATAATGCTCGGCTTTTCGATGGTGCTCTACTGCTGCTGTCTGGTGATTTCAGACAAACATTACCAGTCATTCCACGCGCGACATATGCAGACGAAATAAACGCATGTTTGAAAGAATCTTATCTATGGCCAAGTGTCACTAAATTATGCCTTACTATTAATATGCGCGTTCGACTTCAAAATGATCCATTAGCGTCAGGATTCTCTGAACAATTGTTAGACATTGGCAACGGTAAAATTCAATTGTATGAAGATACACAATATATTCGACTTCCAGAGAATTTTTGCAACATGGTGGCTACCAAAGATGAGTTAATAACAAGTATCTTTCCAGATTTAAGACATAATTATACTAATCATGAATGGCTGCGAGAGCGAGCTATTTTAGCCGCAAAAAATTTAGATGTTGACACCATCAATTTTAAAATACAACAGTCATTGCCTGGTGATGAAATTACATTTAAATCGATTGACACTGTTGTTAATCCTGACGAAGTTGTCAACTATCCTGTAGAGTTTCTAAATTCACTAGATTTACCTGGAATGCCACCACATAATTTGCGACTGAAAATTGGCTCACCTATAATTTTGCTTCGAAATTTAAATGCCCCAAAATTGTGTAATGGCACGCGATTAGTTGTAAAAAAATCATGGGCAACATTCTTGAAGCCAATATTTTGAGTGGAAAATTTCAAGGTGAAGCTGTACTTTTACCACGGATCCCAATGATTCCTTCAGATTCGCCTATACCATTCAAACGTTTACAATTTCCAATCCGCTTGGCATATGCTATGACTATAAATAAGTCACAAGGCCAAACAATGACAATTTGTGGCTTGGATTTAGAAAGCCCATGTTTTTCTCACGGCCAATTATATGTTGCGTGTTCCAGAGTTGGAAAACCATCGAATTTATTTATTTATACAACTCAGGGTTTAACCAAAAATATTGTACATCCAATGGCATTACGATAAATTAAGTTTTTGTAAATAATAAAATATATTTTTTAAATAAAAACGTTTGAGTATAAGCTTTTTTACCTTTAATTAAAACAAGTTTAAGATTTCATTACACATACTCACACGCTATCGATTAGTCTAATTGTAATAAATTTACATGTAATGACGTTAGATATTGTCATAACATTTGAATAATAATTTTCATCAAAATGGTCCAGAATGTTTTACCTTATTAAAAAAAGTTTGAAATTTTCAAATTAACCCTACAGTGAACGGGCTGGGTCTGTGAGACCCAAGTGTTTGTATATTAGGTTATTTATAAAGTCAGTTGTATTGTAGATAGCTGGTTTCCTCTGTACCTTCCCAAAATAGTCCACAGATAGTGATAGTGTCATTGTTTTTGAGAACTTGACTCTTAGTCATCATTTGTCACCCGATAAAGTATAGTGTGGGTCAGTTGGACCCGGCCCGTTCACTTGAGTGACTTTTTTTCAATACTCACCAATTATTGTTTTATGTTACTTTTTTGTTATTTACTTAACGTCTGTTAGTGTATTAACGTGTTTCAAGAAGTGTATAGTGTAGTGCTTTTTTTATCATTATGAGTAGCAGAAGAGTGGAAACACCGAGTGAAATTAAGCGTATTTTATTAGAGGAATTATCTGAAAGTGAAGTAAGTGACTCAGACGCAGTCCCTGACTTTCAATTGTAAGTGATCATGACACAAATAGTGATATTGAACTAGTAGACAATGATGAACTTGAGAATAATTCAGTTGGTTATGTGAGAGAACTCAGTGAGGAATGTGATGACCTACACATACCTGAAGGTTCTGGGTGACTCAAGTTCAACACCAGCAGGTATACCTAGAGCCCAAAATTATTTCTTTGGTAAAGATAAAAAGACAAAATGACAAAAAAAACTTACCGTAAGCGTGGTAGATGTTCCTTGTGTAGAGACAACAAAACAAAGTACTTTTGTAAAGAGTGTAAAGTTTGGTTATGTCTAGGTCACGCTGAAATGTTGTGTAGCCAATGCTGGAAAAAGTAAAACTTTGGAACTCTATAGAAACAAGTGGTTATTCTAACACACTTGTTATATCAATGTTGGCAAAATCTGATAACATAGAATTATATACCAATAAGACATAATCTCAGTTGCCTGAGAGGTATATCTGGTATATGTGGTATGTTAGCCATCCACAAGGTAAAAAATTGCTAAAATGTGTAAGAGAATTAAGAAAGTGTTCAATATTTTAGGAAACTTGTAACAAAACTTTTATATACTTTTGTAGAACATAGTAGAGACTAGTTGACTAAACTGTTAACAAATATAGTAAACTTTATTTCAACAGTAAAAACCACTTTGTGTTGAAATAAATTAAATATTTGAAAACACATGGAAATAGGTTCATTGACATGACTCTAAATATGAATATGAAATTACAAGTACATTCCACTCAGCAAAATAGTATACAAACATTATTACTATGACATTATTTAAATATGAATTAAGATAGGTTATTTGTAAATATTATATATTTGAAATATATATATTTATATATATTTGTGATGAATCGATTACAAAATTTTAACAATTCCAATACCAAGAAATCAATTTACGATTTCAAATACCACGATTACCAACCCAATAAGTTGTTATATTGTCAGCGTTACAAATGAGATGACGCACAAATGCAACATTATGTTAGAGAGGTGACAGATATTTTACCGCCGAATGTGTAAATGCGACATTGTGTTAGAGCGGCAACGGATATTTTACCGCTCAATGTGTAAACGTCGGAAGCGCTTGATGCTCAGTTGTGTTAGTCTTGTGTAGAGCTTGTGAGATGCCCTATCATGCATCGGCTTCAACAATAGGAGCTCGGTTGAAGTTGTTTTCTCCTGACGTTCAAAATAAACCATAAAGTCATCTAAGTGAGATATTGCTTCAGTGTAACTAAAATATTTTGTTGATTCCTACTGACATCGTCTGTACACAGACAAGTGGCCATCACGTCAACGTACACATCTCGATTCTTCACTGTTATTGCATTGTACAATCGTATTTACGCACTATGCTGTAGATAGTGGCTAGCCAAGATTACTATATAAAAAGTCAAGTACACTTTTACGGTATTTTTCTGACTGTAAGGTAATATGACCAGAACTAATATTTCAACATCAATCATTACAATTTTAACATAGAAAACCATTTTTTAAAAATCAAAAAATACCACAAAACCATTTCATATTATGCAGAGATCCGGAATAAAGAGGTTTGAAATATCGAAGTTCTACTGTAGTTACAATTTTACATGGTAAAACATATTTTCGGTTTAATAAAGATTTTACAAATTATAGGTTCCCCTATAGGATCTAAAATCTCTGCCCAATGTAATTATGGAGGATCTAGAAATTGCAATCCATAGTATAATACTTGAGAAATTTAAAATTCATTTGGGTTTCTAATACCGGTTTATGGATGATATTTTTACTAAGTGTCTACAAATAGGACATATGATGTAGTTGATTTGTTAAATAATTATACTAAAAATTTAGTGTTGAAATAGAATCCAATAGTTGTTTTTGGAATTCTTGGCTATACGGAATAGTGATAGTTATACTAATACTCATTGGTGTTGGAAAAAAAACTTCTACAGATTGTAATATTAATTACTTTACACATCATCCTTTACATAATAAAATAGCTATAGTAAACATGCTTTTGGATAAAGCTGTTAAACTCTTATACAAGTTTCATAAACAAAATATCTTAATTACTGAGATTCTTGAAAAAAAATTACGACTGCGTGATTTCATTAATAAATATATTTAACAAAAGAATTTTAATGATTAATAATAACAACAATACTAATAAA
This sequence comes from Prosapia bicincta, assembly GCA_036971475.1. Lineage (NCBI taxonomy): Eukaryota > Metazoa > Arthropoda > Insecta > Hemiptera > Cercopidae > Prosapia > Prosapia bicincta. The sequence continues at coordinate 37,501,838 of JBAIZL010000004.1, read as the reverse complement.
AATGAGAATAACAAAAATGAGTTTTCAATTCCCCTATTTATTAAAGAACTGTTGTATTTTCCGTACATTAATTGGTAAAATCTTATGGTTTCAGACCTATTTAGAGTTGTTTGATGTAATCATCTTGAATTCTCTGATTAAACTATATTTAAAAAGTACTTAACTACATGAATATGTAAGGACTTACTTGCTGATGCGTTTCAGAACATTTGTTCCTTCTACGAAGTTAACCCGCTACTGGCGGCATCGGTTACAGCCTTTGTACCCAACCGATGCCGCCAGTAAAGGGTTAGCTTCGTAAAAGGAACTAATGTTTTTAAACACGTCAGCAAGTAAGCCATTACGTATTCACTTAGTTAAGTACTTTTAAATATACTATTTAGAGTAATTATAATTAGCATAACTTTAAACAATTAGGTAAGGATATTGCAAATAGAAAGGTCAAGGAGAATATTGTATATGAGATTCATTGTTGTGACTGCAACAGTTTGTATAAAGGACAAACTAAACAAAAATTAAAAGTTACAATTAAAGAGCATTAAAATGAAATTGAAAAGGATATACCGAGGTCTGAACTAGTGTGGCATGCAGAGGACTTCAACATATTATAAATTGGGATGAGCTTAAAATAATGGATATTTAAGATAATTATGGAAAAAAGGTTGTTTTCTGAGATATGTTTCATTCACATTAATATTTATGCTATCAATAACAAGAGAGGTACAGAACAATTGCTTTCTGTACACAAAAAAAAACTTTAAATTTGATAATTGCTAAAGTTTGAATGCTATCTGTATTTATCTTGTGTTTTCATGAAATTGCTGGTTTTGTTATTGAATTTAAGGTCTGTGATTTTAGATTAGCTGACTTTTAGTCTTAGTTTTGTAAGTAAAACTTAGTATTTAGATAATTTTTATGTAATTTTAGATTATTACTGAAAAACTATTTTAAGTGATAGATTTTTTAGGTAGGATAGCTGTATAAACTTTCCTTTCATAAATATTTTTAAATTTAAGATATTTTTATTTTTCACTTTTAATGAGTTGTCAAAGATTTATTAAATGTATTTTGTTGTAATTTTGAAAATTTAAAATATTTTTTTAAATATTCCTTTTATTAATTATAATATTGTTATATGATTATAATTATATTTTATATGTTTTTTTTAGTCTTGAGAAGGGCCACAAAAATTGTTAGCGCGGTCTAAACATTTAAGCTCAATAAATCTTTATATTTCATCTCATTTTATCAGAGACCTGTTATGAATTTAAAATTGAATTGGAATCCTGAATTTTTTAATATTTTTTCTGAACAAATACATATTTCAGATAACACAATGTTGTTCAGATTTGATCATAATGACAATTATCTCTTTATATCGTCAATTTTTACAGGAAGATTATCAAAGTTTTACGGAACTTGAAATAATATAATCATAGAACATATGAAAGGTAGCTATGAGTTATTTTTACACAATACAAGGGGGGCCCAAAATTAACTGGAATCATGTAACTACTTATTACTTGTAGAACCCGACAACAATTTGTTGCTCTGCAGTATTGTGGAGAATTGTTAAATGGAGCCTACTATCTACTCACTAGTGAGATGCCACTTTTTCTGCCCATGTAAATAAAAATTAGTTCCATACATGTTTGCCGGTTGAACGGATTCATAATTTATACACAGACCACAGTCGTGAATTTTGTAAAATCTGCTCCTCCAAAACCAAACAGATTTTTACCATGGAACAAAAATTCATTAAAAAATAAATAAATATTGTTCTATTTTCCATGGATAATAGTTTGGAATATATTTCTTGGATAAATCTAAATGCATTATGTAGGGTTCTGAATTAATACATAGTGTGAGGTGGCAGATAGGGAAATAAGGGTGGTTCAAAAAGAGCCCTGGTTTTTATATATCAAATTAGAAGATTTATTTTAATGAAAAACTAAAATTAAATACATTAACATGTTCATCTAACCTTCTGATTTCATGTGTGAAAAATGATGTCATCCATCTGTCCTCCTCTACTGTGCTGGGACGCAACAACTCTGTCCATGAAATTCACTATGATTACACACATTTCCATTTCCATTTTGCCGATAACCTGTCTATTATCCTCCTTCAAGTCATTTATGTTTCATGGTTTATTGGCATACACCAATGACTTCTGATAACAACAAAGATGAAAGTTACAAGGCCTTTGTGGCAATTGATGGTCAGAATTACGAGAAATGACGGAATCCTGGAACCGTTCACTGTTTCACAGGCAGCGTGACTGATCCTACTGTAACCATAACTCTTCTATGTCCATTCCATCCTAATGAGGCCACAAAAACTTCCTAATCATTGTAAGGTATCGGTCTCCATTTACTGTCACAGCTTATCCTCCTTATCTTAAAAAAAAATAATAAGGGTCGATGACACCGCCTGACCGCTGCACCAAACTGTAACTTGCTGTGCATACATCATGCAAGGGTTTTCTGAACCTCAAACATGGCGGTTCTGTCTGTTAACAAATCCGTTTAAGCGGAAGTGCTCTTCATCACTGAAGATGATTTTGTTTATGAAGCTGTCATCCTCCTGCCATGTTCTCAATACCCAGTCAACAAACTGTTGTCTCTTCTGATGATCTGCCCATTTCAAATATTGCATCAACTGAATTTTATAGGGGTGATAATGGAGATCATACCAAAGAATTCTCCATACAGAAGAACATCTTAAACACAATTGTTGAGAACGGCGACTATTGATTTTGCTGGGCTAACAGCCACACTGTCACGAACTAATGCAATGTTCTGTTCAGTTTGGTCAGAACGACAACGTGTAAGACTTTTAAGGCTGACTGTTGAACCCGTTTCAAAGAACTTTTTCATGAGTCAGCGAATTCCTGATTCTTAACACTTGCGCACAAATAAATTTCTCCATCGTTAGACACAGAACAAAAGAAATAGCTGTGTCAACAATCGGAATGATCCCAGAAATAAAACCAAGGTTAAACATTGTTGCCAACAAATAAACGAAAATTTACCAGCCGTTTAAAAACTAGTGCTCTTTTTGAATCACCCTTGAATACCTGCACTGATCTTTCAAGAGATAGAAGACAAGATTAAAATACCTTCTTTGTATCAACGTCTATGAGGAAATTGCAGAATGCTGCAGTTCTTTTCATTTATTTATTTCTTTGTAATTTTTCTTACTTCTAACAGTAAAACATAAATACCCTATTATCATGCAAGCCATTTCCAATGGATAAAAAAATAAATGACACAAACATTTGTTTCTATTTAAAACTACGGATAAAAAATTTTCAAAACTAGTGTCCATATTATCATATTAATAATTACAATACACTGGCAAATTGTCAAAACAGCTTTGTTTTTACAAATAAGTTGAATATAAACAGTTCATACCAACCATTTTCAATTGAAATTTTGAAAGTACGGATCGTTCCATCTTTGCAGTTTCCAAAAAATCTTTTCAAGTCTTCATTTGCTGTAACACAAAACTAAAACTGAGCAAAAGTGATACATGAAATAAAAACAAAAATGTTTGAGATATGTGGTTTTTATAAGGCATTATTGTAAAGCTATGCATTTATAGATAGATAGATACTAAAACTTATTCTTAACAATCACATTAAATCTTCAGTTTTTGTTGTTAAATCCATACAAAAACATAAGAATACTTTTGGTTTTCTCATAATTTTAGTATTTAGCTACACTAGTCAACTGATACTTCCAAAATAACAAACAACACGTTGAAATTGAGTAGGCAGGTCCTATATTTTTCAAAAATAGAGATTAACAAAATCAGAGTACATATAAAATTTAATGGACTATGTAACTAAAAAGTATAGTACTTCTAAAAATATTTTTTTAATTTTTATTTTTCTCCATCCAAATTTTTTTTTAATATAATTTTTATGAAAATAGAACTTTTAAAACTTGAAACAAATACTTAATTGTGATGATTGTTGTTTTTTTCAATAAACAATTTTTAATGCTTCAACTTTTAATTTTTTTTATGACTTAAAAGTCAGACTATGTCAACAAGCACTTCTCTCTAAAGCGGAAGTTGGCAACCTTTGTATACCTGTGAGCAAGTTGTTTAACCTAGCATGGCTAGGTGGGCTGGAAATAGGACTACTTCTTTGTTTTACAATTTTTTATAAAATACTCATTATTATTCAATGCATTATGTATACATTCAAATTTTGTTAATTCAAGCAGATTGGTGCAACTAATTCTACAAATTACCAAATTAATGAGTTATTCCTAAAAAATTGTTTTGTCATTATACTATACGACGAATTACAGTAGAGTCTCCATAATGCGAGGTGAATGGGACACCGACACCTCCTCGGACTTCTAATGAACCCTCTTTTTTTTCTGGCGAAAAACCAGTTATGGTTATCATCGATAATCAGCAACAAAACCAAAGCAAAATATTTTACATCAGGCAAAATAACAAATTAAATTAAAATTTGAATAACACAAAAATTATAAATCCTAACAAACATAATGTAAACATAACGGCACTAATATAAAAATAAATATGTAACAATAAATATATAACAATAAGGAGAAATATAACAACAAACAAACAAAACCGAGCACCATAACAATTAATAACAGAACAACCAAGATAACAATAAATAAAACGTAACATTAATTTACAAATATAACAATAGATAAATATTTATAACACTATAACAAGAAAATAAAATATAATAAAGTTAAATAAATAAACATTTATACACAACAAACAAATACAAAGAAATCAATATATAAATAAATATAACAATAGATATATATATATTTATAACACTACAACAACAGAATAAAATTAGATAAATAAACATCTATACACAAAACACAACCACAAGGAAATAAATATAAAAAACATAGTATTATATTTTTAAGTATTAAATTTCAAAAAATATGTTTAAGTGGTGCAAGAGAGCGATGACCCTATCAATGGCTGAGGCATCGTCCCCCAACACCACTTTTAAACTGTCTTTCACACAGAGTATTGTGGAGGAGTATTGCTTAAAGCAACACAATCCACTAAAATATATTTTCACGACGCATCAAATATCCTTGAGTTGCAAAAGAGTGGCCAACGCGAGTGGTGTAACCACCACTTCCTCTCTACGTTTTGAACGAATTGAAGACCTCCATGGTATCTTTAATTCCCTCAGCTCTTCGTCCAGTTTAGACCCATCAGTGAAAATAATTTCACTGTGTTGATGAAAACTATAAATAGATGAAAATTCCGGACGAACGTTGACGTGCATCGTAATCTTCATTATGCATGTTTTTAAAGACCATTTTGAATGTCGTGTGATTTGGTTTGCTACAAAGACCAGAAATGTAAGATATTTGTAGAATCTGACGTCTCGAAAGGGCAGGTTCCCTAGCCCTGACAAGAAGACTAGGGATTGGGCTAGTTCTAAACGCACCAGTAGCAAGTCTCAGTCCAGAGTGGTGGACAGCATCGAGAGTTTTCAGAACTGTGAGTCGTGCGGATGAATACGCTTGACATCCATAATCAATGCACAATCTAATGACGATAAAAGCGAAGCATACAAGTTCTGTCTGCTCCCCAATTTGTACCACTATGGACTCTTAACATATCCAATTTCTTGCTGCATCTCACCTTCAAATCACGAACATGTGGGATCCATGAGAGTCTTTTATTAAATAAAAGACCTAAAAATCGAACACTATCCGTGATTTGAAGCTGAATTCCATCAAGATAAAGGATCGGGTCCTGGTGTTGCCTATGACGACTAATGATAAACATTGGGTCTTCGAAGCAGAGAATTTGAAACCTGTAGTTCTTGACCATTACTCTAATCTGCTTATAGCTAACTGCAAAGATCTTTCCGCCGTTGCCATATTACGAGCAGGCACATAAATACAAAAGTCATCTACAAAGAATGAACAGTGTACCGGAGATCCTATATTAGATGTTATACTATTTATTGCAACAGCAAATAGCGTTACGCTCAGCACACTGCCCTGCGGTACACCATTCCCCTGTTTATAACCGTTTGAATATGTGCCTCCAAGACGATCGCGGAAAGATTTGTTTGATAGAAAGTTAGCGATGAATGCTAGGACATGTAGTCCTTGTATACCCCATGATTTCAGAGTGTTCAGTATTCCATGCCATATCATATGCCTTCTCAAGGTCAAAGAAAACAGCAATGAGTGTTTGACGTAAGAGAAAGGCATTTTGAATAGCGGATTCTAACAAAACCAATTGGTAAACGGATGATCGTCCTTGCCTGAAATTACACTGTTGCTTAAAAGTTTGTTGGTTTCTAGGTACCAGACAAGACGACGGTTGATCATCTTCTCCAGTAGTTTGCACAAGATGCTTGTTAAAGATATAGGCCTGTAACTACTGGGATTGGTTTTGTTTTTACCCAGTTTTAAAAGATGAATTACTATCGCATCTAAACATGCATCGGGGGAAAACTGCTCCTCGAATAACCAATTGTATATTCGAAGAAGGACAAGTTTCGCCGATGATGGTAGATGTTTCAGCATGGAGTATACAATGGAATCAGGACCTGGTGCAGAATCTGTCGTTGACGCGAGAAATTCCCCTAAGGAGAAAGGCGTGTTCAAAGGAGAGTCCCCAGACAACCCAACAGTAAACGGTATTGCTTCTTCCTTCAGTTTATATCTCTGGAATAATATATTATAGGCTATAGTAGCAGAAAAATTAGAAAATGATTTTGCCAGTACATTAGCAATATCATCATCTTTGGTCAATCTTCCATTCGGTTGATTCAGCGCAATGGCTGGCAACGAAATGGAAGTACCACAAACTAATCTTAGTTTCCTCCATACTGTGGAGGATAGAGTTGTTCGTCTAATTGTGCTAATGTACTGTGCCCAAGAGTTCATCCTACTCAGCCTAGAAATCCTACGTGCTTTCGCACGGAGTAATTTATATTCCTGAAGGTTGTCACTTGTTAGGTTACGCTTAAATCTTCTTAGAGCTCTTCATCGTAAACGAAGGATTTCATTATATTCATCATTCCGCCACGGAACAGGTGGACAGCGTGCATGAACAGATGATTTAGGAATGGTCTTTTCAGCGGAATTCAAAATGGTCATAGTGAAATTTTCAACAATTGTATCAATGGGTGTCAGGTAATCTGTGTCAGGTGATACAAAATAATTCAAAAAGGCATCCCAGTTGGGTTTTCCCAAAATCCAACGAGGATGACTATCATAACAGAGAGAGGAGTCACATAAATTTTGATCCTAATGCACTGACCATGTGCATTTAGTAGCCAGAATGGGGCTGCAGATCGATAAGTCAACAGCTGTCCATCCACCAGTAGATGCTGCTATATTAGTAGGGGAACCGTCATTTAGCAGATATAAGTCCAGTTCCGTTCTTACAATATCTACAAGTTGACCTCGAGAGTTGCTAATCGGAGATCCCCAAGACAAATGGTGGGCATTGAAATCTCCTACCAATAAGAACGGAGTCGGTAACTGGGTTATCAAGTTCACTAAATCACTGTTTTGCAGGTTTTCTTGTGGAAAGTAGACACAACACACAGTGATTTTATACGGGACAGCTGTTTGAACAACTACTGCTTGTAAAGGAGTTAATAAGTTTAGAAAAACAGCATCGTTACAGTCACGGGCTAAGATGGCTATGCCACCCCTAGATCGATCTTCTGTAACGAAGTCCGATCTAAAAACTGAATACTCCTTTAAATGTAAATTATGCGCTTTGTAGAGATGCGTCTCCTGTAGACATACAAGCATTGGATACATATCTTGCGCAAGTACTTTATTATCTTTTATGCAACTCCTGATTTGCTAATTGCAGACAATATCAATTTAACAATGGATTTCTCTGACAACCCATTGGTTCTCTCTCGTTTGCCCGTGACGTTCGAAGACGTCTCAGGCTTACATTCCTCAGATTCCATATCCACCTGTTCAAGAATGGAATCTGAGGAAGATTTGGATATCGGAGGGGTTTTGTTACCATTGCCTCCTTTATTGATACGGTTTTTGGCACCCAACATAGTTGGTGCTGATTACTGGTTTAGACTACAGACTTACTTTTCGCTGTATTTGGTTGGGATACTAATTTGGATACAACAGACTTTATACTGCTAGGCGATTTCTCTTGTGCGGAGATGCATATTTCATTCATGGATTTGGTTCAGCCACTTAACCCCTCTACAGAGGAGCTCGGAAGAAGAAGCAAATCATGTGACGTTTTTGCAGGTTCTTTAATATTCAAAGATTGACCACATGTGACTAGCGAGAGTAGACAAGAAACTTGATCAGTTAGAATTTCTATCTTTTTCGCCAAATCAGCACGGTTTGAACAAGACGATATCGTAGCAGTCGCAGTAGCGCATAGGTCTTACCGTCAACCTTTGGTTGGGCGGACCTATAAATTTGTCTTGCCTGTGAAAAGGATATCCTATCTCTAGCCATGATGCTGAGAATAGCTTTTTCCTCTTTAAAGTTAGGACAGTCATATGATCGCGCCCCGTAGTCATCACCACAGTTGGCGCACTTTGGAGAATTTACGCACTCCTTTTCATCATGGCCTTCGTTGCCACATTAACCGCATAAACTCAGCTTCGAAGAGATAGAGCTGATATGCCCGAAACGCTGACAATTGAAGCAGCACCTAGGGTTAGCCACATATGGTCTTACGGAGAGCTGTTGCTAACCGTTGGAGTATATATTCGGGTATCTCTGGTTTTCCAAATGTAAGTATGAAAGAGGCTGTTGCAACTTTCACTTCTTTGTCTGTCTTCATAATAGGCACGACTTCTATTAATGACTGAGAAGACAGTTCTAATTTTATTTCGTCGACAGTGAAGTTCATTAAATCTCTGCAGGTAATGACTCCCTTTGAAAAGTTCAAGGATCTATGGGGGGGGGCCACAGATACCATGCCCTGATCAAAGAAAGAGGTCATTTTTTAAAGAGATCTCGTTTCTTTCTCATTGGAAGTTGCCACCAGCAGTGTCCCATTTCGTAGTTTCTTGATAGAGGCGACAAGATCTCCAGCACAGGCAGTTATCCCCTTATTGATAAGGAAAGGAGAAACTTTTGATAGATCTTTCCCCTCCTCGGCACTAGAAAATATTAAATATTTTGGTGATGGCAATGTCTGTGACATTGCTACCATCAACTTTTTACTCGCATCAATAATTTTAGGATCCTGGCATGTCCTCTTTAAACTACTTATAATTGACGGGGTTTTTGAATTTATAAATTTTTTTAAGCCAGCCATCGTGTCAAGCATTACGGGCAACTCTATAGGAATGGGTACACCCTTGGATCACATAAAGATCATTTCCAACCCTCAAAACTCTGAGGCCTATAGCTTTTCTTCTTAGCTCGACTGGATGGGCATCAGTCGAGAACTCGTAATACTGTGCACAGGCTCCGACACCCATACACCGCGGACACTCCCTGAACAAGGACCGAAGTGGCTGGTAGACCAGAAACCGCACTTACGTCTGCGGCAGAGCAAGCTCACATTAGCGTCCCAGACTAGAGTGTGTCAAGCTCTGGACTTTTCAACACTCCTAACGCGCAATGGTTCTGACCAGTCAAAAATCCCTAAGAGAAGGTGTAAGTGTTGAAATGTGTAGAGATTGTGTTGAATATGTTCTGTCTGTGAAAGTGTATTAGGGTATAATAGTGGAGTAAGTGTTGTTAGTAGTGTACATGTCTGGCTGGGGTACCGCGAGGGACGCCAAACCCTTCTTAGTAGGTGCGGTTAGTCCGCACCTCCCCTGCGAGGCTAATGAACCCTAATAGATCTACCCTATTGATCAATTAATTCAGATCAATGTAGCAACAGCCAGAACCGACATGCATAAGACTAGACATTTGTGCCGGAGTATTTGTTGTCTGTCAAAATTTACAGCGTAAATAAAGAAAGATATTTATAGCCCATTGAACTTCTATTGTCTAAACATAACTCATATGGACATTCTAACACAACTTAACAGTGAGAATGAGTAACAGCATAACAACAACAACCATATGGGAAGGAGAAAAATAGCGTATTTTATAAATATTTCTGGGAATCCTGCTTCATTTCCTTTGCATGATGTATTGATATAAATATTTCCTGAATGGCCGATTCATTTTCTTTATGGCTATAAACATTTCTTGGACGCCCAACTCATTTCCTTTCAAATATACGGTTCAAATTATACGGAAGCTTGAAATATCGGAACTCCGATTTTCAAGACTCTACTGTAGTTACAAAGTGGTATAGTAATAATTGCAATCGACTCTATGTACAATGCTGTTTTTAATATTTATTTCCTTAATGATATAATACATTAGTCAGAATAAAAACTTATGTTTATAAGATTTACCTTTTTTTATATAGTTCAATTTATCGTTATTTTAACTAATTATTATAGAGTTTTTCTTACCGATGCTTCTTCTTTATAAGTTATTATTATTTCAAACATTTTGTTTCAACATTATTATAGCTAGTTAAAAACGTGATATAAGAGTCTGTAGGCTATGAAATATTGCCTACAGGTTCGAAAACAGATTGGACAACCCCTCAAATCTGAAATCCCGGCAAATCCAAATATGTAACATTTACAATTGAACGACACTTAGAGAAACAGCAAAAAAATATTAAGTATATTTTACTTTTTAAAAAGTAATAAGGTAAAATAATATATAATTAAAGAATACAGAACATATATAATTTTGAGCTTCTGTTAAATTCGAGCCTAATTTATCTATTTAAAGAAAATGACAATCAGGGCTCCAAGAAAAGTTTATATCAATATGGAATGAAAAGGAAATGAGTTGGGCTTCCAAGAAATGTTTATATCATGGAATGCAAAAGAAATGAGTCAGGCTTCCAAAAAATGTTTACATCAATATGGTATGCAAAGCAAATGAGTCTGGCTTCAAAGAAAGTTTATATTAATACGGTATGCAAAGGAAATGAGTTGGGCATCCAAAAATGTTCATATAAAGTTCTATAAACTTATTTAGTGCAATTTTTAATTATAGTATTAGGTAGGGTTCATTAAAATTTCTACTTTTTCTAATGCAAAGGAACGTATTTCTGTATAATCCGAAATTTCTGTAATTTAAGGGGTCTTGGTCTCATTTACCTCAATTTATCGAGACTCTACTGTACTTCTATATACTTACAAAAACAACTACCAATTTTGCAGTCCTATCACTTTATAAAACCAACAATCAAAAAATGCAATCATATCTTATCAACACACAAATCTTACAAAACCTCATGCTAATAGGTAAATTATTTAAAATCTCAAAATACTAATGCTACATTTTTTTAAAAAAATTCGTCATCTTCAACTACCGAATTGATGTAAATCTGCTTTAAGAGACTAAGTTGCGGCAGCGTCGCATAAACATGACATCATTTGGCGTGGCAGCTGGGTTTTGCTCTACACGGTGCAGACAGATGTCAACTGCAATGGTAGCATTAGAATGACACATTGTCTGTTGAAACAACTTCTCTCTACTTTAAACTCTACTCCCTGTTTCAAAACTATACTTTAAACAGAGAACAATTCATCAATGCTTCTCTCTGATTTTTATAATAAAATGGAAGAGAATTATGATTCACATTTTTAAGTATTTGCGGCTTAGCTGATTTTTCAATCACCATTAATGGGTAGCTTGTGTGCTCCCACGACATTACAGAAGGCCAAAATTTTGAAGCTCTGCTTGCTCATTTGAAACCTGAATTGTGATGTATTAGAGAGTTATACATCTTGTTAAAGTTGGTCCAGTCTTTGAATGAACTAGAGAAGTGAGATATAATGAATGTAGGTAAGCCAAACCTCTATATCACAAATAATTTTTTCCTTTATTTAAAGCCTTGTGTATATTTCAATTGCATAGCAATCAACCTCAAAAATATGTATTTGTATTGTAAATTACCTCTGAGGATGATTGCTATACAATAGAAACGTACATAAGGTTTTAAATAAAAGGAAAAAGTTATTTGTGGTATAAAGGTTTCATTTATTTAAATTAAACATTACACCACAGTTGATTTATACAGTTTAGGTAAGCCAGAAGATACCCGTGATAATTTGCTGTTGGATTTCTTTTTTATTGACTTTGCACATTCCAGAACTAACAGGTAAAAAGTCCTGTTAAACTTTGTTTTAAGTTCAATCACCCTATCGAGTTTTCCTTCCAACAAGGTAGTATTTTGTATCTGATCTTGGATTCCCAATAAAATAGAAATTTGTTCCAAGTCAAGAATTAATAAGCTAACCCTTGCCTCAGATTGTTCAAAGACAGTTGCCATAGTTTATTAAATAATATACAAAAAAAAAGTTAAAATTGAGTGAACTAGATGACAAAACTATAAAATAGATGGATCAATTTTCAATGTTCCAAAGCATCTACACCTGGAATGACCAATAAATTCAGCTCTTAAGTTTGACCAAAGACAGAATATAATAAATAATAATAGTAATAAATTTTGAAAGGACCAGGCAGATAAATTTTTTAATCAATAGATTAAAAATGGCTAGTTAATAAATTAACATAAAGAACAGATAATTGAATTTTGTAGTTCATTACGTTAGTGTCATCTCAACACACTAGAATAATACGAAATTTACAAACACACAAGAACACAATATACAAACATATTAAACAAACAAACCCAATACAAATCACATATACTCTTTGATACTACTGTATCTAAAATCTGCTTCTAAAACCGTCATCGCTTTACCTAACAAGTAGAAGACACTGATGAAGATCGTCACAGAGCGATCGAAAACGTTCTGCCCCAGCAAGTTTTACAAATTTTGAAGTTTGCATAGTCATAGACTAATGTAAACGTGATTAAACAGATACTCCAAAAATTATAAAAATACCAGATTATTTGACGATATTAAAACCTAATATAAAAAAAACAGATAAGTATATTTTAGTAGCCACAGGTTTATTTTATGACAATATAACACAAACATGTATGAATTAAATTCACTGCTCTTATTTTAATATAATTAACATAATTTTTTCTCATTTGATTTATAGCTATATTTAATAAAATATTTACCTCTAATGCCTGTTTGATGAGACATTTCTTCAAAAGTAAGATTCAATATTCTTTTATTAATCAATTCTGATTTTCACAATATCCAATAATTTCGTTTTCCTAAAAAAAAATATACATAATTACCTTCACTGTTTTGTATTTCCTTGTTCCAATTAATTTTATTATAACTATTTCTTAATATAAATTCAAGTAGAGCTTATCTTATATTTATAAAGGTGTAGCATCAAGGATTACTGTCTACAGGTGATGGACAAATGTGGTCTTAAAATAGGTATTGAGTAATTCTTATCATAAATAAAATATTAAAAATAAGAAATAAATTATTTAAAGTAAATATTTGGACCATAATATAATTGGGAATTTTATAATTTTTGTTTAATAATAGTATCCACCAACTATATTAAAAATCCTAAATTTTCACACAAATTATTTTTCAAGTTGACATGAGCTAAAATTGAAAAGTGGACAATTTAATTAAGTCCATAACCTTTAAAAGATGTTACTTGAAACAGAAATTACAATAGAAAGTTTAAATTTGAATGTTTTTATTGATATCACTTGCCAAAAACCCACTTGTTACTGATATTTTCAACACAATATCATAGTTTCGCGCAAAATCAGTGCATTGTTCAATGCTGTGAATAATGGGCAAGACAATTGCTCCTGTCTGTTGTATTACTGTGAGTCTGTGGTGTTTTGGTATTTTATGGTATTTCACTGATCATAGAGTATTTGTTAATTATATGTTCAAATATAATATTTGATCGTTAGAGTGTTTTATCGTTTATAATGTGTTGTGGAAGTGTTTTATTAGATGTTGGTTGAGTTGGTATATTTTAAAGTTTTCTATCGTGCTTAGTTTATTTCTTTTTATTCATGAAATGAAGAACTTTTAGATTTTGTGTATGTATATGTGTTTTGTAAATGAATAGCGAAATTTTATTTAGGTTGTGTGTTTGTCTTTTAAGTGTTCCTAGTATCATGTTGTGAAGTCAATCAGTAAGCTTTAGCTAAAGCCAATGACACCATTTTAAACTTTCTAGGTAGATGCAACATCTCTCTAAAGCTACAAGGTTAAAGTAAAAATTTCAACCTCTTGATATTTTTGACCTTTCATAATTAAAATATGAGACAGGTGAGTTCACCTACAGACACAGCAAATAAAAACAAATCGTAACCCTCAGTTTTAGTTAAAAAATTTCATGAATTTCATGCATAAAAGAAAATAATTATATTTTATATTTTCCTTTTATTAGGATTTAAAACTAATAAAAAAAATGTTTACAATAGTAATACTTTGACTTATGCTACCCGGTCTTACGCGATGAACAAGTTACGCGGTTTTAAATCATGCTGTCCGAATTGCGCAGAAACTGGCCTAATTTGGAAGAAAATGCCTAAAAGAACTTTTATACAGCTTGAAGATAATATATTTCCCAGTTTTAAGGCTGCCAACCCGGCAAGCTGGCCTGAGCAACCGGGCGGGTCCACAGGTGGCGGATAGTGGGACAGCCTACAGAAATGTAGGTTACCTGTGAATAAGGATTCCGGAAGGTTTCTGAATATGCAGGCCTGGACCAAGGCTATGGTTCAAAGGTGAGGAATTATCCCTCCTCGTCAGTCTACCGGTTGGGGGCGGTAGAAATAACTGCTCTGACTGGGGAGACTGGGGTAGTTGGGAATTAAGTCCTCACAATGCTACTCTCACCTCCCGGGTGAACCAAGGGCAATGCGACAGTGAAGTATGGGCGGGAAACTACCCTAACGACACAGTTGTAAAAAAGAGAGTAAAGCAGGCTGTTCGCTTCATGAGCAACCGTTAATAATGTCCTGAACTTGGGGTGTGCTTCAAGGTCAGTGACTGAATACCCAATCCAAGGTGGAAGGCATCGTGCCGAAGGATGAATGGCTGCAGGGTATAAAATGCAGTTGCACACGATCCCCTTGAGGAACCAGACAAAACCTCATTGTATGTTGTCTTGCCAGGGCAGTGGGGGCTCTGCTCTGGTCGACCGTTATTTCCCCCATACTCGTGGGACGTTAATGGACCAAGTAAGTAAAAGAATTGATTTCGAGACTGCACAGACAGTGGGAGCCAATGAGACGGCAAACCGTGAGTCTGTAGCAGATGTGTCAACTGCAACCATCACTGGGGGTGCGGGGGCGGCTGTCAAGCTGCCGACTGCAGAAACCGGTGAAGTGGCTGTAGAGTTGAGCACGCTGTCTAGTCCTGGGGCTGCTCTGCGGACCCAGGCGACTGCAAATTAAGCAGAACAATGATCAAGATCCTCCAAGTGAACCTACAGCATAGCAGGGCAGCGAGTGCTGTCGTGTGTAGGATGCTGGACAGGGGAGAGCTGGACTTGGTTCTCATCCAGGAGCCATGCATTTCTGGAGGACGAATATGCGGGCTGGCGACATCTGGAGGTAAGTTGTTGTACAATAAGGACTCCGGTGTTCCCAGGACGTGTATCCTGGTTAGGAGGGGGTTGAGTGCTTTTGTACTAACGGACTTCTGCTGCAGGGACTTAATAGCAGTGACGGTGGAGCTGCGGGCGGAGGGGAGGATGAAGAGGCTGAACCTTGCCACGGCATATCTCCCCTTTGACTACGTGGGGGCTCTACCAACACAAGAGCTGAGGAGGCTGGTCGAGCACTGCGGGGCTGTGGATGAGGAGCTGCTGGTGGGGATGGATGCTAACTCCCATCACACTTCGTGGGGAAGTACAGGTACCAACACTAGAGGTGAGGAACTTTTAGCTTATCTTAGCTCTAAGAATTTACTAGTCTTAAATCAGGGGGAAGAGCCGATGTTTGTCACTAGGGCCAGACAGGAGGTCCTGGACATTACAGCGGCATCGAACCAGACTGCTAGGTATGTACTAAACTGGCATGTGTCGGATGAACCATCTTCTTCTGACCACAGACATATTAGGTATGATATCTCTCTAAATCCAGCCATGCTTCGGCCAACCAGGGATCCAAGAAGAACAGACTGGGACTCCTACAGGAGGGACCTGGGAGTTCGGATTGAGGAGGCTGGATTGGAGTATGGTGGGAGGAGAGAGCTAGAAGACTCTGCCGCATTGGTTGGCGAGGCTATAGTAGAATCCTTTACTGATAACTGCCCTCTTAGTGAGGGGAGAAAAGTAGGGGATCCGTCATGGTGGAGCAAGAAGCTAGCCAAACTTCGGAAGACCACCAGGAGACTCTTTAATAGAGCAAAAAAGAACGGGGAGTGGGACCAGTATAGGAAAACACTAACCGAATACAACAGGGCAATTAGAGAAGCACGCAGGAAGTCCTGGAAGGAGTTTTGTCAAGAGATTGACAAAACTCGGGAAGGGGCACGACTGCATAAAGTGCTATCTAAGGACCCAGTTAACCCGGTGGGGATGCTAAGAACCCCACTGGGAAATATAACAAAAACTGCAGGGGAAACTGTGGAAGAATTAATCAGAACACATTTCCCTTCCAGTATCCTGAGGAAACTTGGGGGAGCAGACACTGAACCAGTTGCCAAACTCTCCACAAGACGTGGTAAGAGGGAGGACTGGGAAGTGGCAAGGAGGATAGTAACTCCACAAAGGGTAAGATGGGCTATTGGCACATTTAAACCCTACAAATCTCCAGATCCAGATGGGATCTATCCTGTGCTGCTGCTGCAGGGAATGGATTTGCTGGTACTGGTACTTACTAAATTATACAGGCTAAGCATTGCTTTAGGGCATGTGCCGGCAGCCTGGAAAGCTAGTAAGGTGGTCTTTATACCTAAGCCCACCGGTAACCAATCGGAAGGGAAAGGATACAGACCTATTACACTCATGTCCTTTGTTCTTAAGGGACTTGAAAAACTGGTTGATAGGCATATTAGGGGGGGGGTGCTTTGGCTATAAAACCACTGCATTGGAACCAGTATGCTTATCAACCGGGGAAATCCTGCGAGGGAGCTCTCCATCAAGTGGTTGGTAGGATTGAGCAAATGACCGCCAAGAAAGGTTGTGCCATAGGTGCCTTCCTCGACATTGAAGGGGCTTTCAATAACCCCTCAGTGGAGACGATGGTAAGTGGTGCAAGACGTCATGGAGTGGATGCAACCACTTGTGGTTGGATAAGTTCCATGTTAACAAACAGAAGCATTTCTGTAGAGGTGGCAGGGGAGGTCAGAAGGGCGGAGACAAGTCTGGGCTGTGCACAGGGGGGGGGGGTTCTCTCTCCTCTGTTGTGGTGCCTAGTGGTTGACAACCTTATTGAACTCCTGAATGAACAGGGGTACTTCTGTCTAGGATATGCGGACGACATAGTTGTTTTGATCCTGGGCAGATTCCCTGATACAGTCCTTGAGGTAATCAAAAATCCTCTACGACTGATTGAAGAGTGGTGTAAAAAGGAAAACCTTAGGGTAAATCCAAAAAAGACTGCTCTCATTAACTTCACCAGACAGCGAAAAGATCTGACGACCAGGATGCCCCGCTTGTTTGGTGAATACCTTGAGTTTGTGGGGGAGGTGAAGTACCTGGGAGTTACTCTGGACAGGAAACTCACCTGGAACCCACATCTTGAGAGGACAGTTAACAGGGCCAAAAGGGCACTGATGACTGTGAGAAGAATGGTGGGTAAGAAATGGGGACTGAAGCCATCAATGATGCACTGGATGTATCTGAGGGTAATAAGACCTATGATTACCTATGGAGCTCTGGTGTGGTGGACAAAGGCCAACCAGGCACATACAAGAGCTAAACTGAGCTCTATCCAGAGATTGGCCTGTCTGTGCACACTGGCAGCGATGTCAACTACACCAGGTGCAGCAATGGAAGTAATGCTTAACCTCCCTCCCCTTGAGCTTGTCCTTAGGGGAGAGGCGAGGCTAGCGGCATGGAGATTGCGCAACTCGAGCAACTGGGCTAACCTCCCAGATGTCTCGGGACATATAAGTATCGAGTGCATGGTCAAAGAACCCGTCTTGGAAATGGGCAGCGACCACATTACTCGAATGTTTGCACCTGACCAGGTACACCAAACTGTGATGGAATGGTCAGTTACATTAACATCGGGAGCTCAGATCTGGTACACAGATGGCTCCAAGATGGACTTCGGCACTGGAGCGGGGGTGTATTGTAAAAACCCAAGGGTAGAACTAGTTTTTTCCTTGGGGAGGCATACCTCTGTCTTTCAGGCCGAAGTATATACTATAAATGCCTGTCTGGGAGAGATAGCGAGAAGGGAAACACATGGGATCCGGATTGCTATTTTCTCCGACAGTCAGGCAGCAATTAAGGCACTAAACGGACACGTGGTCACCTCGGCCATAGTCAGGGAGTGCCTAATTAACCTACAAGCTCTGGCAAGGCACAATCAAGTCATGATAGGTTGGGTGCCAGGGCATAGGGGAATACTTGGAAATGAAGCCGCAGATGCGCTGGCCAGGGAGGGGTCTTCGACTCCCCTGATTGGACCGGAGCCTGCGGTAGGTATTTCCAAATCCATGGTCAGGATGACAGTGCGAAGGTGGATGGCTGAAAGACACTGTGAGCACTGGATCAGGGCCGAAGGGATGAGACACAGCAAGCTAACCCTTAGGAAACCTTCCTTGGGGCTGCAGAAGAGTCTCATCTATCTGTCTAGGCAGGAATTAAGGATAGCCACAGGTCTACTCACGGGACACTGTGGACTAAGGAAACATTTGCATAAAATGGGTATCTACAAGAATGAACCAGTGTGCAGATTATGCGGGCAGGAACTCGAGACCTGGTAAGAGGGAAGGGGTTATTTGACTAGATCAGGGAGGTAAGTACAATATACCTTAAGGTAGCAGTGCTTCGGGCAATTCAAACCCGCTCCCAAGTTAAAAAAAAAAAAAAAAAAAAAAAAAGGCTGCCAAAGACCGATTGACAGTGATAGATGGCACAAATACAGTTGGTGATTATAAGTTGCAACCTCTCTTAGTTTATCGCTCAGAAAATCCAAGGGCATTAAAACATATTTCTAAAGCTAGCTTCCCCGTGATTTGGAAGTCGAATCGGAGGGCTTAGGTGACAGCTTCCCCTTTTGAGGACTGATTTGGTCATCATTTCATACCTCAAGTCAAACGCTATTGTCAGTCTAAACATATTCCTTTTAAAGTAATTCCTATTAATTGACAATGCACCTGGCCATCCTCCTACTACTTTAACTAATTTCAACACACGCAAGAAAGTGATATTTTTGCCACCAAACCTAACTAGTTTGCTTCAACAAATAGATCAGAGAGTCATCAGAACATTTAAAGCTTATTACACAAGATCATTCGCGCATCTGCATGACACTATGAGATAGAACAGCGAACTCTCTGTTGAAGATTTTTGGAAACAATTCAATGTCTAAGATCCTCTGAAAATTATTGGAAATTTTTGAATGAAATTTCACAAAAAACAATGAATGTCATTTGTTGTATTGTGTATTTAAGATTGTTATACATACACATTTTTTTCTAAATTATTAGTTTATTTAGTCTTTGGTCCCAACTAAACATAATTTCTGTGATTGTATGTAAAATTATACCCCGACTTACGCAAATTCAACTTACACGGTTATCGCCCGGTCCCACCTATCGCGTAAGTACGGAGTATTGTTGTATTCAAAACAAAAATACTAACATTTTAACTGCACAACTGCGATCTGTAATATCATAATTGCTAAAGATTCTACTCAAGAGAATTATGTTTCTTTCAGAAGTTTATCCAACCACTAGTTACAGACAAAATTCAGACTATCGTATACACTGATAAGATACTTTGTGAAATGATATTGATAAAAATCTTCTCACACTGATAAGATACAATTTAACAACCAGGTACGATACAACCTTACCTGGTTAGGATAAGGTTGGTTGTAATATAAATGTAATAAATTTAACTGAAAACAATTGTACATATGTTATATTTGCCTACAGTAGCACTTACTTTTGATTATTAAGTAAACTCAACAAACATAACATCAAGTGCAACTATAGGCATGTGTAACATATGTACAAGTGTTTTAGTTAACAAATAGTAGCTCACATGATGGAATCAACTAATAATAATAAATTTGTTTAACATTGCATAACCTACCATCACTAATTAATTAATGTCTTACAATGTGGAAATGAACATTTAATGCTTGACTTCACCAATTGTTTTTGCTACACTATAAAACTTCAATCTTTTCTTTTTTTATAACAAAATCTGCCTACTTGATTTTTAGATACCTGGAATTCTTATGCAAAGAGTAAATCAAGTGATACACATTGTTTTAAAAAAACATTTGTAGCATTGTTTAAATAATTATTATTTCAATAATTCATTAACCAATTCAATAAATGAAAAGGGATGATTATATATGATCAAACAGGTAAATAATCAGACATTGTATGTATTTTTTTCTCCTCTGATATATTGTGTCTTTAAGTATTAACATATTTTTCAGGTTATTATTTACATTTGATAACAAATGAAATAGGAGACCATTATAATACACTAAATAACCTTCAGAAACTAGGTAACAAGTATAAATCCTGGACCATTATTATTCCAAAAAGGCAGCAAAAGATTAAGAAAAATTGATAAACAAAAATTCAGTCCAACTTACATGACTGCATATTAGTTTAGTTTTAAAAAAACGCACGCGCATGCACACACACACACACACACACACACATATGTAAAAGTTGCTTGTTGTAGTCATCTTGAATTCACTGATTAATCTATAATTAAATGATACTTAGTAAGTAACTCTTATGTTTTCACTTGAGAACAACAAATTTTCATTTAATTAAAAAACAGTAAAACACAGCATTTGAAAAATTGTTTTAATTAATACTAGATAAAACACGTAGTAGGCATTCTCTACTTTCATCATGTTTATTGTAAATAGTTTGTTGCAGAATGGGCCATAAGGACATATTCTTCCTCATCTCTCAAGTATCACTCTCAGTTCCCATAAACACAATGAATATGTTCATAAATATTTGTTTGTCTTTTAGCAAGGTCTCTCCGCCTAGACTTGTGATAGTGTAACTATCTGTTTAAAATACAGAAAATGTTTACCTACACAGAAAATGATGATGTAAAAGGAGACAATATTCAGTTGAATACTGATAAGAAAAAATCTTCAGAAGGGGAAAATGAAGAAATTCAACAACATCAAAAACCATATTGTGAGTCTTAAAAGGGACAAAAGAACAGGAAGCAAACCAGAGCTCATAGTATAATAGCTAAGTATTCAGGCCCAATAAAAATCTACAGAGCTTCTGAACTTCAAAGACCCATTTAGTTTTCCTATTATTATCCTCACAAACCGGGAAAATATGGTCTAAAGGTCTGCGTGTGCATTGAAGCTAAAACTTACAATAATTGCCACATGGAAATCTTTGTCGTTATCCAGCAACCAGGTCCATATCCCATCAGTAATCCTTTTTGTCAGCTGCTATACATTCAATTGTCAGTAATTTTGAAAACCTTGGCAGAAACATAACAACTTTTTCCATGTGCTCTTAGTAAATTAACTTTACAAAAAAAATACAATATCCGAAAACATATAAAAAACAAAGGCGAAATCCCCACAGGAAAGGAAAGAAACAGGCCTGCCACCATTTTCCATATTTGGTTTTTCTTCAACAGCCCTTGTGTTCTCTAAATCAAAGCCAGCTAAAGTTATTATACTGCTTTTAACATTGCATGGTCATGAAAATGATGTCAGACAGAAGCCCAAGATTATTACATTTTACAGTTGCACAAACGTAGGTGTACATTCTGCCAATACACTTTAAAAAAGTATTCAGTTTCAAAAATTGAAACAAGATGGCTACTTGCTATACTTTATTCTATGGTTAAAGTGAATGGGAAAAACTCGTTTAACATTTTTTGATAAAACTCAATAAAAATGAGAAAGAACTACTTGCTCTGCTCTCTTTAGCCAAAGCACCAGTACGTTACTATTGCAAATGCTGCTTACACGTCTCAAACATTTCTATCTCTATGAAGTTGAGAATTTCTCTCACTGCAAATAGAAAATAAATGACCTTACAGAGGAACAAAACATTGTAAAAAGAAAGTGAAACTATTGCCCTGTCCAAAAAATTTTTTTAATGTAAACAAAAAGTAGCAGCTGTCAGAAATTTATCTACCATTAGTTATAATAGAACATATTTTTCAATTATTTTATTCAAATAAAGTACTAAATATTAGAAATTGTGTTATTTTATCATTTCAACCAAAATTTTTAACTAATTGGATAGGGAGGGAATCCCTACCTAAGGATATTGTGGCATTAGAAACCTAAACTATAATAAAAAGTGAAAGTTAATTTATTTTTGTTAATATTTGCAATCACTCGACCTTACTTTCCAATTTTTTGAAAAGTATGTTACTAAAAAATACTTACTAAACTCTGAAACAAATTAATCTCAAAATTATTTTAAGTATCGCGAAACACAAGTTGTAGTTCAAAATTCAAAAAAAAGTAACACAATTTAAACATTACATTTAAAAAGACATAAAGAATTCTATAAAAATATAGTCTTAATGACGGTTTTTAAAATATTTTTTTTGTTTGAATTACTTGTTTTAATGTATGGAACACGAATATCAACTTTTTTCCATGAAAAATACGGAAAATTACTTTTTTCATATTTTAAAAGTTAGTCTGCAATGGCATCTAGACCTATAGCGTGAACCGGGCTCTAGTTGTAATTTTATACATTACTATGTACTGTAACATTTATAGAATGGGCTATATAATATTATTTAAGAATTGGAAGAATATATTAGAAATAACTCACACAAAATTTAAAAAGAAATTCATTAAAAGATTGGTTAGGTTAAAATTGAAACTAAATTTAGGTAAAAGCCTAGATTAGTAAATAAGATATTTGAACTGTAAATACATAAAGAAATTTGTTGTATCAAATAAAATTTAAAACAAGATAATCTAATAATAGTTATATGTTAAACAAAATTGTAAATATTAGTAAAATAGGGCATAAGTAATTACTTGAAGGAAAAAGTGAAAAACGATTGTAAACAATGTAAGGTTATGTTTGGAAAAGTCCAGTCAAAACACACACATTTCGAAATATTACAAAAGTAAAACACAAAGACACTTCACACACTAATAATAGTAATTAAATAAACACTGGAAGGTTTGTTAAGGATCGGAAAATTGAAACAGTAAGTTTCAACTAAAGTTTAACCAAATTAAAACGCCATTGTAAACAATCGCGTTATTGCATCAGCTGTAAAAACAGATGTGAAAGTAAAGAAATAGGTCAAGTGTGCAGTCGACTATAGTGAGAAGAAATTGAACTAAATTATAATCCATATGTTTTTTTTTAAGAAGAAGGAGGCCGCCATATTTGTAACATTTTTTAAAAAGAAAATCTAAGGACGGGTAGTTAGATTCTGGCGTGGGACGCCGAGTAAGGTAGCGAATCTGCCAGGACCAGTCAAAATTCTATTTATTAGAAATTTCGTCAAAATTATACAGTTTTGTGAGGAAACTTGGCCAGATTAAACAGGAATAAGAAAATTAAAAGATATAGTACAGTGAAAAAATAATTTGAAAGAACTAAAACGAATTTAAGTGTGGAAAAAAGTGAAATTTAAAGACAACGGAATTCTACGTGTGAGCAAGCAGCCATTCGCCGTTATTTGATAAGTTAAGTACCTAGCGCTATATAAAAAAATAAACTTTAGTGGACTCTTAGGATAATAGGGTAGTTTAAAATTGTACATTAGAATATCTTGTGATTAATAGTAATAAGATCATAATCCAGTTCAAATAGTTTCGCTTTTTTTTGCTCATTCCAAATTAAAGTTTTTCCATCAGGAAAATATTTATTAAAACAAATTTCAAAATTTAGTATTGTTTTTCAAAATTTATTTAATTAACCTAAGAATTAAAAAAATATAGCCCATGCTATAACCCCGAGATACTAAGAGATCGTAAAATTAGCCAAGGGTATTAAAATTGTGTAACTATAAAATCAAAAGAAATAAGAGTTAAACCGAGTTTGTTAAAACTTGTTAAGTTATAAATTTTTGTTTTTTGTGTATTGTTTAACTGTTGAGATGAAATTGTGATAATAAAGAATTATGAGTTGTTCCTGAGTTGTTTGTGTTTTAACTAGAAATAAAATATCTTCATTTAAATAAAATATTTAATAATATAAACCCCATTGTATTGCGTCTAAAGGAAAATATCTTTATAGTACCTACAAAATATCCAGTCAGGATAGATTTGGTTGTAATTATGGTAAATAACTATCATGACTGGATACTTCATAGTAATGTTGTAATAACTCTACTTCTGGTATTTTTTTTGTATTTGTTGTATTTTTTTAACATCATTAAAACTTGTTTATGCTATACATGACATTACAGACTAACATTTAAAATGTGAAAAAAGTGACTCCGTATTTTCTGCGGAAATGTTGATATTTGGGTTCTAGACATTAAAACAAGTATTTTAAAAAAATAAAATTTTAACCAATGTAATTAAGATTGTATTTTTACCTAAAATTTTATTAACAACTGTAAACAACTTTGTACAAAACTTGGTAGAACTGCTTTTCAAGAAAACTTTTCTTGTGTCACACACACCTAACCTCGAATATTGTTTTCTAAGGATAGAATTTAGAAATAAATATATAATATACAAATAACTATATTGAACCTTTTGCAATCATTTTTAGAGCACCTTCATGAATTTACAAACCACTTTTTTTTATTCAGGATATAAATAACAAAAATTGTTATAAATATTTTGATGGTTATTCTTAATTGTTATTAAACTAACTTCAACACTTGAGTTTAATGCTTTTTTTAAATCTATTTATTAGAAATACAAAATATAAATTGAATATAAACATTACTTTAAAAATATCAAACCAAAATAAAAAATAGAAGAGTTTTTACTCAGCAACTTCTGGTAGTACCTTTGAATTTCCACTATAATGTAACAATTCACCTTGTCTTTAACTGTAACATATTCTTTTTGCCTTTGACACAGAACACACAAATACCAAAGAAATGTAGTTTACAGCTGTATGATTTAATCACAGTTCTATGCCAAAGTACTATAGAGAAAGTGGAGCAGAACATGAATCTCATAACCAATATTAGCCGTGCGATATTATTTGACCTGAGTGTTAATATACATCAATTTTGTCTTTTTTGTATATGTTACTCAAAAATTCGTTACAAATTCAAAACATATAATTTAAAACGTCGTTGAAGATAAATACTGCGTAAAAATGAGAAACTTCAAATATGTTACATCTGTAACTTGAATTTACCAACACTCAAAATAGTATAAAGTAAATAGTATGCTCCTTTCATATTACAATATACAATACCACTTAAAATATCACGTTAGGATAGATTTCGACAAATTGATTAAGGCAACAAATGGCATTAGTATTTTCGTGTTAGTTTCTAACTTTAATAATTGAGAACAAATGTGTTTCATTCTCAATTACGAGAACATTTTTAGGTTACATGGCCCCAAGTAAATGGTCAATTTCTATAATGTATTTTATCATGATATACTAGTGTACACATACTGACACACATTATTTTCTTAGTAATTCATAGTAATTAATCTGAAATAAAAAATTAAACAACGAAAGGTGTACATTTACAAACATGTTTTATATTAATTTAAAAATTAGTTTAATCAGTGAACTCAAGATGATTACATCAAGCAACTTCAATGTTTTATATGTTTATTTTCTTAAAAAATAATAGTCAAAATATCTATCTACTAATTCAAATTATTCAAGTTGAAAGTATTTTAAAATACCTATATTAATACAGCATTAGGGTGTAATAAATTGCCAAATAGCATAGATAAAAATTTTTAAGCCGTGTAGGGATTTTATCTTGGAACTAATTTCGTTATCGTCCAAATGAAAATGGCGGAAAATGAAGTTTTGGGCAATGTTCGATTTGGTGTAACAAGCATTATTCATAACATTAGAGATTTTAACAATACATGTCGATTATGTTTATCAGAAAACGAAGCTAGTGTACATATTTTTCATATCGAAGAAAAGAAAGATGATAACATGTCTTTACAATACCGAATAAGAATATCAGGAGCAGTAGAGGTTGGCTTTATCTATAAACATTTGTTTTTATTTATAAACAAACTTTTATGGTTATATGATTACATTTTGTTTTTTACACATAAGCCTACATTATACATGGGCATTTTTTTAAATTGCCTATCCATGTTTATTGTTCCCTATTTCAAAGACGTTATTGTATTCAGTAATTGATGTCTTATAAGTTGGAAAGACCATAACAGCATAAGAATTAAAGATTTATAAATAACTTTAACTTTAAAAGTGTGTGTTCATTTAATTATCAAGTAGATTGAACCATATTAATTATTCAGTACTTTCATTTTTTACATGTCAACTGAATAAAGTGGCTTCCATTATTATTTTTATTGGGTATAAATTAGAAAAAATAATAAACTCGAGAGTATCAAAATAAAATGATCAATGTCAGTTAAACATGTTTGAACGATGTCATCTTTTTCAGTCGCTGTCACATATTTGACTAGTTATCTTGACTTTAGACATATTCGATGTTCGTAATAAAAATTTCAAAAATCATGGTTTTTTGCTCATTGGTAAAACAGCACATTGTTTTACAAAATTACTCTATTGCTGCAAAGTTACTGGATGGGATTTACTTTCATAAACTGTCTTTCCATTAATGAATGATACAAGGAATATAAAACAGGTTTAAGTTTAAATATTCCTGTTTTTAATATTTTTATAATTTAAACTGTTACAGTTATTTTTTTAATTATGTCTCAATTATTTTTTATTTTTATTATACTGTGAATTTTTTTATCATGTAAATATATTTCTTATACTATTCTGCAGAGCCCTAAATTATTTAGGTATTAGATATTAGATATTATTGATATTATTTGAAAAATATAGCTATTAAAGTATGGAATTGGTTTGGTTTGGTAGAGTAGTGTTTTTCAGGTACTTTAGTATAATACCGATCATACACCTATAGGGAACAAAGATGGTGTAATGTATATGAGATGTCATAGAGAGACTAACTCCGAGGATTTTGTTTATATCACACTCCTCCCTTTTCTGTCTTCAAATTTTATCATGATCCCTCTAGATGCGATAACAGAAATTGCCTGTCTAAATGGTACGTTGCATTGTCAGTCACTGTGAACTGTTAGATAAAAATTTGTGATTTGCCTAATAGTGAAGAGGAAGCAATTATATTGTTACAGGATAAAGAGTTGTCAAATTTTAAATAATGGATGAATGGGCATAAAAATGACTTTGAACTGGACATAAATAATGCCTTGTTTTGGAAATGTGCGACTATACAATGATTGAAAAAAGTGGGTTGTAACAGTAGAATACCAAGATTTCAATATTTAGTAGAATACCATTTGTTATTTCTGTTATTACTGCTGAGTTAATGAACTGACATCTTTGATTTGGTGCAAGCAATAGGTAGACATGGTCAGCAAAACTTTTGTGAACTGAAATAATTATCTCCAAGTGTAAAACAGAAAAACAGTAGTTTAATCGAAGGAAACAACCATATTGTCCAACTCAAAGAAAGTTTATTTACTAAACGCAAAAGCAATGCAGGGCGAGTTTTGCCACAACGATGGGTGTTTGGTGGTCTGTGCAGGGAAACCGGTTACAGATTTTAATTTTGTCCAGAATAGTGGAGCAAAAACTCTAATGAAACAAATTAAATTCCATATTGAACCAGGAACAACAATTACTTTGGACTGTTGGAAGGGTTATACAATGGACGAGGGGGAGGAAGCTGGTATTGCTCAATTCACAGTAAATCACAAATACAATTTTGTCGCCCCAGAAACCTGCGAGAATACAAGACAATTTGAGAGAATGTGGGGTTCTGCAAAATGGAGAAATAAGAGAGACCGAGATACAACACCTCACTATTTATAATCCTACCTAGCAGGATATATTGGGGGTTGTCAGTGGCAGCTTAAGGCGGGCATCCGCTCTACAGACTTCTTGCCGATATCGTTGAGTTTTGGGTGGTAGTCAACTCGCCAATAAGAAAAATATTTTGTAATTTGTTTATTTTGTTATTTAAGAGTTATATTTTCATTCTAAAATGTTGGTTTATATACATTCCACCTTTGTTGGGGTATGGTGATAACTATATTGACCTAAATTTCTTATAGATGTGTGGTTGATATAATACCAAAGTACCTTTTTATCACCTGCCTCTCAAAACAAAGTTCGAGTGTGTACATTTTATAAAGAAACATAATTTTATATGAAAATTCAAAATAAAATAAATTTAATATTTGATTTTTAGGTTGAAGAAAATGATGGTCTTCCTCATTGTATATGTCTTGGTTGTTATGAACAAGTGGATCGATGTTTCTTTTTCAAAGAACAGTGTAAAAGATCTGAAATTGCTTTAAAACAGTATTTATTAGATCAATCTAGAATCAACAGTAGAATTGAAACTCCTAAAGAAGTAAGATAATACAGATTCAAAGTTAAATTATTAAATATTTAATGACTTGTATTAACTTGCCTCCGTTTAAATTTGTTTTGCTGTTTTGTTTTTAAAATTAATCTTCATTATTGTATTATTTCATTTCAGACTAATTACTATATAATCTGTGCTAACTAGTATACTAGTTAGCTTAAGGTTAATTTTTGTACTTTAAGATATGGAAAACTGTGAAGAGGAATATTTCGATGGTATGGGAAGTTATGTGGGTCCAATAGGACTTTGGGGGAGATCTAGTGGAATTGAGGAGATATTCTGAGCTTTCCATGCTGACAAAAAGGCTTAGCAGAGAAGAGAGAGAGAGAGGAGGTGAATTTCAAAGTGTAGGCGCATTGAAGGATTGACAGTTTGTATGGCTATAACAACCAGAAGATTGGGAAATTCATCTCAGCAATTTAGATTCCATGCGTTGGTGAGACATCGTCATGAGTAGTGGCCACCAGATAGGAGTAGTATATGTCAGGATATAGGAGCATCAGATATTTAGTTTTCATTTGTATTTTGAGAGGAGTGAGTAGAATTTAGAAGCCACTAGCTTTTTTGAGGGCGGAGGAAGCTTGAGAAGGACAGTTGCTTGTCTAAAATGATGTCAAGATATTTTACAGAAGAGTTCCAAGTAATTTTTTGGTTGTCTAGTGTGATTAGGAGTCAGCACTTTCTGGAGAAGCAGACGGCGTCTTACTTGTGGATGATGATTATTATTCTCTTGCTAGTATTGAAAACAATACATTAGAATTGTGCTAGAGTGGTGTTACTGGAGAAACAATTATAAAATTATTGACTGAGAGAAGGTCTTGCTTATCTGTTACTAGGGTTAAAGAATTCGTAGGTGAAATCTCTCAGTTACTGGGCTACAGTTGAGAAATCCATAGCGAAGTTGAAATACTCTTCTTGAGTTTAGTAAAACTTAGTTGTTTAACTAACATCAATTTCCATTCCACTGCGACAACACTGAATCTTTCAATAGCTGAATATGATTTACTCAGAGCCATGGCAATTTCTTCTGGGTTGGTGAGCAGTTTGAGATTCACTATTGTCAGTTCTCAGTTATCAGTAGAGTTGTCATTGTTATAGCGAGAGATTAACTTTTACGTTTTGTGTGATAGAGAAATGTTTTGGGAAGTATGTTACTTGCATAAACTGTCAAGGTTTGAAACCAACAGTAATTTATAATTGTGGCAGGAGAAACATTATTTTGAAAATAAAGAAAGGATGCATAGTGGCATGATGGTTCTAGCTCTATTTTCCATTGGTCAATTTAGTTAACCCTTTGATTAGCATTCACGTACCAGTATGTAAGATTCCGCAATTGCCAGTGGAAGCATTCCCATGTATGTACGTTCTACCATTTCTCTCAGATTAGCATTACCGTACGTTTATGATTTGTTTTCCTGTGTATTGTGCTGTATTCTAGGTTAAAATATTTGCAACCATCTTTTGTGTCCAAAGTCTATGGGTTTCCCACGCATTTACAGATAGTTTTGAAGTTTATGCGGTATTTTACAATGAATAGGCGATTGAATAGTGAAGAAATTCTTTCATGTCCAGAGTCTATGGTTTTTCCCACCTGTTTTACTGATCGTTCCAAAGTTTGTGTGGTATTTTACAATAAATAGGTATTTTACAAAAAAAAGATTAAAAGATAATTTTTAATTAGAAAGATAAAAGACATTGTTAGTAAACATAAGGTAAGTTTGGTTAACATGAGAAAATAATTAAATAAAAAATATTAATAAATATTACTATAATTAAAAGAATTTAAGAAAAATTAGAAAAAAAGTGTAAAAATCTTTCAAAAATATGTCTCTCCCAGGGGCCATATCTGGGCAGGCCCATGTTGCTAATCAGAGGGTTAAAGCTGAATTAGGTGTGTATGATACACAGAAAAGTTTAATTTAAGTTAAAATTTTGAGTTTTTTGTATTCATTACTTGTGGCAAATTTCAGATGATTATTATTAGAAGCACTTGCTTTCAACAAAACAGTTAACTTGAATTTATTTATTAACAGTGGTTTTGAATTGATTTCATTTCCATCTACCTGAATAGGCATTGAAAAGCAATGGCTTAAAAGGTTGCTCTCATCAGCAGTATAAACTCCCTCTGTAAAACATGGCTGCTAATAGTGACCTGATATTCTTTATCGGTGATTACATCAACTGTTCTGTTCCCTCCAGATTCCAAGTTAAAGTTTAAATTTCTGCAACAACCATGAATGTTTTTATATTATGATAACAATAAAACTTTTACTTTTTTATTGTGTTTATGTTTATCCCTATTTTTTGTCTACTAAACCAAGTAAACCAGATAATGTTGAGAATTTCAAGTTTACTTTTTTTTAATGAGTTTTTATTTCATATTCTTTGCTGTTTTCTTTCTGTGTCATATTCTCAAAAAACCAACATTGAAATCTCCACGATGAAGTTTCTGAGTAACAACTCATCTCAGTGGATCACCTTTTTCGAGATAATTAAATGTCTTTGTTTTGTTTGTGATACTCCCAAGCTTACTCATTTTAGTTTTATTAGCACTTGAAAAACTAAGTTGCGCTTTAAGAAAGTG
This sequence comes from Prosapia bicincta, assembly GCA_036971475.1. NCBI lineage: Eukaryota > Metazoa > Arthropoda > Insecta > Hemiptera > Cercopidae > Prosapia > Prosapia bicincta. The sequence goes on along the minus strand of JBAIZL010000004.1, from coordinate 37,470,593 downwards.
ATAACATGTGTAAACCTAAAGAACTACTGTATTTTACACTACTTTTAAAATTTGGAAGTCATCTTAAATCCTGAGAAACTAAACAGTTGAACACAAGTCACAGCTATCCAGTGGCTTTTTTGTGTTACTTTGAATTTGGACACCATGATATTGTTCCCAACCAAAATACAATTCTCAGGTGAGTTAACAATTTGAGAAAAACGGGAAGTATTCTAAGAAAGAAGTATCCTGGTCAAAGTAAGTCTGCTAAAATGCCACAAAACATTGAAATGATTAGATGAACTTTGATTCGTAGCCCAAGATAGTTGGCAAGAAGACATGCTTGTTAATTAGGCTAACTCGTGATTCACTGTGAACAATTTTGCAAATAGACTTATCGTTTTATCCATACAAGATTTGCGGGACTCAGATGTTAAAGAACAAGATTATAACCAACGAGAGAATTTTGCTGTTTGTATGCAAGTGTGGCTTGAAGAACAAGAAAATGTATTCATCATGAGTGATGAGGCTCATTTTCATTTAAATGATTCCATTTACTGAACAAAAACAATGTTTATTTCCACTAAGATCCACTTCGCATATTTCCAGGAAGGCTCATTTTGCGTTTCGGTGATATCCTGTGGCCTCCGAGGTTGCCAGATTTGAGCTGTTTTTTTTCCTTTGAGGCGTAATGGCAAGTGTAGATAAATATTTTAATGCAATATAAGATCTAAATAACAACATATAAATTAGTAATGTTAATTTTATAAACATCTGTTTTTTTGTCGCCCTGTATTTATGTTTTGGAAAATCTTCAGAAAGAATGTTGATTACTTTTATCAGTTTTTAGTATTGAAATATTGTTTCTTCACAGATAATATTACAGAATTTGGAAGCAGATTCTAATCTTAAAGATGAAGAATTACCATGGCAGATGATAGACCCATTTGATGAAAGTTCTACTTCAGATACTGTAGCTGGTAATGCTGAGGATTCATCTTCTGTAGATACAGGCCCAAATTATGTTACGATTGAACAGATTGAGGTAAAAATAATCATTCACTCATTACTTGTAACACTGAAACAGTTAACTAAAAATAATAATGGATTTAACTACAAGAAACGTTTTAAAATGTTTTCTTGAACTTAAATCAATTGTTCCAATATATTACATAAAAAGATGCAAACATGAAAATATGATTTTGTAACAAAAAATGAAATACGTTTTTATAAATCACTATTTATATCATGAAGTTGGTACAATGTACAATATCTGTATGGCATATAGACAACTTACAGAAGGGGCGAGGTAATTAAAGTAGCCAGATCATAAAAATAAGCAAAATTTCCCAGTTTTTGGATTAATTTTCAAGCTTCTGTATTTTTTCTAGTAATAATATGATGTTTAATAAAAATACAAAATGTAGCATAGATATAATATAGCGTGGAACACATAAAAGTAGCCCTGTAACTTAATGGAGATTGTATGTTTATGCCAAATCAAGGGAATTTCCCCCCATTTTTCTTTTACCGTGTACAACCTGCAAATGTAAAAGTCATAATAGGGTAGCTAACACTCCAGATGTAGACTGGTTACTTGGCACAATGCAGCCGTATTCTAGAAAACAGAGAACTTTTATTGTAGTGTGCGTCTGACGTGGTTCAATTAATGAAACGCGTGAACAATTTTGTGAGAAATACCCAGAGAGTACTATTCCTGACAAGAGGATGGTTCAAATGTTGTTACAAAATTGGCGTAGTACGAGCTCAATTGTAAATGGATTGAGAAATAAGCCTAATTTAGTTTGAACTTCTGTAGTTGTTCCTAACATTGCAGCTCATATAGAACAAAGTCCATAATTCGATAACAAGTTTGTGTGCGATACAGATCTTGAAAAAGAGTTTTACACGCTCTATATTGCATTTGTAAATTGTTACAATAATTCAAGATATATCGTAAATAAACAGATTTCATTTCATTGTGTTGCATTTTTTTACAGGGCTACTTATATGTGCGCCACCCTGTATTATAATGTATATTACAAAATATTATGTAATAAAAAAACATAGAATAGTTTCTTTTTGCAATCAAAATAGTTACAATTATGTATCTTTATTTTAAATGGAAAACCATTATGAACAAACTATATCTTTAGGATTTGACATTTGGTAATTGGTGTTTAGAGTATAATAATAATTATTATTATAATAATAATTTTAACTTTATTAATAATTTTTAACTTTATACAATAAAAAAACAGTCAATGTGTGAAGAATTCCTTGTCTCGCACATCAACCATTTTTTATTGTTTAATAAACAACTTTGTGCATTTAAACAAATATAATTTTCAATATTGTCCGAGAGCTAAGGTGATTTTATTCCCGAGTCGAGGGTTGAATTAAAATAAAGAGTGAATATATCGGTTCATATAGACATGGAAGACAATCCGAGTGACACAAGCACATTACACATAAAACATAAACTTTACCACAAGAAATAAAATTGTGACTAGACTTGGACTTATTGTATGTAGGATTGATTGTTTAAGGTGTAAAATCAGTAACTTAGTTCTAATTTTTCAAATTATTGTACTATTTTTAATATTTATGAAATTATTTAAAATTAAAGAAAGTTTAACTTTTGTCAACATTAGTAGTAGTCACATTTTCAGTTTTGAATCGTCAAACATGGTAATATTTTCACACACAAAATAGAATTCATTGGTTTTTGTAAAAGTTTGATTGACCAAATCTCTATTCAAAAATATTTGGAAGAGTCAAATTCTCTGAAAAAACAAATTTGTGAGAAATGTCTGATTTTTTTGTATCAAAAATCCTGCAACAACCTGTAAACACATGAGACAAACCATAGACTTTGCACACAAAATTATGGTGACTATGTACTCTGTGTAGCATTTATTGTCCAGGTAATATCAAATATTGAACCTAGAGTGCATTACACTACAGAGAGAACAAAATCGTACATACAGAAATGTTAACCTGAAAAAAATGATAGGATGTTCACATACAGGAATGTTCCCGCTGCCCGTAACATGGTCTCACGTACTGGTTATTCAATCCTAATCAAACGGTTAAATAAAGAAATATTAGCCAAAATTGACAAGTATTTTATATACCTAGGGAAATCTTATTTTGTTGATATAATAAAGCCATTGGAATGCTGCTGAACCAATTACATTATTATATAAGACAACTACAACTAATAAAAAAAAGTGTCACTGAAAATTGTTTCTTGAAAGTACATTCCAAGAGCTTTTCAAACCGCCCTTGTAAAATATATTTTGTGTAAATTGTTTTACAAAATATTTATTTTGAATGTAGTAATAGAAATAAGATGTTAGCTTTGAGATGAATGTATTGTCATTTTTCTTCATTACGCTAGTTCACATAGTTTCACAATATTTATTAATAAGCATGTTGTTTTCAGTTTGTTGCAGCTAAAGATCAAAATTATGACAAAAAAACACAATGTGATATGATTAGTGATGAAAATAAAATAGACAGCTTTAATAATGAAAACAAAGAACAAATGGAATTTAAAAAACCATCAGAACAGAAACCTATTCAAGAAAATGGAAAATCTGCGATCAGGAAAATAAAACGAACTTACTTCGGCTGTGACCAGTGTCCAAAAGTTTGTAATTCTCATTCTTCTTTACATTATCATAAACTGAAACACAGTGGGAAGAAACCTCATCAGTGTTCGTTTTGTCCTAAAACTTTCCATCAGAAATGTACTTTAGTTAAACATGAACGCGTGCATACAGGAGAACGACCTTATACATGTGATAAATGCGGTAAATCATTTAGTCAAGAATCTAATCTTAAATTTCACATGACTTCACATACAGGTGAAAAAATATTTTGCTGCCATGTATGTGGTAAAGGATTTACTCTGGGCCATAATTTGAAAGAACATTTGAAGATTCATAATGGGTCAAGGGAACGTGTATTTTCTTGTGAAACTTGTGATAAATCATTTTTTCATCGATCACACTTACAGAATCATATACGTTCACACACAGGTGATAAACCTTTTCGTTGTGATACATGTGGAAAAACGTTTATAAAACACTCTTATTTGAAACAACATAATCGTGTTCATACTGGTGAAAAGCCATATAAATGTAATATTTGCTCAAAAGCTTTTGCAAATTCTAGCAATCTTACAGCTCATATACGATCTCATACTGGAGAAAACAAGTACGTCTGTAAAATCTGTGATAAAAGATTTACGCATAAAAATAAAATGGTGACTCATATTAATACTTACCATCAAAGTAACCAAAATCAAAACCATGCAGTAACCATTGACTTATCAGGTGCAAGTGCCATTCATTTCCCAATGCATTTTTCAAATTGTTCGCAGTTTGTTAGCTAGGAAGAAACATTTTTTGTCCAATAACATACTTTGAGAATCATATGTTTAAACCTTCCTAAAATCTCAAAACTGAATGCATGTATCAGAAATGGGATTTATTACACAATTTTAATATTTATGTTGCCAGTTAAAAATTACAACATGAATATTTTTTTTTTTTAATAGTACAAACAATTTACTTCAGTCTTCCAGAAATGCTTGTACAAATTTTGTTATAAGGTCTCAAATTACTGATCAATTAAAACATTTAGCTTATTTAATGTTATCCAATCAGAATCCCCTTTAAAGAATTGTTTTTTAACTTTACAAATAAAACATTTTGTAGTGTTTGTTAAGAATGCTATGAAACCGTGAGAGAATCATGTGAAAGCCATAGGCATGATGGTGGATGTGTTAACACAGTTGCTGGCATATTTTATACAAGTCATGTCTCTTGCACTATGCTGAACTTTCCAGATTCCTCTAAACTTGTGGGACATACTAATTGGACTTCTATTCGTTATAATGGTTGACTTAGATACATGTTTTATTTTTCAATTACTTGAATTTAAACATTTTGTGGTTTTAACTATAAATAATAAAATTTTAAGGCAATAATTCAGATGTTCTCAAAGCTAAAGTAAATCTGATAGTATTTTAAGTAAATTCAAATGTTTCTTAAACTTGGGATTAATTACCTCATTTTTTGGTATAAGAAAATGTTAAAACGTTACACAACATATTTGAAGTGGAATTTTACAAAATAACACACACACACACACACACACACACACATATATATATATATATATATATATATATATATATATATATATATATGTATATATATATACGAGAGCAATTTAGAAAGTAAGGAACGTTTTTGAATAAAAAAAAAATAAGCACAATAAAAATTTTTTATTATATACATTTGAAAGAGCAACTAAAATACTACTTTTCTAAGTAGTCGCCAAAAAATTGAGACATTTATTGTAGCGGTGGACAAGCTTTGAAATTCCTTCATCATAGAAATCTGCCGCCTGCCACTCAGTGATGCGCGCCTTGAGCTCCGCTTCATCATCAAAGCGCTGTGTTGCTAGCCAGGTCACTTGGAAACAAGTGAAAATCGCTTGGTGCAAGGTCAGGACTATAGGCCGGATGAGGGACATTCTCCCATTTGAATGACTCAAGGAGTTCTTTGGTGCGGTTTGCTGTGTGAGGTCGGGCATTGTCATGCACAAACAAAATTTTTGACGTCAATTTCCCTCGGCGCTTGTTTTGAACTGCTCTCCTAAGGTTGCGCAAAGTTTCACAGTACCGCTCAAAGTTTATTGTTGCACCACGTTCAAGAAAGTCAATAAGAAGCACACCTTGCCTGTCCCAAAAAATCGTCGTCATAATCTTCCTTGCTGAAAATGTTTACAAACATTTTCTTGGTTTTTTGGGGGAGCTTGGTGCCCCCACTCCATGGACTGTAATTTTGTTTCGCAATTAACGTGTTTTCCCCATGTCTCATCACCAGTTATGATGTGATACAGTTGTGAATCGCCATGTCTGTCGTTGGCATCCAGAAATGTCAAACTTGCCTCCATTCGCTGACTTTTACGGTGGTCAGTGAGCATTTTCGGCAACCATCTTGCACAAAATTTGTGGTAGCCTAACCTTTGTGTGACAATTTCAAACAACAAAGTCCGTGAAACTTGTGGGAAACAAAGCAAAAGCTCCGTTATCGTGAATTGGTGGTTTTCACAAACCTTTTCATCAACTTTAGCAACTAATTCATCACTCACAATGCTTGGGCGTCCGCTCTTCGCTTCGTCATGAGCGTCAGTTCGGCCATTTTTAAACTGAATGCACCATTTTCTCACAGAACTTTCATTCATTACATTGTTTCCGTAAACTTCACACACTTGGTGATAAATGTCTATTGGTTTTAAGTTTTTTGCCAACAAAATCCGTATCACTGACCGCACCTCACAACTGGCGGGATTTTCAATCGCAGCGCACATCTTCAGTTGAAATTGCGAAAAAACGGGCAACGCTGAAATGTTCACATTGTCACTGCTGGACGCTGACTGAGTTGCCGAGTGCGCACTCACCAAAATGTACGAGATCGGCGAGCGCCTAGCGGCGTCAGACAGAAACGTTCCTTACTTTCTGAATAGCCCTCGTATATGTTGATATTTTAAGTTGTCCATTATTTTTCTGTTGCACTGACTTTATGAAGTTGATATATTACTATTGTAAATACTTTTATCCACCACTAAGTGCAATAAGTTTACCTTATAAGATGAGGCACCTTTCGGTCACTTGACCATTGTCGAATCAGTTTGTTCAGAGCATTCAAAAATAAAAATACAAAAGTATCAAATGCTGCAGCACACCTAATATCACATAAACATGAAATAACAAACTACTACGAAAATAACCTAACCATACTTGAAATAAATAATAACCCATTAGAATTAAACTCACTAGAAAAATATCGCATTTATAAAAACACACACAACAATTTAATGAACCTACAAACCACATATACAGAAGACATACTATATAAAAACATTATACACGCAAGTAAATCAAGAGAAAATACGTGTAACGTCAACAAATACCAACATCACGGACCGAACATCTACACCAGAAAAATAATCAGTGATTCAACAATGGTCAAGTGACCGAAAGGTGTCTCACCACACAAAATAAAATTTTTGCACTGAGTGGTGGATAAAAGTATTTACAATAGTAATATATTAACTTCATATATATATATATACTCATGATGATTGTTTTTTATTAATAACCTAAATAGTTGATTTAATTAGCGCATAGTTCTTTCTGCACAGCTGGATTGAGGGTTGCAAATTGCAGTGAATCGGATGTTGATATTTAATTTTGATAATTCGTTTTTCCAAATGCTTGAAGTGAACTGTGTCCTGTTATCGGTGATAATGGATTATGGTGTTCCGTAATCTTTAAAGTAGGAATTTAGTTTCTTTAATGGCATTGCAGTTGTTGGTCTGTTCATTTAGTATAGCTTAACGTACTTTGTAAATAAGTCGACTACCACTAACATGTATCATGTGTCATACCTAGTCCTAGGAAGTGGTCCACAAAAGTTTAGTGACAGCATCTCCCCTTTCTCCTTAGGCAGCACGCATGTGATTTCCCAATTACGGTTTCTGAAGTCATATTTGCATTTTTGACATTTGCCACAAGCCCCAATGAGTCTCTTGATGTTCTTAATTAGGTTTTCCTCAGTAAAGTTTTCTTTAAAGGTTCTGTAACAATTATTCACCCCAATATGACAAAAATACTGATGAATTTCATTAATTAGCTCGTGTTTTAAGTTTTCCGGAATACATAACTTCCAATTTTCCTTTTCTTTATGGTATAGTTTATTTTCGAATAATTTGTAGTGTAGAATTAGGTGATGGTCTGGATGCAAGAAGGCAGTAAACTTGCCAACGGAACCTGCCAAAAACTGCTGGTCAAGTCTAGACGGGACTTAATTTTATACCCCCCCACACCTGGTTAGTAACTCTTGTATCGGCAAACTGCCTTCATAATCTGGCATTGTTCTTGTGTTAATGGTTCAGGCATCTAAGCAAATTCGCACGGTACCATCCTTCTTTCTTACAGGCACTATGGGATTGATGTATGGACTACTCGCCCTTTCTATTACCTTTAGTCTTAACATTCTTTCTATCTCTGCATCTCTAAACTTCATCGCAATTGGCCAACTATTTTGTTTATACGGCGTGGTGTCGGTGACCCTAAATCTATGCTCATAAGTTCCTATAAGCCCTGGCCTTTCATCGAATACATGCGCTTACCTGCGAATTAATGTGGTTTATTTAACCTGGTCTTCTGAGGTAATTCCCTTAATATTGGCTGATTTCCTACTTATCATTTCTAATTTAGAGTTTTCTTCGTTTTGCATTAAATTACAGTTTATTATTATATCCTTATTCTTTAAAAAATTAATTTTACTTCTCTCTTGGTTCAATTTATTGTCTTTAATATTAAGCTCAATTATTTGTTCCAAAAAGTTCATGATTGCTTCATTATTTATTAAGAAGTTTATGCCTAAAATACATGGTTTAATAAGTGTTGATATTGTAATAAAATGAGTTTCCACCTTATGTTCCCTTAGCACTTCATTGGTGACGATTTGATGTCTGATTGCCTTTGACTTCTGACCCATAGCTCAGAAATTTTTACATTTGACAACGCCCAGTCTTCATGAGTTCCGAAATTATTTTTGTTATTGATATAGAATTCTCCTGAAATTGCATTATATTGACTCCCAGTGTCAATCAATGCATTTAAATTAGTTTTACCAATTTGTATTGCTAACTCTGGGCAGTTGTTTAAATTTATAGATGGTTCATCGCATGTTTCATCACATCAACCAGTGAACTGGTTGGGAAGGTCATTCAGTAATTCTCATGTATTCGTACATGGTTTCGGCTCATGATTTATGGCTGGTTCCCTTTTATTTTCATACCGTGGCACATTATACCTTAGCCCGGAATCTGTGCCCCCCTTAAAGTTATTGTCCCTCGGTTTCATAATACCGTTACGACTTCCTTCTGCCCTTGAATAATTTGTTTGCCCATTTTCATACCGGTTTGATTCTAAGTAGTGAAATTCAGCAATAAGGTTAATGAACTCGTTGTTGGTGTGAATACCCCTTGTGATTAGAGCTACGGACACATTAGGGTGAAAATGTTTCGCTAATTTAATAGGACTTGGTCATCCATTAATTTGGGTTCTAAACCAGAGTACAACAAGTTTGATTCTACGTAACTTATCATACTCATTCCTCAATTATAATAATTATATTTGCCGAATTCTAATTGGTCCCTAACTTTCCCTTGAACTGTTTCATTCCAGTATTTTTCCTTAAATGTAACAGCAAATTAGTTAAAATCTGTACAACTCTTGCTATGTAGCTTCCACCATATCAATACCTGACCACACATGTGTTGCATTATCCAACTTAAATCGATCCCTTTGTAATAATTCTCGTGTACTGCCATGAGTTCATCCAAGAACGCCATTGGTATTCTTTCCTCCCCAGAAAATTTCAAATTTAAATTGATTGGTGGACTTGTAATGATCTTCCTACCGTTCCCCACTGATTTTTGTAACTTTGTCTCCAATTCGGCGATTTTAGATACGTTATTTTAACGATTTTTGTGCATTGTAGTTTTAAGGTTTTCTATTTCCCCTTGTTGTTTATCATATTGACCATGTCTCCTGCGCTTCATTTAGTTTAGTTCCCGACTCGTGAACTTTATTATTTATTGTTTCCAACCTTTTGTTTACCTCCTGAACGTGGTTTTTGTGGAGCTCTTTATTTTTAGATTCTGTATCTGCAAAACGTTTATCTATTATATCGTATAACTCATGCTTTAACTCTTGATTGTTTTTATTCATTTGATCATTTAAGTTACATATTTCTTTAGTTATTTGTGTATTTTGTTCCTGAAGGTTGGCTTTTATTTCTGCATTAGCTGCATCTTGTTTAATAAAGTATGCATTTATTTGTGTATGTTGTTCCTGAAAGTTGGCTTTTATTTGTGCATTTAATGGTGTATTTTGTTCCTGAAAGTTGGCTTTTATTTGTACATCTTGTTTAACAAAGTGTTCATTCATTTTAATTAACATTTGCATTATATTAAGTTCCGAATTTACAAATATTTGCTCCATTTCTTTCTGTTGTACTGGACTCTTATTGACGGTCCCTGACTCCCATATTTGAGTTCCCTGTTCTTTTTCCATTCTTTTCTCTAAATTTTCTAATTCTAAATCCCGTAATATCTTCTGTATTAATACCTTGCCCTAACTGGGTTAACCCACTCTCTTCCGTGTTCATTTCCCCTTCTTTATTCTTAATTCTTTGACTACACCTAACCATATGCTAGTTATCAATTGCTTAACAATAGCACTCGTTTACTAATTTAAAATTTGTTATTAACACACAATTATATCACTTCTTATATAGTTACACTTTTAAAATTATATTCTAGTTATATAATAATTAGTTCCTTATTATTAAGCCAACCTTGTTGAATTTAACAATTTAATACAAGTACTACAAGCAACCTAGGAAAAACAATATAATTATGTGAACGAATTAAAATTTATCAAACCAAACCCTTTACGTTGGGCACCATATTTTTATAACATACCTTCTCCAATTTTGTCTACAGGATAAATTTACTCTTATGAAATCAATTAATAACACATCTACTTGCTTTTACAATAACTTATTTTTTTAAATCCTGATTTCAAACGTTAGCATTTATAGGTAGCTACATATGATTAGTTTTAACCAACTCTAATTTTGGCAGTAGGCATCAAGACTCTTATATTTATTATTAACTTAAAAATTCTATTTAAACTGTCTTCATTATCTTAAGGCGTGTATAGGTTACTGCACCTAGTTTGATAAATTTTATTTGAATGAAACAAATTAATAAAAGTTTATGAAATTCTGAATATTTTTTTAACTTTAAACTTATATTTTTTTAATTTATACTTATAAATGTTGACTCTTATGGCTTGTGTAGTTCCCTGTTTCACTTCACTTGACACAAATTCACTTATTAATATTTTCAATTCAATTTCACTTTCTTTAAACACTCGAAATGCTTCTATGCCGTAACTGACTTTATTTCTGTAGTAGATCCCTTATTAATTCCACTTATTACTTGATTAGCTCCCTCCCTTAATATAACTTGCTACTTTTACTTTAACGACTCTACATTTTTCTTTACTTTAATTCAGAACTTTTTTTAAATTTCAACCTGTGGAGTCCTGAAAATTGACTCTCCCAAGTCCTGAATTTGCCTGCCTTTCGTGTTTTGTTCTGGATCGTTTCCGTATGGGTTTCAAATTTGATTGGCTTTGTTATAGCGCTCAAAATTGTTCCAGCCTATCAGAACGTCAATTCCTATCACTTTCCCTTGCAGTGGGGAACTTCTCAAGCTTTCTCAAGGTGCAAGTGTTTCATTGAATGTGCTTTTTCTGCATTTATAGAAATTCGTCGCCATAAATCTGCATGGTCTCTCGAAGTCTAAGTAAAGTGCCACTCCAGTGATCGAGTCACTTCTTTATTTACCTACAATGAAACTTTTCGATGTATATTAATATTTGTGGCTTACCGGTGTGTACAGTAACCGTTTTTTGCAGAAAGACTAACAATAGACTACCCTTTGTTAGATAGCGACCATGTGCTACGAGATCACAAGTTCAAATATTCTACAAACAGTTTTCCTAGCTTAATGAACTTCGATATAATGTATATATATATATATATATATATATATATATATATATATATATATCTTGCACTGACTCTATATAGTTATTGTTAATTGTAAACAATTGTTCCACCACTAAGTGCAATTATTTTTACCTTGCGTAATGAGGCACCTTTCGAAACGAATATTCCCATGGTACTGAGAGATCGGGGCGGATTGTCTCATAGGAATAACCCTACATTCTTCCTGAAGTTGATTTTCCCTGAACCAGTGTAATAACTATCCTAGTTTACATGCAAATAATGCTTAATGATACAAGGTTATATGAATAAAATTCAATTAGTACATTCCCAATATATAAGTTAATACAATAAACCCAATATCACGATGCGAGAGTAAAATCAAATGATATCTAATGTTACAATCTTATATAAGATTATCTAAGATGTATGAATGTTTCGATAACCAAGTCTTCATCATCATCAAAAAGTATAACTTCAATTGTATTACAAGACAACCTTATTTGTAAGAGTTCACAAACACATGTACATAAGAGCTTAATCTTATATAAGTTTGAAATATTAGTTGTGGTTTTTAATTAGTTGTCAGTAGCAATAATTATCAAATTTTGTTGAAGCATGTACGTTAAAGTGAAACTGATTATCTTTCTTTGTTAGATTAATCTTGTATCTCTTCAAACTTCTTAAATATAATATAAGTTTCTTTATTATGGAAATAAATGACTTTATGAAAATACACAGAGTAATTTTATGAACAGATTTGGGCGTAGGTAGCCAATAATATGTTTCTATTTCTTTCCACGGTAACTGGGAGAAATACTGTACAGTACTATACGTAAATTTAAAAATTACTGATGATTCATTTACTCCTCTATAATGATAACACTATATCCCTGCTTTTTCTCAATAGTCAAAAAGTGAATTTTTCAGTTACCTATTTATTGGTGTTTTAACTCTTTTGTGTCATAAATATAAATTTGTTTTTCTTACAGTTACTGAAATTTATAAGTTGTAAATTTATAAAGTACAGTATTTAAAATTGCTAGTTTTATTTAGTGTTTTTTTCTTAATCAATTGAAATGAGTAGTAATCAGAAAGATGTAGTTTTAAACATTTAACAAAAACTAGAAATGATTAAATATTCTTAAAAAAGGCGAGTGTGTCAAAACTGTCAAGGAATTTAATATTGATACTCAGACTGAGATTAAAAAAAAAAAATATTCTTGTAAATACACTCAAAAAGCATTTATTCAGTTATTCTAATAGTTTTTTTAAGTTGATCAACGACTTTTTATTACTGTTGCTTGATGTAATCATCTTGAATTCACTGATTAACTATAATTAACTTAGTTCAGTACTTTCCAATTATAGTTTTTATTACTGTTTAATTTATCTAGATTTCTAGGAATATTGGTACTATTGCTATCTTTAACTACTGCGTATAATTTACTTTCTATTTTAAAAATGAATGTTTCAAATTTCTTGTAGCTTTATAAAATATTTTTAATAATACTTTTGTAAATCAGTAGAAATTTAATCTGATAGTTTTAATTTTAATGTTATATCTTTATACCATATTATTAATGTGATGTGTTTTTTTACATATTTTTATTTATTTATAAGCATTGTGTTGTATTTTAGCCTTATGAATAAATGTCTTTTTACAAGTTGAAATTGTGTGTGTTTAAATGTAAAGAGACATTGAATCATTTGAATAATTCTTTTAAAACTTTTGTGTTAGTTTGATTTATTTGTTGTCAAATCATTTTCACAATTTTGGCTAGAATGATAGAGCAGTTTAGTTGGCTCAAATTTATTTGTTAAAACAGTATTTTAAAAAAAAATTACTTTTTACCAACATGACACCACAGAAAAAAACTACATTAGAAAAAAACGAAGTATCAAGAATGGCTCATCTTTTAAAAAATTTCTCTAAATTCCCAAATTATTTAAAGTTTTAAAAACAGAAGTTTAAAAATTTTAAAGATTTGAAGATGAAATTGAAACTTTGGATATGATTGCAAGGTACTCTTTAGTTGTATTTAATTTTCTTAAAATTCTGTAAGCAGAATAGAGAAACCAACATGAAATAATATGCACAGTTTAATTTAAGCAAAGGCTTAATAATCTTAGTGCCTAAAAACTATTCTCATAGTTTAATTTAACACTGCAGTGGTCCTACATAAATAAGTGAGTGGTCGTGCAGATTACTATTGTAATCCACTTTGAAATAGCTTTTAAAATATAAATTATTATTTTTTTTATAACTTATAAGCAGTTTAGGGTGTTTAAAGGGTTATAAAGAAAACAAATTTATTGAAAAACATTTTTCATTGTTGCACAAAAGTAATACACAACATACAACTATGTTGAGTCAACCTAACACACTTTAATTGTCACTTTCAGTTTCAGCATCCCAGTGCGTATTTGTTCACACTTTGCCTCAGATATTGTTTACAGTTAAATGTGTTACTAATTTTAATATTGTTTTCACACAAAATATTAAAACTACTTCATGTATAGGAAACATATCATAAATAGTTGCGCGGATTACTATTGCAATCCAGGTGAATTAAAAATATTTTTAAAAAATAACATGCCCACTTATAGCTCTGCTACTTGACTGGTAATAGTGGAGATGTGTGTGTGAAAGGTAGATGGCCGCTCAAGGTCATACTTCTTACCAACACAAAATTTACTCCTGGATTACAATAGTAATCCCCATGACTACTGCAGTATTAAACAAAGGGTTAACAATTTTAGTGCCTAAAAACTATTCACACAGTTTAATTTAAACAAAGGTTTAACAATTTTAGTGCCTAAAAAGTATTTTACAATTACATAAATGAGTGAAATTGAATTTTTTTTTCCTGGCAAAAAACCAATTGTGGTTATCATCGTCAATCAACGTAAGTGACTATTGCAAAACATTTCAAACAAACCAATAAAAACCAAAATACAAAACCTAACAAATAATTATAATTCAACAACAAGAAACAATATAAAGAATAGCTTATAAAACTTAACAATAACAATATAACAATAAAGATGTAAAAACAAATATACAAAAATAATAAAATTATAAAACAATAAATAACAAAATAACAACAACGAACAATATAACAGTAAATAAATAAATATAACAAAAATTAAAACATAACAATAAGTAACAATTTAACAATAAATATTATTAGCACAGTAACAAAAGCATAAAATATACTAAGTTTAAATAAATAAACAACTATACACAAAACACACAAACAAAGAAATATAAAAAAACCTAATATTTTTAAATATTAAAATTCAAAAAATAATTGTAAGTGGTGTAAAAGAACAACGACTCGGTTAATGGCTGAGGCATCGTCCCTTAACACCACTTTTAAACTGCCTTCCACATTAAAAAGGGCATGAATATTGGTTAAACCAACACAATCCACCAAAATATGTTTTATAGTGAATATACCACCACTGTACTGACATATTAGTAGATCTTCTCGACGCATCATATATCCATGAGTTGCAAATGAGGGGCCAACGCGAAGGCGTGTAACCACCACTTCCTCCCTACGTTTTGAACAATTAGAAGACCTCCATGGACGGACAGTATATTTAATTTCCCTCAGCTTATTCTGAATTACGGTATGCCATTTGTCATTCCAAGAAGCGAGCAATAAATAAATAACAGTTAATGTTTTTAAAATGGCAAATAGTTCTGCCGTGAAAACGCTACAAGCTGAGGGCAATCCGTATGTGTAACTACATCTCGAAGGATAAAAAGCAACACCCAACTCCATTGTCCAGCTTTCACTGTGTGTGTAATTGAAAATAAAAAAGCAATTCAATAAAACTATTCTTTGAGATTAGCTTGTGAGGTTATGTTAAAACAAATAAGACTTATACAAAACTCACAAATTAATCATTTATTGACTCATACGCGTTTCAATGACAAAATCATCATCATCATCATCAGTGAGTGTTACTACTACAAACTCCAACTTAAAACTAAGGTGAAAGTAAGGTTACACGTCTATATTTATACAGTATATTTTGTGTATGTTTTTTTATTTGTTTTAAGCACCTCAATATCTATAAATTAATAGATAACTACACAAATTCACAATTAAAAATACTTTTTTTATCATACATGTTTCAATGACTTATGCAAACATCAAAATCAGTGATATTACTACAACTACAACCAAACAGTATTATACAACATATTTATCCACAAAGATCAGAACTTTGGTTTATAGTATTTAAAAAATGTAATTATTAACAATAAATTAATTCAAAATAATATAGAATTTTAAATTATCTATAATTTGTTATTAACAATTATGTTATAGAATCATATATATATATATATATATATATATATATATATATATATATATATATATATATATATATATATATATATATATATATATATTAGGTTAGTTTTGGTTGGTAAAGATTATTTAGATTTTTTGGACTTGGAGACTGACAGACTTACCTTGGTAAGAGTCCACTCTGTAGTCTTGAAATAGAAACACATAAAAGCACTTAAACAATGATATGTTTCAACCACACAGTGGTCTTTGTCAATCGAAGAGAAAACACAAAAAGAAATATGAGAGAATGAAATAAAATAATTATAAATTGTAATCACAGATTGTGTAGTGTAGAAATCAGATGTCACAGATGCACAGGTTAAAGAGATATATATTGTTTCCATGAGCATATGAGTGATTATAGTTTATATAAGTCTGTCAGGGGAAAAGAGATTGGAGACGTCTAAGGCTATTAGGGGGAAAAAATGAATGGATTTATCTGATGTTGAGGTTAGGGGATTCTCTGGACTTGGTATACCACTGGTATGATAGTTCCCACCTTCTCAGTTCTGAGGGATTGCAATCAGGCGGGAGTGATTTAATTATTTTTGTGGTATAGCAGTCATTAAAAGTTGTGATGTTGTGACTCGCAGCATGTTGAGCTGTTGGTCTATCCATATTCACAATTTTAACATCATGTCTGTGGCCATTCATTCTGATATTCAGACCATCCGTGGTCAGGCCTATGTACTGTGCTGAGCAAAGTTTACATTGTAGCTGGTATATGACATTTTTCGATGTACAATTATGATGACCCTGTATTTTGAAGACCATTTTTGTTGTTTGGCTGTTGAAACTATTTGCTGAGGGGTGTATTGGACACGTCTTGCATCTAGGTCTATTGCATGGGAAGGAGCCATGAGGAAGTTTGTGTGGTTTCTCTGCATCAGGGTCTGGTAGTTTAGGATGTACTAGGATGTTTTTCAAGTTGGGAAGTTGCTTGTACCAAATTTGCGGTGGATCGGTGAAAAGATTTTTGGTGTGGACGGAAGCTTGAAGAATTTTAAAGCCATCTCTCAATATCTTGTTGAGTTTATGTAGACCAGGATGGTAGTCTGTTATTAAAGACAGTTTATTTTGTTCTGTTTGTGGTTTATGGTGAACCGAGGATTGTGCTGAATGAATTTGGTTTTCAATGAGTTTTTGGGTGGACTTTTAGTGGACTCTTACCAAGGTAAGTCTGTCAGTCTCCTAGTAAAAAAATCTATATATATATCTTATATATATATCAAGAATATATATATATATATATATATATATATATATATATATATATATATATATTCTTGATATTTTACGTTATCCATTGTTTTTTCGTTGCACTGACTTTATGAAGTTAATATATTACTATTGTAAGTAATTTTATCCACCATTAAGTGTAATGATTTTACCTTGAGTGATGAGGCGCCTTTCGGTCACTTGACCATTGTCGAATCACTGATTATTTTTTCTTAATTTTTCTGGTGCGGATGTTCGGTCCGTTGTGTTGATAGTTGTTGCCGTCATATACGTTTCCTCTTGACTCTTGTGTATTATGTTTTTGAATAGTATGTCTTCTGCATATGTTGTTTGTAAATTCATTAAATTGTTGTGTATGTTTTTATAAATGTGGTATTTTTCTAGTGAGTTTAGTTCTATTGAATTATTATTTATTTCAAGTATGGTTAGGTTATTTTCGTAATTTGTTATTTCATGTTTATGTGATATTAGGTGTGCTGCAACATTTGATACTTTGGAATTTTTGTTTTCGAATGCTCTATAATGTTCTTCAAATCTTATTTTAAATGATCTGGTTGTTTTCCCTTTGTAAAATGCGTTACAGTTGTTACATGTAATTTTGTAAATTCCTGATAGGTTATGTTTTTCTGAATTTGTTTTGTGGTTTGTGTTATTAAGATATTTTATTATTTTGTTGTTTGGTTTGTATGTTGGAGTGTAGTATTCTTTGTTGTATATATTTGTTATTTTTATTATTTTTGTGTTCCGGTTGTAGTGTTGTGTTGAGGTTAGGTTTTTTTGTGAATTTATTGTATATATTTTTTATAAGGTGTTTGTTGTATCCATTTTCTATTGCTATTTTTGTAATGTTATCTAGTTCTTCATTTATTTTTTGTTTGTTATCCTGTGTGTATTTTATTGCTTTATTTATCATGTTACTGTAATTGTTAATTTTGTGTGTCCAGGGGTGGTTAGATTTGTAGTGTATTGTGGTGTTGTTGGAAGTAGGTTTCCTGTATACTGTAGTTTCTATTTTATTATCATTTATATTTATTGTGATGTCGAGATAGTTGATTGTTCTATTTGTTTCTGTTTCGACGGTGAATTGTATGTTTTCGTTGTATGTATTTAGTTTGTTTAGTATTATGATGTGTTCGTTGTGAATGGTAGGTTGGTATATTACAAGTATATCGTCTACATACTTTTGTCCATAGTGAAATATTATGTGTGTTTAGTATAGGTTTAATTATTATTTGTTCAAAGTGTTGTAAATATATATATATATATATATATATATATATATATATATATATATATATATATATATATATATATATATATATATATTTCTGACATGACTGATGATATGGGTGATCCCATGGGGAGTCCAGTTGTTTGTTTATAGTATTTATTGTTAAATTGGAAGTAATTTTGGTTACATATGTGTTTGGTTAGCGTAATGATACTATCTATTGTGTTTCTTTTTTCGTTATTGTGTATTAGTTTGTTTTTTATTATTTCTATGGTTTCTTCTATTGGGATGCTAGGGTACATGTTAGTTGTGTCATAACTTATTATTTTTGTGTTGCTGTTTGTTTTTATGGTTTTTATTTTATTAATTAATTTGTATCCATTTTTTATATTGTATGTGTTGTTGATATGTATTTTAGATCTTATTATTTTGTCTAGTATTTTTGCGATTATGTAAGATGGTGCTGTTGTGAAATTTATTAGTGGTCTAAATGGTGTGTCGGGTTTGTGGTTTTAGGTATGCCTGATAATATTGGTGCACATGGTTTGGATGGGTATAGTCTTGTGTGGTATTTTAATTTATTGTTATAGTTTAGGGTATTTCGGTGAGTGACTATTAAGTTTTTTATTGTAATAAGGTATTTGCTAGTTGGGTCTGGGATTTGTTCGTATTTATTTTCTTTTATGTAGTTAGTCATTGAATCGATGTATTTGGTATTTTCTATTATTACTAGTGTATTTGTTTTATCGGATTTTAATATTAAGTGGGAAGGAGCCATGAGGAAGTTTGTATGGTTTCTCTGCATCAGGGTCTGGTGGTTTAGGATGTACTAGGATGTTTTTCAAGTTGGGAGGTTGCTTGTACCAAATTTGCAGTGGATCGGTGAAAAGATTTTTGGTGTGGACGGAAGCTTGAAGAATTTTGAAGCCAATGTCTCAATATCTTGTTGAGTTTATGTAGACCAGGATGGTAGTCTGTTATTAAAGACAGTTTATTTTGTTCTGTTTGTGGTTTGTGGTGAACCGAGGATTGTGCTGAATGAATTTGGTTTTCAATGAGTCTTTTTGGGTATCCTCTTCTCTGGAAGGCTGTTGATATCTTTCTATTAAAATCTTCCAATTCCCTATCATTCGAACTGATTCTTTTACCCCTGATTGCTTGACTGTATGGAATGGATCGTTTTATGTTTATTGGGTGGTTGCTGTCGAAATGGAGATATTGTAGGTGGTTTGTCGGTTTGATGTGAATTCCTGTGTTGATATTTCCATTCTGGAGTGTTACCTTTACATCCAAAAAGGAGATGGCTGATGTAGATTTCTCCCAGGTAAATTGAAGTGTGGAGAATTGTGTCAGGCTGTCTAAAAATGCCTCAAGTGTTGAAGCACCCTGTGTCCAAATTAGGAAGTTGTCATCTATATATCTATACCAACATAATGGCTGGTGTGTTTGTGTCTTTAGAAAACTTTCTTCCAACAATCCCATGAACAGATTTGCATACGATGTGGCCATTCTAGTGCCCAATGCTGTTCCCTTTATTTGAAGGTAGTTCCTTCCCTCAAACTGAAAGTTGTTCTTCTCGAGGATGAACCTGGTCAGGTTCACAAGAGAAGGTGTAGTGGGAAAAGGCTTGCCTGGGCGTTTGTTTAGAAAATTCTCTATTGCAGATAGGCCGTGTGCATGAGGGATGTTGGTATAGAGAGAGATGGTGACCAAAATAATTACCGGGGGTAGAGGTACAGATATTTGTGAAAGTCGATCTATGAAGTGATTGGTGTCCTGTTTTTGAACTAGGAGACTGACAGACTTACCTTGGTAAGAGTCCACTCAGAGTCCACTTAACTACAGAGTGGACTCTTACCAAGGTAAGTCTGTCAGTCTCCTAGTCCAAAAAATCTATATATATATATATATAATATTTTTATGATATGTTTATAATATTGAATAATTTAAATAATTTCTTTATAATAAAACCAAATTTAATAATAATAACCCTTAGAAAATACTAAATTGCTCCAGTTAGAATTACAAAATAATTGTAACCATAACAGTAAAATTTAGATTCTTATTACTTTTATTTTTTATTACTTACCATTTATAGTAATAAATAAAAACACTTTCTTATAATTCGATTTAATCTATGTTTCATTTAGTTTTTTTTTAAATCTTATTCTAGTTACAATATTTTTTTTTTATACACTTTCTCTATTTCCTAATTTAGTTAAATATCACAAGACTCCTTCTTTCAGGTTATTCGGTGGGTATTATGACAAATTAAAATTTGGTTTATGCAATTAATGTTGTAATAAATTTTATAAAAGAAACGCCTAGGCCTAAAGTTATTAATTTTGAATTTACAATATAATAATTTACAATCCTTTCTTAAATTCAATTACTTATCTAAAGTTTAATGTTTTTGTCCAAATCTCTAGCCTTTTAAATTTATTTCTATAAACAAATCTTTCACCACTATGTCTTTTTATGCTTGAATTCTTCCTTTAAATAAAATTTTGGCCAACTAAGTTTTTGCTTCCAGTTCCAATGCAAGCTTCTCTAACAAAAAATTTTTATTCTATTGAAAATTTCTAGAGCAAAAAATAAAACTTTGTCAATCATTGAAACATCTGTTATTTAACCCACTGATTATTTGATCTTCATGTCCTTACCTGGACAGTTACGTTTTATGCTCTATGCAATAATTTTTAGGTTTTGTACATTTCTACATTTGGAAAACATCAGCTGTTTCATAATTATATTAGCCGCCACCTTGGTTTTATTATTTTATGGTAATTTTTTTTTAGGTTATGGCTCCATTTACATTTTCTTTTTATTTTATCCATTTTTAATTTACTTCTATTATATTCTGAATTATTGTTATTTATTACTATTGTGTTTTTATATAAAAACATTACAATATATATATATATATATATATATATATATATATATATATATATGTAACTTTTCTCATAATATTTCAATCAAGGTAGGTTAGCAATTTTTCTAATTTATTTTAAGATAAATAAATTTTCTAGAGCTTACCTTTTTTTATAACAAGTTTAATGTATCATAAAAAAACACTTTCTTAACAATTATAAGTTTTATTAATAAATTACCAATTTTTTTTTTTTTTAAGTTTTACAAATTTTCTATAAGTTTCCTCTTTTATTACAAGTCTTAGTATTCTAAATTGTATTTCTCTTTTGGGCAGCAACAGTTTTTATTTAATTTAGCCTAAATTGATTTTAATTTTGATTTAGCACAAGCTCTCTTAATCTCGGGTTATCTGGTGGGTTTTAAATTTTGAATACTGAAATCTTATTTGGCACTCTAAAGTACAAGAACAAAAAAATCTAATCTTTAAATGTTATAAACTATGTTACAAATCAATCTATTTCTAAGTAAAATTATTCCTTAATATTTTCTCTAAATGTTTTCTTTTATAGTTTAATTTTATAATAAATTCCTCTGATTTCTTTTCTTTTATAAATGTCTGATTGCAAAATTTCAAAATGTATTAATGGATCTAGCCTGGATACTTAAGTGTTTTGGATTGCAGATTCCACTTTTCAGCCTTTTATCAAGTATTTAATAATATCTTTTTTTAAATAAATAGTTTTAATTTATTTTCTTGTAAGTATTCCGTAGTGTTAATTCAATTCCAGACCAACACTCCCGCACTAAGTTGAATTCGTTAAATTTATTTTCTTGTAAGTATTCCGTAGTGTTAATTCAATTCCAGACCAACACTCCCGCACTAAGTTGAATTCGTTAAATTTATTTTCTTGTAAGTATTCCGTAGTGTTAATTCAATTCCAGTCCAACACTCCCGCACTAACTTGAATTCGTTAAATTTTGCTGGCCAACTCTGAAACACGCCCGTCTTGCTTGAATAGGTGTGTAGGACTGAAGCCACGCTAACTAAGCATTTCAAAAATGGCTAAAACAAACTATTTCCTTTTCTTAATTGTTGTTACCGGCTTTACGGAGGCTGTATTCACTGCCTTTTGTACATTTCATATTCTTAATAACTAGATTTTAATTTCTTCGCAGGTGACTGCATTTAAATATTATATCTCCGTTTAAATTGTCAGCTGTTCTATCCACAATGCGCGCGCATCTTACTTTATAAGCTAGTTCATCAAGTTTGGTCAACTTCTGTGAATCTCAACATGGTTTCACTTTTCTTAACACTTAAAGGCTTTTATTTTTATTTACATTGTTTTAGTGTTCTTTTTAAACTGTTACACATTAAATTGTTTCTATTATATTGTTTGTTTTACAGTGGTTATTGTTCTAAACTTGATTAAATATTACGATTTTGCCAATTTAGGTTATGTTTACATTTTTTCTCTTTTTTTTATAATTGGTTATTTTATGGTTTGAATTTACTTACATATTTATATTTGTCTTACTTGCTATTTTCAAAATGTTACAATATATGTATATATATATATATATATATATATATATATATATATATATATATATATATATATATATATATTGATTTTTTACGTTGTCCATTATTTTTCCGTTGCACTGACTTTATGAAGTTGATATATTACTATTGTAAATACTTTTATCCACCACTAAGTGCAATAATTTTACCTTGTTGTGATGAGGCACCTTTCGGTCACTTGACCATTGTCGAATCACTGAGTGATTATATTATTTTATATATTTTATTTATATTATTTTTTTAAATATATGGTTCTCATCATGCTTTGCCATAACTGATTTTTCAAGCCTAGTGTAAACAAAATAAATTAAATTAATTTTGTGTAGTTCGGTTTATTTATTTAATTGGGCATGTTTAATATTTTAAAATATATAATCCTGATATTTATTTTCACTTGTAATTTTTTGGATCCCAAGCAGATTTCTGACGATTTCTCCCTTTACTTTCATTTTACTATTTTTACCAATGATCTTTTTGATATTGATGGATGATATATATTTTTACCCATTTTTGTTCTCCTCGACTTTTCAGTAAAGTATCCTAGAATTAGTAAGTTACTTCAATATAATTTTATTCTAGAATTTTGTAGTCCATTACATTTGGTGAATGTTAATTAATTAAATGTTAAAATAATTTTATTGTTGATATTATATACTATTATTTTATCAAAAACCATTAAACTTTACTACACCATATACAGGGTGTTTTAGGAGGATTCTGCCATATTGCTCAAGCTTATTTCTCTCATCAAAATAATGAAAAAAGTTCATATAAACATGGGTCCGGAAATGCTTCGTTGTCAAGTTATACGGGGTCAAAGATTTCAAATAAAATTCAGCTACCCCAGTGAAATTAACTCACTGAAATTTTTAGGGCAATAATTGAGTTTGTTAATTAGATAAGTTTTATGTAAAATGAGCTGACAAATTGTATTAAACCTGTCCCAGAACCCTTAACTCCAATAGTTTAGGAGAAAGATGGGTAAAGCTAAAGAGGTTAAGGCAAAAACACAGTTTTTGTATTTGGACTACAATATCAATGCCTATATAAACAAAGAAAAATGTTGAAGAAAATTTGTAAAGAATTTTATTCTCAAAAACAATGTAAATAAAGTCAATAAAAACAGAATATTTTTCTCTTGAATTCAGTTTTATTGGTTACTACATTAGCAATACGTGATTTTCATAATTTTTAGTTTTGTGTTATCTTCAATGAGATTGGAAGAACTTAACAAATTGGAGTAATGTTTTTAAATAAATGAGAGACACAAATATTTCCATTGATCTAATTTGGTTTATTTCAGGTTACATTGTACCTAACAGTAATTTCTAAAAGTAAAACAAAATTCTGTAATATTAGCTATGCTTTTAAAATAAATGTGTTCAGTTTATAATGTTGGATACATAAAGCTACGCCATACTACTAGGAGCTGCATTCTCTCTTGAATATCGTTGAAACTAGTTAATCACATTACACGGGTCGTTCTCATGATCAGCTCGCTCAGGGTTAGAGTTGGGCTCTTCCTAAAAATATGTAAAATAAACAAACGTTTTAAAAAGTCAGTTTCTACTTAGGTCAACAGAGAAAAATTTCATTTTAGTTACTGTTTTTAAAAATTACAAATAATATAAATAAAGTGACATAACCTGTGGTTAAATGGTCTATAGGGATGATAACCTTATTCGTTTTCCGGACACACACACAAATTAATAAATAAATAAGCTGTTTTACTATATAACCTATAATATAAAATTTGATGTTTTATGAAATAATGTAATCACTTATTTTAAGCCAAATTGACTGAAATACTATATCGCATATCTTGCCCCTTTTGTATAAAGTTTTTCTCCCATATAAAAATAATATTAATTCAATTGTCATTATATATATATATATATATATATATATATATATATATATATATATATATATATATATATATATATATATATATATATATATATGCTTAAGGAGTTGCACTCTTCTTTGTAATTAAGCAATAGAACTATTATTTTGTATTCAAATCTCTCTTTATAAATTTAGGCTTATAAATAAAAAGGTCTGTGTAAATACAGTTGCATATCTGTGTAAGGAGATTTGTACAAACATGTTACAGAACAAAGGAAAATGTTTTTTGTGGATACAGTGAAAAAAATTCTCAACAAATCATAAACTACACTTACTTTTTTCTCTTAGTGCTGTCTTTTGAATACCTGATTTTGGGGGTTCAAATACTATCATCAAGCCCATTGTATTTAACTATCCTTCCTTGTTATAATGCAACTGCATAACAAAAGGTGAAAAGCATTTTTGTTTGTTTTTATTTATGACTCTTATTGTAATAAAAGTTGCCTTGAACCTATGTTTATTTTTTGTCAGCCAATGGTCTACCTATATAGCCTGTTCATTTTAATGTAGGTTACATGTTAAGTACACTGTAAATATTTTTCAAAGAGTTTTTTACAAAATTACATGCAAGACCTCAATTAAGTTTGAGCTGTAGGTATATTTGGTGAGTATTAAAAGTTATGATGTCAATAAGTGTGTGTGTGTGTGAGTTATAATGTAGTTGGGTGTTGAGTATGTGTGTAAGTCACACGCACTTTTCAACATCATAACTCCTAATACCCAACAAATAAAGCCACAACCCACCATAATATCCCACCCCACCATAACCTATAAAAACTTTCAGATCAGTTACGGTCAGAGTTGACAATGGGACATATCTCCCGTAATGGCTGTCCTCAACAAATATAAGTAAGTGCTAATATAGCCAAGTTGTAAAATATTTACAAATGTTTTAGCGAAAACTAGTAGCTCACATAAAGATGGATTCAACTAATATACTTAAATTAGTTTGACTGAGAGATGAAATAAATTAATGTTAATTATGTTTAAGTTCTGAAGCAGAAAGTGATTTTATAAGGAGACAGACGGTCTTTGATAAGAGAGTAGAAGCAAATAGCAACTAAGAGGAGCAACTGTATTGGTACCACATAAAATCTGAATAAAGTAGTGGCCATACAGTATGGATAAGTAAACCTGAGTCTCTATAGATTGTGAGATTGAAGCAGGGAATGCCACTGCACTGATACTTTTAACTACCACTAAAACTCTTTAAATTGCTTACCATTTTCTAGTAGTGATTTAAACATTATTTACATAAACCTTTTGAATTACAATTGTTTATATTATCTTGGCTAAAAACCACTACTTACAAAACAGTCTTGTCAGTAATTCACAGCATTGAAAAAACACTGACCTAGCACGAAACGCATCTGCTGAATAAATCAGTAAGTAGCGGTTTTTTTGCCAAGATAATACAAACAAGTGTAATTTCTATAAAAACTTCAAGATGTACAACACAAAAACTGCAAGCTTTTGAAATTATAGATCTTACTAATGATGTTGAATTATGGAGGCTTTTGAGTACAGAACTGTGGTCATGTATTGCTAGTTGTAGAAAGCAAAAGTTGGTGAAAGAATGAAGTATATATTTGAAAAGAATATAAGAATTTATATGGAAAGGTAAACCAGGAATATGAAAATAATAGAACAGAGAAAGAAATGGAGTCAGCATATTGCCTTAAAAATGACTTCTTTAACAAAACCCCTGTAATCAAAAGACAGTAATATTATGATACAAATGAGGAAGATGTTACTGTTTGTGAAATTTTAACTAAACAATATGTAATTAAAAATTTTTAGGGAAAGGCCACAATGAAAGTTTAAGCAGTGCCACCAGTGGTTCCAAACCTTTTTCAACTGGCGGCCCACCTCTCCCTATCGGAATTTCTCCACAGTCCAAAGGCACATGGTAGAGTAAAAACAATATTTGTATCTTATCCCTTCTTTATATACATAATTAACCATCTAATATTGCAAATTATATATATATATATATATATATATGATGAATAGTTATTATCCTGAGGGCATCTGTTCATTCTGAAGTGCATAAAATCGCAGTTCCGAAGGTTCACTAGAATCACACCATATATTTTAGGTTAGTTCTAGTAGAGCTTAAAGCTTATTTGGGAATTTTTGGACAAGATAGGAGACTGACAAACTTACCTAGTGGGAAGTTGTCATATCAGTGGTACATCAAATCTAGAAAACCTCCTAACTTCAACATCAGATAACTCCTTTTACCTTCCCCCTAACTTCTACCATTTTTAACAACTCCATTTACCTTCCTTCTGATAGACTATAGATATCTGATTTAAATTAATCAATTTTAACAGATATACAATATCAAGGGCACAGTGGTACAATGAAAATATTGGAAAGAATCCCAATACCACAAAAATAACAAATAAAACAAGTTACTTAAGATTAAACCTCTATGTACATTTCGATGACCGTGTCATCATCATCAGAGGGTCTTATTACAAAATTACAATCTAGCAAACAAGAAGTTACAAACTAGAGTGATCACTAGATTCATTAAACATTATTTATAATACAAAAGTTCTATAAAACTGATTTTTTTTAAAGTTATCAATATGGTTCTAAATATATTTAAAATGTACTTAATTTTATTAAAACAAAATTAAAGAGCCACCATAGTTGGACAAATAATATTTGATTCTTGCAATATATTTCATGCATAAATGATAAAAATTTTTATTAGTTGGTATAGTATTTGTAAATTATTTTAAAAACTATTTTTTTAAACAGCTTTATAAATAGTTTAATACTTTACTTATGATTTTATTACATTTTCAGTATAGAATATTAAAAACTTATAGGTGTAAAATAATTAATGTTGTTAATCACTTAAACAATAGTTTATGACTATCTAAACTTTAAAGTTCGGATAGTCATAAACTATTGTTTAAGCGATTAATAAGATTCACCGAACGTAATGGAGTACAAAATTCAAGAATTTAATGTTGTTTTAACTAATTTCATACTCACGTATAATACTTTGTGTTATATTTAAAAGATCTTGTGTTGTGTTTTTTTATAGTAAATAATTAAAACCTCTTAACTACAGAAACAGTTTTATTTAAATCCTAATGTACATTTCGATTGCAAAGCAATCATCTTCAGAGGAAATTATTACAAGATAACTTTATGAGAAGTCAACTTCAAAGTTACAAGTTATTCTTGTAATAACTTCCTCTGAAGCTAATTGCTTTGCAATCGAAATGTACATTAGGATTTAAATAAAAAGTTTTTATGGCTGAGGTTTTATTTATTTAAAATTGCACTTGTAAGTTGTTTGTAAATGAAAAATATGTACATGAGGATATAATCACGAATAAATATATTTTACACGACACTCTTAAAGGACAAAAATATTAAAATAACTCTTTTGACACTAACCTCTATATATTCCATAAATTCTGACCGCTTCCCTAGAAACTCTGTACCAACTTTTCTCTTAACTTCGTTGGTGTTTTTACAATCACCACTCAGAAAGCATATACCAGGAAATTGGTGTCTTGTAGAAGCCAGAAAGATTTCTTTTCTACCTAAGAAATTAATAACAGTTATAATTTGCTTTGTTGTTTTGAATACCTGTACATAGTATATTTTTAATAAATAAACAATATTTATAAAAAGAAATACTTTAAAATAGTAAAAACTACATTGAGGGCCCCAAGAGCAAGTAATTTTATCATCATGGTTAGTAAAACATTAATTATCATTTAAAGCAGAATTCACTTAAACATTGATGCACATTTATCTAAACAAAAGATGTCAAGATCTTCAGTAAAATCACAGGATTTATTTTATTTCATCAGTGAAATGAAATAAATGTCCTTTCAGAGTAAATGTATGTAAGTTATTTATTTAAATCCTATTTTATACTGCGGTTTTAATCTAGTAATTACTTTGTCTTTGTTGTGTGAATTGAGCCATAGTTGTTGTTACATAAAGCCTTGCTCTTGTTAATGGAATTGTATATATACATATATATCCAAAACTATATTTATTTAGGATAACAGTTTATGTCTGAGTACTTTGAGTTTAATATAAATAATTAATTACATAATTTTAAAAGTAGTATGGCATTCTCCTTACAGCATTTTTATTTCAAAATATTTTAAAACAATTTGCTCTACCTGGATTGGTTAATTTTTAGGCATAGATTATGTTAAAATATAATAAACAACAAACCTGACCTTTTAATCATTGTCTGAAAGAAAATAGCATAAAACAAACACAACATACATAAATAAGTGGAAATTACATGGTGGACTTTATTGTCCATGACTACCAGCAAATCTTTTACATTTGAACTTGAAAAATTGATGTCTCGCCAAATTTATAAAACTATTTTTTCATAAATTTACACAAGTTACAAGTTCAGCAAGTTGATAATTTTTCAAGTTCAACATTAAAAGTATAAACAAATTTGTTATAATGTTTTTAGTCTTCATTTTGCTTTTCTCCTTCAATGCTTAAAAGAGTTTCATTCTTATGGAGTTCTCTTCTTCGAAATAGATTTGTAGTCTGAAACAGATATCGATTATATTATTAAAATAAAATCGTAGTTGTAATACAAAATCACAAGTCAAAATATAGAAGATGTAACATTCTTAGAAAAAGGTTAACCAGTTCATTAAGAATTTTGCACTTCATAATTACCCTTAGTAACTCAAGTGTATATGTTATAAATTTAACTAGAAAAATTAACAAAAATTACTGAACAGTTCTCTCGCCTGGAATGCTGAAAAAAATTAATTTGTTTTAAGACTTCTTTTCAGTTTAAATTTAGAGAAATAGTCCTTTTTACCAAATTGTCCTATTTTCATGCTGGATGAAGTATAGTTTCTGTTTATTGATAACTTTAGGTCTGACATGTGTATTGTTTCTTTAATATAACCATAAACAAACCCTTCAAGTCCAAAT
Source organism: Prosapia bicincta (assembly GCA_036971475.1). NCBI lineage: Eukaryota > Metazoa > Arthropoda > Insecta > Hemiptera > Cercopidae > Prosapia > Prosapia bicincta. The sequence continues at coordinate 37,440,776 of JBAIZL010000004.1, read as the reverse complement.
TGCGCTGATAACATAGTGCTCATATATTTGTTTCTAAGATTAGCCGTTATAATGTAGAAATGGCTTAAATGTTCAGAATGTGCTTTATCTTATTCTCCAACTTTTAAAATTAAAAACTAAACCTTTATAAATCACTTTTAAATTTTATATAAGTTTCACCGATTGTAATAAACTACAAAAAAATTCAAGAGTTAAACCTTTATAGTTAACTAATAATTAAGGAAAATCATTTGTTTAAAAATGAAACATGACTGAAATCCGGCTACATTAATACAAGCTATACAATTTTTCTTGAGTTTTATAGTCCATTACGTTCGGTTGAATCTTATTAATCACTCAAACAATTGTTTATGACTATCCGAACTTTAAATTTAGTAAATTTGTTAAAACTTACTGAGACAGAACGTTTTCGATCGCTATGTGCCGATCTTTTTCAATGTCTTCTGCCTGTCATCATCAGGCACTGATGAAGATCGCCACAGAGCTACTGGGAAGACACTGATGAAGATCAGCACATAGCGTTCGAAAACGTTCTGTCTCAGTAAGTTTTAACAAATTTACTAAATTCAAAGTTCAGATAGTCATAAACTATTGTTTAAGTAATTAATATACAATTTTTCTCAGTAAAATACCTCTACTGATAAATATCAATAAGTAGTGTGGTTTTTCCAAGTAAATCAATAAGTAAGAATGAATAAATGATAAGCCGGTTGAAAATCAAGTCAAAACCTTATTTATTTAGTGTAACATTTTGACAACTAATTTGTTCCCCATATCGACTCTGTTGAGCTATGAAAAAGTAAGTCCTTAAATTTAGGCTTCAAATGAGTAATGTGAGGAGTCAAAAATTTTACTTTATTTTATGACTATCCAAACTTTAAATTTTAGTAAATTTGTAAAAACTTTCTGAGACAGAACGTTTTTGATCGCTCTGTGGCGATCTTCTTCAATGTCTTCTGCCTGTCATCATCAGGCACCGATGAAGATCGCCATGGAGCTATCAAAAATGTTCTGTCTCAGTAAGTTTTTACAAAATTTAAAGTTTGGATAGTCATAAACTAATGTAAAAGTGATTTAAAAAATAGGGTTTTGACTCGATATTCAATCGGATTACCACTTATTCAATTGTTATCTCTAGTGCTCAAATAAGATGTTTCTTCAAAAACCTCAAGATAAACAACCCAACAGTTGGAAGTTTTAATACAATTTTTTTAATATAACTACATTTTATTATTAAAAAAATTAATTTTTATAGCTATATTTTTCATAATACTTTAAAATTATGACAATAGAAATTGTTTAAAATATTATAATAGGGAAAGCTATAAGATCATGCAGGAATTGTGAAAATAAGTTTTGTAAAACTTAACAGATTTTAAATATTTTTTTATTGGAAAAAAGCTATATCACGATTTATCTAAAGTTAAAATAATTTTATACTGACAAATAATTAGTAATGAATAAGTACTTAAATACAACCAATAATTTTCTGGCCATTGCAAAGAAATATTTCAAAAGTGTACAAGATACCATAATAATATAAAATATTATGTTTTATAAAACCTTGATATAAAATTTAATAAAAAAAGAAAAATATATTAGAACACATAAAACTTATATAGTATGAATAAATAAATTAGTAATGAAAACTAATATAATCAGAGCAAAGCAGTGACAATTTCAAAGTGTACTTATCTTGCCTCAGTCTGGCTTGCCTTTGAGAAGTTGTAAGGAGGAGAGCTCTTTAAATAGTAAGTGGAAGTAGCTTTGTGGATGGCTTATTCTGTCTACACCAACCATTTTATCAAAGTAAAATTACTGTTTGTAAAAAAAGTGAGGGGAGAAATCAGTATTGCTGATTTTACTTAAACAGTATAATTAAATTGGCAATTTGTAATAAATAAATTTTAGATGATTTATAAACTGAAAAAAGTCCTAGATTTTTTAAAATTCATTGCATTCAAAATTATTTAGCTTCCAACAAGTTTTAAATAATTTTAAAATATGTTTTCACAGCTTCAAAGTCGTTTGTATTAAAATTTCTATAAATTGTAAAATCCAGTAACTGCCCAAACATAACCACTCAATTTTTACAAATTATTATTTTTCTAAACCTGTTATTCTTTTTTAAGGAATTTCTTACAGTAATGTGCTTTTTTATTTTCCTATTTTCCCTATGTTTTAGTGTATTTAATCAATGAGCAGTTTTGTTTATTGCTACTTTATGCAAAGAAATATTAAAATAAATAAAAAACTGCAAATGAAACTATTACAGCAGTTCTTCTATAAACCTCCACTCTGCAAAGTCATCTAGCTCCCCCCCCCCCAAAAAAATCTAGCATTGCTACAAATATGATACTAAAATGTGGGAAATGAGATTAAAGCTTCTAAAAAATAATGAGAGTTTAAAAAGTGCATATAGAATATTATAAACAATATTGTTACATTATATATATTCTTGAATTTTGTAGTCCACTACGTTCGGTGAATCTTATTAATCAATTAAACAATAGTTTATGACTATCCGAACTTTAAATTTTGTAAATTTTTAAAAACTCACTGAGACAGAGTGTTTTTGATCGCTATGTGCTGCCGATCTTCATCAGTGTCTTCTGCTTGAAGATGATGGGTCAAGCGGTGACGGTTTTAAAGGTAGGTTTTCAATAGTATCAAAGAGTATGTGTGATTTGTATTGTGTTTGTTCGAAACGATGCATAGTATATATATATATATATATATATATATATATATATATATATATATATATATATATTTAGGTTAGTTTTGGTTGGTAAAGATTATTTAGATTTTTTGGACTAGGAGACTGACAGACTTACCTTGGTAAGAGTCCACACTGTAGTCTTGAAATAGAAACACATAAAAGCACTTAAACAATGATATATTTCAACCACACAGTGGTCTTTGTCAATCGAAGAGAAAACACAAAAAGAAATATGAGAGAATGCAATAAAATAAATATAAGTTGTAATCACAGATTGTGTAGAGTGGAAATCAGATGACACAGATGCACAGATTAAAGAGATATATATATATATATTGTAACATTTATAAACATTTATAGAATGGGCTATATAATGTTCTTTAAGAATTGGAAAAATAGATTAGAAATAACTCACAAAATTTAAAAAAGAAATTCATTAAAAGATTGATTAGATTAAATTGAAACTAAATTTGGGTAAAAGCCTAGAAATGTAAACAATGTATTTGAACTGTAAAATCCATGAGGAAATTTGTTATATCAAATAACCTAACAAATAAATTAAAACAAGATAAACTAATAATAATTATATTTAAACAAAATTGTAAATATTAGTAACATAGGGCATAAGTAATTACTTGAAGGAGAAAGTGAAAGACGATTGTAAACAATGAGATTAGAAAGGTTATGTTTGTATGAATTCAGCTCAAAACACACACATTTCGGGATTATTACAAAAGTAAAACACAAAGACACTTCACACACTAATAATAGTAATTAAATAAACACTGGAAGGTTTGTTAAGGATCGGAAAGTTGAAACAGTAAATGTTAACCAAATTAAAACGCCATTGTGAACGCCATCTCGGTGTTATAACAGCTGTGAAAGCAAGAAGTAGGACAGTTGCAGTCGACTCTAGTGAGAAGAAATCGAACTAAATTATAGCAACATGTGTTTTAGAAGAAGGAGAAGCCGCCATATTTTAAACATTGTTAAAAATCTAAAGACGCGTTAGTTTTAGATAGCGTGGGGGACGCTAAGAGATCGGACCTGCGATGACCAGTCAAAATTTTCCATTGGAAGGAATTCGTCAAAATTATACCGTTTTGTGAAGAAACTTTGCAAGATTAAACAGGGATAAGTGAATTGAAAGAGTTAATACAGTGTAAATATAATTTGACGTAACTAAAAAAAATATAAGTGTGTTAAAAAGTGAAATTTGAAGAGAACGGAATCTTACGTAAGCGACCTGCAGAATTTCGATATTTGATAAGTTAAGTATATAGCGCTATAAAAAATAAACTTTAGTGGACTCTTAAGATAATAGGGAAGTTTAAATTTGTACATTAGAATATCTTGAATTTAATTGATAGATAGTAGGAATAATCATAATCCAGTTCAAATAGTTTCGCCTTTTTGCTTATTCCAAATTAAAGTTTTCCATCAGGAAAATATTTATTAAAACTAATTTCAAAATTTAATATTGTTTTTCAAAATTTATTTAATTAACAAAAGAATTAAAAATATAGCCCATGCCCATAAACCCCGAGATACTAAGAGATCTCAGAAACAGCCTAGGGTATGAAAATTTGTAACTAAAAAACCAAAGAAAGTGAGTTTAGTATATTGTGTTAAAATTTGTTAAGTTTATTTTTGTTCTGTGTATTGTTTAAATGTTGAAATAAAAATTGTTATAATAAAGAATTATGAATTGTTCCTGAGTAGTTTTTTTTTGTTTTAAAAAGAAATTAAATATCATTTAAGTGCTTTTATGTGTTTCTATTTCAAGACTACAGTGTGGACTCTTACCAAGGTAAGTCTGTCAGTGTCCTAGTCCAAAAAATCTATATATATATATATATATATATATATATATATATATACTAATAGTAAAAACGTTGTATGAACCTAGGTACTATAAAAAAATATATGTATAAAAAACCTATAAATCAGATACATGTTAATTTTTTGGTCCAAGACACTTTCTGGTGCCTTCCTGTTCTTCCCTAATTGTATTTATTTTACAACCGCTAATTTATTAGGCTGTAGGCCACTTTTGCTTGTTATTATCTTATCTTCTACACAATAGTCCATTGCAAGATAGGTAAATCATAAGTTAACATACTCAGTTATCTTCAAAAACATCACTTTCATCATCTTAACTAACATATCCTTTTATATAACATAGGAATGTTTTATATGTATCAATGTTTCTAATACCCTTGTCAAATATCATATGGTTGACCAAGGTCCCCATTTTAGGTTAATATTACAACAATTACAACAATGCTTAAACCACACATAAAACGGTGATAATGAGCACAAGCCCAAGTGTGTATTCATTTGTAGCTGAGAGATAAAAATAAGACTTCGTTGCATATCCAGATGTAGATGATTGATTTGTGTTAACCAAGAAATTTATCTGAAAACATATGTTTAACTGATATCAGCAATACAACTGCAAATAAATCTATACTTTATACATAAGTGAAAATGTAAAATTAGTCATATTTCGCTAACTTAATTGGGCATTAATTTGGTTCCAGATTATTGTTAACCCCCTTTGGCTGTTCAGTAGGAAAAAAATTCTCAAAAATGTTTAGATTTTCGAATTGTATTATACCTGAAATTGTTCAGCTCTAATTTACCTCTGCAGTTTTACTTAAAGATTTATAACTTTGATAAAAATAGCAATTTTTCCTTGAAATTAGCCTTGTTCATAGCTCATTAACAAGTCTTTAAGAAAAACTTCCTACTTAAAAGTACAAAACATTAATGTTATATAACTTGCAGTTGTAAGGTGTCATTTTTGTTCTTTGTTTATTATGTATGAGTCTTGTCTGTGACAAAGCATTGAATAATGGGCTGACCTAGTTTGAAATGGGTATGCTGAAAAATATCAGTAAGTAGTGGTTTTTTACCAAGTCAATACCAAAAGTGTAATAAATGTTATTTACTTATATTTATAATTTATTAAATAACTTTTTTTGTAGTTTGGAGTTGTAAGACATTATTTAGTTTTGTGTGTGTTGACTTTAGAATAAAAAAGTACATATAATTGTGATTAGATCCTGAAAATTTCAAGTTATTTTAATAAAATAAGTCTAACTTATAAATAAACAAACAATAACTTACCTTTTTACATCATCTTAATATTTTTCACCAAACTTATACAATATAAACACATAAAAGAAAGCAAGTTTACAAGAAGATAACGCAGCAAAGTTGACATTTTTAATATACTCATCTTCGCTTCTGGTAGGGATATTTGTATACATTTTCCTTCCTTTTCTCACATAACAAATTTGTCTTTATTGATGCATCTTAGAAGTATTAAAATTTTGTGAATATAATTATTCCGAAATATAACAACTAAAAAAAATATTGTAATGTTAGGGAATGCCGAAAAATGTACTCAATTGTAATCACACAAAACTATTGAAACACTTTAGAAAAATGACAGATGATTGCCAAGAAACAGAGATTAAGAGATTGTTGTATATCCTCTTAATATAACAGAATAAACAATTAATTTATACAAGTAATGAAGATAAACAAATAATTAAAACATTTTTTGAAGTCAATTCCTACTGAGGTAAACAAAAATTAGTTTAGTAACTTTTTATTTTATAATTACAATTAATATAAATATGTATATACATATGGTAGAATCACAATATTAAGTGGAAAAATAGAAAGCGAATTTTCTTGCAATTTTCCATTTCCCTCTCTATACAGTGTATGGTGTTGGGTTATTATTTTTATTTGTTACTATTCATTTGATTTCTTTTTTTTCGTTTTTAATTTATGAAGCTAATGGTGGTCTATAATATGTCATTCTATACATCCCTTGTAATGCTTCATTATTGTAAGAAAACTTTCTCTTATAATTTCATATACATATTTAAGTGATAGATTTCTAGCAAAGGGAAAGCTGGTTCAGTGCCAAAATGGTGGATATCAAAGATGAAGTCATTCAGTAAGAATCCCACCAAGACATCAACTTTTTAAAATTTGAACTTATGGATAAATATTTGAAAAAACTGTATTAACATCAATTGTTATTTATTACAGGCTGAAAAAAAATATTTGAACTTGATTGGATGAAAAAAATGAATTTTATTAACGATTGAATACTTGTACAAGATATATACAATTATACCCCGTACTATTGCGATAGGTGGGACCGAGCAATAACCATGTCAGTCGAATTCGCGTAAGTTGGGGTATAATTTTACATACAAACACATAGGAATCATGTTTAATTGGGACCAAAGACTAAATAAATTAATAATTTAAAAGAAAATGTGTATGTATTAAAATCCTAAATACATATTACAACAAAAAATTATAATATATACATACATATTGCAAAGAAGTAAGTAAAAAGAAGTTGTTTTGTCATAGATGACTTCATAAAATGTATTAAATTTGTTCGAAGAATTTAAGATTTTTTCTTCTCACACAGAATTTTCTTGTAAATCGCTAATTTTTTTGTTTTGTGGCAGAAATACGCTCATCGTCGTATTCTGTTTTCCAAAATTTGTAAACCTCGTTCAATTAAAATAAGGCCGTTTGTCAAGTTTCTAACCGTCATTTTCTACGTCAACTGGGCTTAAAGAATCTGCGTTTTTAAGGACTTGCTCTTGCTCATGCATTTCTGCGCTCATCAATTGTCAGCTCCAGCAGTTCTTGAACGTCATCATTATCCACTTCTAAATTTAGTTGTCTTGCAAAAACAACAACTTCATCAATGACATCAGCAATTTCATAAAACTCTGGCACTGATTCCGCTTGAGTTTCAATGGCGAAAAAAATAGACACAAAATTTTCCAAATGAAATTCAAAGTTTTTGGGAAATTTCATTTCAAGATTGTCCAAGATTCTCAAAGCATTAGAACATTGATTTGTTTCCAAAAATCTTCAACAGTGAGCTCGTTGTTCTGTCTCATAGCTTTATGCAGATGCGCAAATGATCTTCTTGTGTAATAAGCTTTAAATGTTTTGACAACTCGCTGATCTATCGGTTGAAGCAAATTATTTGTGTTTGTTGGCAAAATTATCACTTTCACATGGTTGTTAAATTTAGTTAAAGTAGTAGGAGGATGGCCAGATGGATTGTCAATTAATAGGAATTACTTTAAAAGGAATATGTTTAGACCGACAATAGCGTTCGACTTAAGGTATGAAATGATGACCAAACCAGTCCTCAAAAGGGGAAGCTGTCACCTAAGCCTTCCGATTCGACTTCCAAATCACGGGCAAGCTAGCTTTAGAAATATTTTTTAATGCCCTTCGTTTTTCTGAGCGATAAGCTATAAGCTGTTGCAACTTACAGTCAACAGCTGTATTTGCACCAAATATCCCTGTCAATGGGTCTTTAGCGGCCTTAAAACCTGAAAATATTTTCTCTTCATGAGCTATAAAAGTTCTCATAAGCATTTTCTTCCTGAACGGGCCAATTTCTATGTAACTTGGACAGCGTAATTTAAAACCGCGTAACTCGGGAATCACGTAAGAGGAGGTAGCGTATGTTGAGGTATTAATGTATATATACGCGTAAAAGAAGAGTGTGAACTAATAGAAGGAATTGAATGATACTTTATAGCAGATGAATGAAACTTAATGTAGATGAATTATGCATTTAAAAAAAATTAATTATAAGCTATAGAAGATGCGGCCATATGAATAAATAAAAGAAATCAATGTTATAAAAAACTTTTATAATACTGTATTAAAATTCCTTATGGATGCTATGGAGGGCATTGATTCTAGTTTTATTTTTTAATAAATAATTTATGTCATTTTGAATAAATAAATGTTCTGTTTAAAAGCAGATGTTAATTTTTTTATAATTTAGAAAATTGTACTCTTTACAGTTAGGAGACTACAATATTGCTTTTGATTTATTTTATAATTTAAAATAATCACAAAATAATGAGTTAATATTAAAGGTAATGATATAAATTTAAATATTAGAGTAATAAAATTTCCATATTTTAATTAAAATTAATTACCAAAAGTAATGGAAGTAACTGATACTCAGTAAAAATTCCAAAATTAAATATTATTAACTGCTCTTTAGCTTTCTTTGTTCATTAAATCATATATTATGCAAGTTGCCTTTACATACCATTATTGAAACAAATACTGTATATCTATTAAATAGAAAAGAAATTGTTACAAATATTTTATTTTTGCTCATAAATAGATGTAGGTGTATGGTTATTTGAACAACTGGATTAATCTCTAAGAAGTAATTCAACTTGAATTAAAAATAGCATTTATAGAACTTGCTTTTCAGACACCTATGTTTGGTTGAGCTAAATGTTTCCAGTATTCAATATCAAGCATTAAATTGTAACAAAATAATGTTCAGTTCAGTTGTAAGGATGTAATGTGACTCATTTAAGTCTCAATGGTATTATGTTTCAACAAAGAAAATACTTTGTTCATCTTGTTTAAACAGAAATGTTTTCATTTCTTATTCAACTTTTGTTATAAAATAAAGGTTTTCAATTCCTCAGCCATATTCATTTTCAAATCCAACACAAAAGATTCATTTTAAAACAAGATTATTTTATTATTTATAATATTTTTTAAAACAAGGAAATGAAATGATAAAATGTGTAAGGAAGAACTATGATTTTATACATTTTAAACAAAAAAAAAGTTGTAATAAGGAATACAAATTTTAAAAAAACCTTTTGTCTTTGTAAGTTTTAAAATATTTACTTTAATTATTAGTTTTGAAAGTCACAATATTTTAGTTTCAACTCACAAGATGTGTTAAACGTTAAAAATAACAAAATCCAAGAATAATTTTTTTGAAAGAAAAAGTAAAAAATTTCTTTCTGAAAAAGTATAGTAGTGTGTAAATGAGTTGAACATAATTTTTTTTTTACTTCAAGTTCTCAGGATGTTTTGTATTTGATTAGTAATTATCTAACCTATAGTTCTATGGGTGATTTTCTAACTCTTCAAATCAGATTAATTTTTTCAGCTTATATTTTATTACTCATTCATGCCAAGTGATTACAAAAAATCTTCTTTCATAAAAAAATTTTGTAACTTCAATTTTGTTCAAGTATTATTTATAAATTAAAAATATTAAATCACATTTCTGTTCAATAATAAAATAAATGAAATGTATTTTCCTGACAAGAGTAATAGGATTTAAGATTGACAAACAATTACACTTTTTTAATTAAATAAATAAAACCTTCATCTAACTAAATACCTTTAACGAAATAGTAAGCAAAAATCTTCATTTTACTACAATTACTTCATCTACATTTCAATTACATGTTAATCATCTTCAGAAGTACTGTAATACATGTACATTAATTAATTGTAGTAAAATAAAGATTTTTATATATTGTGGTTAGTGGGTTTTTATTTAGTTAGTTAAAAAAATTAGTCCACAGTGTTAAACAAATTATTAAACAATTACATTAGAAAAGTGTACTTTAAACATAATTTAATTAGCATAATTTTTAAAATATGAACCTTCTTATCAACCTAGCTTAGTTTAATCTGTCAGTAACTATTGAAAACATCATTGGGAAGGGGGAGCCAAAATTCTAATTCTATTCTAATTCTAAACCTTAAACTCACTATCTTTTGTTACAAGAAATTATTAAAAGTAAATATATTATGCTTTTTATATGAAAGTCATTTAATAATTAAAACACTTGACCCGGAGAAAAAACTATTATTTTTACAAAACAAGACTTTTCCTCCTATAAATAGCTACTGTGGAGGAGGGTTGCTGTCCATCTAGTTTGTAAATTATTGTACTCTAGATTGTAATTTTATAATAGGACCCTCTGATCATGATGACATGGTCATCAAAATCTACATAATCTTAGGTAACTTGTAATATTTTTATGGTATTGGGGTTTTTGGCATTGGTGATTAAACTGTTAAATCATATTTATAGAATTATTTTGTATGCATAGTAAACTATCTACCAAATCAACTCATGTAAAATTAATATAACATCTTCAGTAGTTACAACTGCTACAGCCCACGAAGGAGGCTTAAATAGCCAAGTTATTTTCCTCCAAAATAGAATGTTCCCCTTAAAAAGGAATTTTGTCAAATAACCCTCCTCAGACCGTGGATGGTGTGCATACTTACTATTTACATAAATATATATATTTGAAAAGATTTACCTTTGTGCCATATTCTTGTAAATGAATAAGATTACCTCAGATCTGATTGCTAGTTTCCTTGGTATACTTCTGTTCGATCAGAGATGTTCCTGCTGTCACCAGCTACACTGACTTTTCTTGCCTCGTACCTTAAGAGACTCTCTCTTCGACTTCTCTTATCCAACTCCCCTTAACTTGATCTTTATTTTTAATAAGGTCTGGATCGATCAGGTTTGTAGCTAACAGCTGATTGGAACATGCTGCAACTATTTGAATTAGCAACTACTTTGCCTCAATTACCTTTATCGGCTGTTTGGTGGTAAAACAAAAAAAAAAAAAAAAAAAAAAACGTTACACAACAGGGAACAAACTTACTTTTTTGATTAAAACTAATTTTATACAAATTTAAATTTTTTTACAAAATCACCAAGGAACTACCTCAAACACTTCCTCTACACCAACAGATTCCTCACTTGACTTAATAGTAACAGAATCTGAGAAATAACTCTTAGAGTGTTCAGGAAATTTAGTATCCACTGTCAGAAAATCCTTTTTTACTAATATTATATCTATAACTAACAAATTGAAACACTCAAGGCATTAGAAGTCACATAGAGGATCTCAAAGTGAACTTGAAAAATGTATCTTCAATATTAACTGAACCTGAAACGCAGGCGGCGCAGCACATGCAAGCCATGTTTTACGGTTTAGTACACGCAACACACAAATCTTTTACCAGCGCATGTTGAGACGTAGCACACGCATGACATTTTTGCCTTGAAAATGGAAGATACTGATACCAACTCATTTGAATTCGATATGGAAATTGAGGAATTGGTTCTGTGGCAGAGTGGATATATGAAAAAACGAAACACACATGGCTATGTTGGCCCTCATAGAGTCTTTATACGTTTTGTTGCTATAACTTTCATGACTCACATTGTATAGCACATGTAACTTGTACAGAGTTATTAGAGATAAAAATAAAAGAGTTAAGTACAATATGTAAACTACTGTTGAGTGTTTGGGCATTACTGAATAAGTCAACTTAATTGTCAAAACATGTGTGGCATTTAAGATTTTAAAAATAAAAGATTTAGGTACAATATGTGAGCTACTGTTGAATGTTTGTCCATTACCAGCTGAATCAAACTGTCATTTAACAACATCTTGGATTCCTAGTTGCGTGGCATGTGTCGTCAATCTGTGTCTGTGCTACAAACTATGACATACTGGCCCACGCGTGAGCCAGACACAAACATGCATGTGCCTCAGCTTACGCGGATCCGTTAGGAAATATGGCGGCACAGTTTTCTGCCTTGTGTTGCATTGCGTGCGCTGTGCCCCCTGCGTCTCAGCTTACACCCTGCCTAAGAAAAACATCACAATCCCTAAATATGTTTATAGATTGGACTGATTACAGAAGATAGAGCTAGAAGGGGAATAGATATCAAGCCAAAAACTTTATTGACGTTGGTTCCATAAACTTAAAATTTTGATGCCATAGTGGGCGATGTAAAATGTATACGATTTCTGAGACTACCCAATAAACAATCCATATTTCATATTGTTTGTCAGGTTTTATAAAAAACTTTTCAAGCTGCGCTATTAGGTTATTTCCACAGTGTATGCACCACAGTTATTTGTTGTCTCTGAATGCATTTATTACTGTTTAATTATATTGAGTTATTATATATTACTATTTTTATTATTATTATATCTATATGTAGAAATTTTCAGACATTTTTTTAGAGAAAACCACTTTTAATTTCAGAAAAATAAAAAATTACCCGATTGTGAAATATTTGTATTTGAAAAACTATATTACGTATGCTAAGTTATTAGTATTTAATATCAACAGTGAATATTGCACAGTATTACAGTATTATTTCAATGTATTTCATGAGCATTTTGTTATTTTTATTTTCTATGTTTATTATATATGAATTTGGCTTAGTTTTTCAAGGTGTATTCAACAACATACTTGAAAATAGTGTAAAACCAACATATAGTTCAAAATCAGTTTTTAGTATATTTATTTTTCTGGATTTCATGAACGACACATTTATTTATTGTAAAATTTTCATTTAGAAAAATGTTGTTAATATTTTACTCTGTAGTTTGTTGCCAGAAAAAGAAAACAAAGTACATCTACTAAAGTTACAAGTTGTGTTTTCCACTTTGAAGCGAGTTACGTTTTTTCGAGGGTTACGTTTCCCGAACATACCACGAATACTGAAACCCACTGAATGACTTATTACACTTTAATATTACTTGCGACCAGACTTTTTGTTAACTATAAGATTTCGATACCCACTGTATGTTTCAGAGGGGAGGGTCATGTTCTCCATCACAAATGTTAAAATTAATTACAGTTATATTGTACACTTACACTACAGTATGCTATATTTATGTGCTACATAGTTACATACATATGTTTAATACATATGTCTAGCAGACACTACGAAAATAGAGTTGAATCCAACAACTGAGAGGGAAAATAAAATCCGAGTTAGCTACGGCCGCCGGATACTTGTTTGTCGGTGAAATAAGGAATTACTATTAGTTAGAAATAAAGAATGCCTATTTTTTGAGTAGTAGACCTGGTGGTGTACAGTATAACGTGTGTTTGGAGAATAATCAGATTTCTTTGTGATAAGTAACTACAGTGCTGTACAAAATAAATAAGATCCTACAACCTGCACAGTAATTTTACTATTTTTCTTGTCTTTAAAAAAAAATACATTACAAATTAGCAGGATATTCTGTTATTTTGCCGAGAATAGCGAGAGATTACAGTAGAATAGCGAGAGATAACAGATTTAGTAGTTGGCAACATATCAAGTAATTTAGAAGTTCAGCAACATAAGAACCTGCCTTTTATCTTGATAAGATATGGGTTTCAAAATAGGATAGTGTTAGTTTTTTGTTAGCGAGACTAGTTTCTTGTCTTTTTACTTACAACACATTAGATGCGTCTTCTTACAACACATCAGTTACAAAGGGTCTTCTTCTAACAATGGTTGCCCTTGTTTAATAGGTTTGTACCCAAAAGATGTGTAATGGACTTAACTAAAGTCTATCAAAGAATGTAATTTTTGTATGATTTTTATAATGTAGAACATGGCTACTGTTATCCACATACTCAAGAAGTAATGGTTTTTTTAATATAACACCTGTCTCTTCAAAAGAATAGGCAGATCGCATTCGGTCAACCTTCCATTAGACAAAGGCTTGGAAAGCTTATATGAGTCTTGGGCATAATAAATTGTAACTTTTATGGATGGTATTCCAGTAAAATGAAAAGACTAGAATTTTTCTCCAAGAACATCTTTATAGTTTACCCAAACAAGGGGTTTAGGGCAATTCATTTTTTATGTAATGACTACAAACACTAAATTACTATAAAAACTGTCTAACTTGACATCAAAATATCTGACACGATCCTCAACAGCCTCATCTATTATATCTTTCTTAACTACCATCTGTCTCAGAGTCCTGTGTATGTAACCATACCTTAATTTAATCCACTGGGGATATGTTAATATATCATTAAAAAATTATTAAATACAATAAAACACTAAAATACAATATAAATATTCTTCAAACTCTATATTACACATAAATATTATTCACAAGTACAATGTATATAATGGTGAATGGGCTCACAGAATGACAGACATGAGCTGGACAATTTTTAATTTTATACCCAGGTCTGGGACTCTAAAACCCGCCCAGTCCTTGTGGTAGCCAACCTCTAATGAACTACCACCGTCTCACATGCGCATGCCGTTAGTATCCCTACTGCAAGTGAAGTAAACGGGATTGTTTGCCCATGTACCAAGCTCAAGCTCTTTCTATAAAGAATCAGGAGAAACAAAATCACAAAACTAAATTTAGTTTAGATGCTTTTATCTAGTATAAAAAGTTGTAAATATATCAGAAAATAACTAAGAGAAGTATAAAATCAATATGAGCATAATGTTACATTGAAAAACAAAGACTGGGTAAATTAAACATGTAACAGTTACTAGCACATTTTCACATTCTTGCTAGTGATGTAATTGAAATACTGCCAAGGAGTTAATGCTTACTTTGCTGTGTTGAGTTCATCAAGGGCTTACTGGATATACAGACATTATATGATGATAGTTCATAACCCAATGAGATAAATGCAACTTCTAAAAAGATATAAGATTATTTACAATTTATGCCATAACTATAGTTTCTTCTTTAATGACTTAAAACTGGTTTTACAGATTTTCTCCTGCTTTAAAATTTACAAACAAAACATATTAAAAAAAAAATTTAATATAAATGAGTAAAAAACGTCAGGATTGAAAAAACAACTCTAGATGTTTTCTGTGAATAGTTTTAATATTAAATTTATTAAAATATTTAAACACAGCCAGATATATTTTATGTAAATATATAAAAATACAAACAAGGTTTGGGACGTATAATTTATAACTTTAGGACAAATTTCTGGATGCTCAGGATACTTGAAAAGTTAATTGCGTATGTGTATTACAAGATGCTCAAAACCCAGAGGTCGAATCGACAGCAGCGCATAACTATTTTTGCTAACACCTCTGAATTATGCACAAAAAGTTTTACTTCAGGGAAAACAGTTACATCAAGTACGAGTTATTCTGTAAAATCTTTTAAAAAAGGATTATTTGTCCTTGACTTGGATCAAATGAATTCTTTAATTGATAAATATAGTCATTGTTACATCTAAATTTGTATAGCAAAATGTATATCAACTACCAAGAATTGGTTTTCATCATGATTCGTTTTAAAAGGAAAAGAGGATGTTGCATTACTAATTTTTTTATACAAATTCTGACAAAATATAATTTGTCATTAGATTTTACCAAATCTTGTAATATTTAACTGAAGTCTAATATTGTCGATAACCCTCGAGAAGATCAAATTGACGAAAATATCGAGTAATCAATATGGCAATCACATTTATAGAGTAAAGTACTTCATTGTGAATACTGTCCTGAAAAAAAACAAATTGTTTTAGTTTTAAAGCAGGAGAAATTTTGATTTACAACAGGATAAATTAGAGTTTTTAATTATTTATATAATATATTTACTACCATAACTTAAAATGAAGAATATGTACATAATGGTATATACAAATATGAACAGTATTCAACAGTTCTCTGTAGAAAAGTGTTATGCCCCTTCAGGTCAAACTGACCTTGTAATTCAGTGTTGCCAACAATTTTAACCTTGAAAGGTCGTCTACCTTTCCATTAATGTTTTTAAAACAAAAGTGTAGATTGGACAAAACAGTTTTTTAAATATAATTTTCTTTAGGTGAAATACTATACACCAACCATTCTCATTTTAATCACTGATGATTGCATGGAGTTTTCCAATTTCATTATTGCATTTTTAAACAAATTGTACTGTTAGAACAAAAAAAGGTAAGAGATGGGTTTACTGAGATGGAAGACAAGAACCTGACAAAAATAATGATTTCTGTAAAAACTATGCAATTTCACCAGGGCTATGTTGAACAAGAACTTGAGTTAGGAAAAACCTATTAAAGAAACATGATAAAAAGTTTATCTTCTGCAGTAGAATAAAATATGATAAGAAAAAGGCTTAAGTTTCTGGAGTTTTTAATAAAAGAATGACTAATTGATGAAGTAAAACAATGACACTAACTGAACATTTTATAGGCAGTTTTATAAATCACCTTCTTCTCACATATTGAAGGAATGCTTTCTTATAATATTTTCTCTACTGAAGAACTTTTTGTTATGTTCCTTAGGTTTTTTAGTAGGTTTTAAAATGTTTTTTTCCAATTCAAGTTGTTAATCTACAGGTTCTAACAATAGAATGACTACTTGACGAAGTGAAATAATGAACAGAACGCATAGGCATTTTTATCCAAGTATGTAGTTTTTAACCTCATACTTGCGATGGTCTAACAAATTTCAATTTTGAAAAATGAAAGCTTGTAAAACGAGTTAAGATTTAAGCAAAAAGAAAAGGTAAGGCACATTATAATTTTACTAATTTGAACCCATTCCGTTTTATAAAAGAGGTCAGCTAGTCACCACACATTATTGGTAGCGAGTACGATAACGAGCCCAGCCTATCATGTGAATGTCATGTTGATTCTTTGCTTCAAGGGAGTTTTTTTCTGATGTCATGTACAAGACTACATGTCTAAGGGATATTTATCATCTTTCAAAACTTACAACAAAGATAAAGATGGATATTTATAGCCCATAATTAGAAGAGTCTCTTATGAAGGTGTGGCTAATATCCAAACCAAAAAATGAGCATAATTTTGAACAAAAATGTATTTAGTTTGTGAAGTCAGTTCTGGATATTGTTCTGCATTCAAAACTTATATTGTAAAGCATAAAGTTTGTAGTGAATTTTTAACATATGAAATTAGCATAAGATCTTAGTAGTTTTAGAATTTATGCAGCATATGGCTTAAGGTACATTATATTTTAGATAACTGGTATGTTTCACCTCGGTTATTTTTCAAATGACTAAAGAATAACACAAAATAAACAGGTTCAATATACCAACACGTTTCTAAGAACATAAACTAAAATTGAGGCTATTTGTAGGTCTTCAGAAATAATTTTAGCAGTTTTGTGGACATTTTTGTTCTATCCAGACCTCATTCTGACTAGGAATTTGAAAAAACAAAAATCAAAAAAGGAAAAAGACTGTTTACAAGGAAATAAAGAAACCCGACGTTATTATTGATTATAATTAAATCAAATGGATCAACAACTTGCTAGTTTCCCAATTATGAGATATTCAGAGCATATAATTTTTGAAAAAAATATTTGATCTTGCATTATTTAATTGATTTTCTATTTACAATAAATTAAAATCCCTAACACCGAAAGAGAAGAAACATTACAAAGATTATATAGGATAAAGATTATTATAGAATAAACATAGCAGAACAGTTATTGGCAAAATCTGATCTCCCAGAAAGAGATTTCCTCGAGTAAAAAAATAGCCTATAATTAAATGATACTTAACTAAGTGAATATGTAAGGGCTTACTTGCTGACGTGTTTCGAAACAATCGTTTCTTTTTACAAAGCAAAGTTTCTGCTGGTGGTGTTGCGCTCGATATAAAGGTTGTCGAGATGAGATTTATGACGCAATACACCCAAAAACCACGCAACACACACACGCGTACATACATACTAATTTAAACATTCTCCACTTATTAAAACAAGGTAGAAAACTAACAACTTTAGAAAAATACATGACTACAAACACTAGGTATACAAACACTACACAACAGATAAAGAAAACATATTAAATGACCACATACATTTTGAGGCCAATACCCTGTTCCATTACATAGCACACAACCAACTTAACCCATCCTCTCTACACTCATAAATCTCATCCCGACAACCTTAGTACCTAGAGCAATGCCGCCAGTAGAGGCTTTGCTTAGTAAAAAGAAACGACTGTTTCAAAAAAAGAATGTTATCTAATTCTTCATTTAATTTTTGTTTGTCATATTGTGTGTATTTTATTGCTTTATTTATCATGTGACTGTAAGTGTTAATTTTGTGTGTCCAGGGGTGGTTAGATTTGTAATCATGATAAATAAAGCAATAAAATACACACAAGATAACAAAGAAAAATTAAATGAAGAATTAGATAACATTACAAAAATAGCAATAGAAAATGGATACAAAACCTTATAAAAAACATATACAATAAATTTACAAAAAAACCTAACCTCAACACAACACTACAACCTGAACACAAAAATAAAAAAATCTACCTAAATTATAAATACACCAATAACAAAATAGAAAAATTAACAAATATATACAACAAAGAATACTACACTCCAACATACAAACCAAACAACAAAATAATAAAATATCTTAATTACACAAACCACAAAACAATTACAGAAAAACATAACCTATCAGGAATTTACAAAATTACATGCAACGACTGCATATAGGGAAAACGACGAGATCATTTAAAATAAGATTTGAAGAACATTATAGAGCATTCAAAAATAAAAATACAAAAGTATCAAATGTTGCAGCACACCTAATATCACATAAACATGAAATAACAAATTACGAAAATAACCTAACCATACTTGAAATAAATAATAACCCAATAGAATTAAACTCACTAGAAAAATACCACATTTATAAAAACATACACAACAATTTAATGAACCTACAGACAACATATACAGAAGACATACTATTCAAAAACATTATACACGCAACTCAAGAGAAAATGCGTGTAATGTCAACAAATTCCAACATCAAGGACCGAACATCCACACCAGAAAAATAAAGAAAATTAATCAGTAATTCGACAATGGTCAAATGACCGAAAGGTGCCTCATCACACAACGTAAAATTATTGCACTCAGTGGTGGATAAAAGTATTTACAATAGTAATATATTAACTTCATATAAGGTACACGGGGGTAAGTGGAAATTTAGGGGAAGTGGAACCTATGGGTTCTATCACATTTAAATAGCCTTGTAGGGTGCTGCTATCTGTTGAGAAACATGCACAATACTTCCCTCCACTGAATGCTTTGGAGGGAAGCTCTTTGTAACAGCACAGCACAAGTTTGTCAGTCATTATTGATAACAGTGTTTAGTTTACTTGCAAACGACCTTGTTCTTCTAGAGCTAATATATTTACTACAACATCATTTTTCAAGATTTCATCAAATTTTCTCAAGTAAGTATAACTATATTTATTGTTTTTAATGTAATAATAGATATTTTGAGTTATTTTTATGTAGTAAATTTTAAACATGTTGGGTTCCACATGCTCTGGTAAATTTTGACGTAGGGGTAAGTGGATCCTACTAGGTTCCACTTGCCACTTTACTTGATTTTTGCGTTCTGTTTTTACAATAAGTGATGCCACAGGTTTTTTCTTTCTAATTTGACTTGTTTTGAAAATTTGTTGAACATTCAATTAATTTTGTCTGTCTGGAGTGTAGAAACAGTTTCTAAAAATTTTCTTCGGTTTTTACAGATATGGTTTGTACATATGTGCGTAAAACACAACCTGCATCATATTCAAAGGAAGACCTAGAGAATGCTGTAAAATCGATAAGGAATGCACATTTAACTTTATACAGAGCTGCAAAGACTTTTAATATTCCCAAGGCAACTCTATTTAAACACGTAAAGGGGCAAAGGGGTGTTAAAAGCAAATCTTTTGGTAGGTTAACTGCAATTCCTACGAAGAAGAGAAAAAATAGCTAAGGGCATAAAAATAATGGAAAAATGGGGCTTTGGCCTAACAAAAAAAGAGGTTTTGCATATTATAGGGCGTTACGTAAAAGAAAACAAAATGTCGACTCCTTTTAAGAATGATATGCCCGGTGATGATTATTTTGCTAGATTTTAAAAACATTCAATTTGAGCAAAAAAAAAACCACAAAGTGTTGAGGTAGCTCCTACAAAAAGTGTTTGATCCTTTTATAATTTCTAAATATTTTTCTCTTTTGAAAGAAATTACTAATAACATTTCATCTTCACAAATCTACAACATAGACGAAACTAGCTTTTGCTTGGATCCCAGCAAAACGAAGGTTGATGGAGAGAAAGGAACGTTTAGATAAAAATACAGTGTTTAAATTGATTAAAGAATTTTTTCATGCTATTATTGTAGCTGTTGCAGTGTATTTTTGAAAAACCTCTGGTCTCCAGGCGAAAATCACATTTATAGGTAATAATCCTAAATGTGTTAATAGAGTCTAAAAAAATTTAATGTGAGGGATGTTTATCAGAAGAAGTAAAAGGAGAAAGATAGGGAGATTATAGGGCGAGCGATACGTCCTTGAATTACCGAAAACTCGGATTACACGGAAATATGTTCCTGTGCATTAGAAAAAATAGGAGTTTTAACGTACCCTAATTTTATAATTAAAAATGAACTACATAAGTTTATACAACTTTATATAAACATTTCTTGGAAGCCAGACCCATTTCCTTTGCATTACCTTATTGCTATAAACATTTCTTGGAAGCCCGACTCATTTCCTTTACATACCGTATTACTATAAACATTTTTCGAAAGCCCGACTCATTTTCTTTGCATACCGTATTGCTATAAACATTTCTTGGGAGCTCAACTCATTTCATTTACATACTGTATTGCAATAAACATTTCTTGGAAGCCGGACTCACTTCCTTTGCATACCGTATTGCTATAAACATTTCTCAGAAGCCTGAATCATTTCCATTGGATACTGTATGGTTTAAAACATTTCTTGGAAGTCCTACACATCATATTCTTTCAAATAAAAAAAATAGGCTCAAGTAAAAATGGACCTGAATTTAACAGAAGCTGGATATATCTGTAACAGAATTTTGAGACTCTACTGTACTATTTTAACAGCATGACATATACAGTGCACAATATCATAATTTTACATTTTATATGATAAAATTACATTACAAAAAAATTTTACTATAAAAATGTGTGATAAAATGGCTAGAATTTAGATGATACAGTAAAAACTCGATTAACGGTTATCATTGGGACTGTGGTTGTGACAGTTGAGCAAATAGATGGATATCAGAAACACTGTATTGTTCTTCCAAAACATAACCTCAATCAATTCTATTATACACAGATATCACTCTAAAAGAAATGTAATATATTTCGGAGCAAAATGGAAACTAAACACAATTTTAATAGCAAATAAAATTATCTATTACATGATAAAAAAATCCGCACAGTAGCCACAATTGTGTGCAAAAAATGAACAGTAATATAATTTTACAGGTAAAATATTGTAGCTCAACAAACAAAGTTTAAGGTCATAGCACCTTAAACCACTTTGTTATTACAGTACCATCATGGTATTACAGCAATGACAGTTAACAGAAACTGACAGTTTAAAGAGTGACGGTTAGATGAAACTTACTGTATTTATAGAAACAAAATTCCAGTTTTATAGATAAAATTTAAGTTCTACTTGCTATATTTACTCTAAGTTCTACTTACTACATCTTTCAGTTTTTCAATCAGATATCGAGCCAATTCTCTTATAATGTGGAATATTTCCCCAGTAAAAGGTAGTTCTAAACAGACTAAGAGGGCATAAATCCATGGTGAACTCCTTAATATATCTATATTCCCAGATTCAAGCCAGCTTAAATGATATTCAAGAAGAGACCAGATTTTAGGCTGAAAATATACTTGTAATTATGAATATAAAATTAGTTTTACTTACATAAAATCACACACACACAATATATATATATATATATATATATATATATATATATATATATATTATAACATATTTTATAAAGAGACACAATACAATATACTTATGTTTTACTATTTAATAAATTGAATTTTTTATTTAAAACAAATAAAACTACTCAGGAACAATTCATTAACATTTATTATCACAATTTCATCTTAACATTTAAACAATAAACACAAAACAAAAATTTACAACTTAACAAATTTTAACAAAATATACTAACTCTTATTTTCTTTTAATTTTTTATAGTTACAACATTTTAATACCCTTGGCTAGTTTAAGATCTCTTGATATCTCGGGGTTATAGCATGGGCTATATTTTTTTTTATTCTTAGGTTAATTAAATAAATTTTGAACAAACAATATTAAATTTTGAAATTAGCTTTAATAAATATTTTCCGGATGGAAATACTTTAATTTTGAATAAGCAAAAAGGCTAAACTATTTGAACTGGATTTTTTCTTATTACTTACTATTAATTAACTACAAGATATTCTAATGTACAATTTTAAACTCCGTTATTATCTTAATGTCCATTAAAATTGATTTTTATAGAGCTAATAACTTATCAAATATCGAAATTTCAGTTAGCTTACGTAAGATTCCGTTCTCTCCAAATTTGACTTTTTACACACTTAAATTCGTTTTATTTATTTCACTTTATATTAACACAGTATGACATTTTGTAATTCACTTCTCCTTAATTTAGTTTGGCCAATCTTCTTAACAAAACGGTATAATTTAGACGAACTCTTTCCCAATAAATAGAATTTTGACTGGTCCCATCTTAAAGCGTCACCACGCTATCTCCAACTCAACTAACGCCTTCCTTTTACTTTTAGAACTGTCAGAGAAAAATATGGCGGCTTCTTCTTCTTAAAAAAAAACACCTGTTGCCTTGAACAGGTCCGTTGTCACAGACCCGTTTTCTTGCTTTCACACGTGTTTTACAGCTGATATACCAACAAGTTTGTTTTCAATGGCGTTTCAATTTGGTTAAACTTTGGTTGAAACTTACTGTTTCAATTTTCTATCCTCAACAAACCTTCCAGTGTTTATTTTATTAATATTATTAGTGTGTGAAGTGTCTTTGTGTTTTACTTTTGTGATAGTTCTGAATTGTATGTGTTTTGAGCCCAATTTTTCAAACATAACCTTTCAATTCTCTTTTGTTTACAAACGTGTTCACTTTCTCCTTCAAGTAATTACTTAGGCCCTATGTTACTACAGTTTACAAATTTGTTTACACATAACTATTATTAGATTATCTTGTTTTAATTTATGTGTTAGGTTATTTGATATAACAAATTTCCTAATACATTTCCAGTTCAAAAACCTTGTTTACAATTCTATGCTTCTACCTAAATTTAGTTTTCATTTAACCTAACCAATATCTTAATGAATTTCTGTTTAAATTTTGTATGAGTTATTTCTAATTTATTTTCCAATTCTTAAATAATATTATATAGCCCATTCTATAAATGTTACAATGTCCCCTAATTTAATTTAAATAAAAAAATATTACTAATCTCTACATTACACATTCTTTACATTTTACAAGCTTGATTAAATATACATATTTTTTTTTTTAAATTAAATTTAAATTAACATTTATACTTTAAATTGTCCATTTATACTTAATTCCTACGACACAATTTTATCTTAATTCTTTAACAATCAAATACTGAGCTGAACACTTCAAGCTACATATTACTTAACATATCTTCTAACAATACAATATACTTATAACTAACATTCATTCAACAATTCTTTAACAACTCTAACAATAAATCATGTTCTGGTATTTACAATTCCTTCCATAATTATTATTATTTTTTTTTACATTTATTACAATTGGAACCCTTCCAATCATAAGTCTGATTCAATATTTATTTAACATATATTCTCTGATACCGTGTCTTTAAATCCCAGCCTATCCGAGTCATAGTATGTCTAGATTTGGTCAAATTGGTTATAACATTTCTCTTTCCCTTATTTCTGTTTATTCCTTGTTTATTATTTATCTCATATTTATTTTGCTTTTAGCTTCATCTAACTCTCAGTTCTAAGTTAGTATTTTATCTCCCCTTCCAATCTCACATCCAGTTCAATTATTTTCTTATATCATTTCAGTTTATTTTGTATGAAGTTTAACATCTAATATTTTTAAAGGTTGCAATTTCATATCCTCTATTTGATCATATCTATAGTTCCTTCGATTACACTATCCCTATATCAACGAATATAAATTTTGTTTTAATACTTATTTATCAATGCAGATTCTCCCTTACAATACGACGAAGTTTAAATACACAATTACCATATTTTTATTACAACGATGCTTTAATATTTATTATCATAGATTCATATTTCTTTTATAATATATAATATATACGACGAAGTTCCATTATTTATCAACGCAGATTCTCCCTTACAATACGACGAAGTTTAAATATACATAATTTTATCTTTATTCATTACTCGACGAAGTTTCTAATAAATTATCATAGATATAGTTACCATCCCTTAAAACTTATCTCCTGCTAACGTTTTCTTATACACATAATCACCTAGAGTTTATTCATATTGCTTCCTTTACCTATATTTAATATCTCCCTTCCTATTTTATTATTATTTTTCTTTTCCAGTTCTCCTTGATACATGTCATATTACTGCCTGTGTCTATTAATGCCTGTAAACTTGTTTCCTCTATTTAATTTCTATTCCTGGGTTTCCTATGGTCTTAGTTTTCCGATTGACTGTGGGCACCATGCTCTTTTCTTGTCCCCACGCCTGTCCTTGCCTTAACACCGTTTACATCTCCATTGTATCTTTCATCTGCTTCATAAGTTCTATTTTCTGTGTTTCTCTCATATTTAAATTCCATTTCCCATTTTCCAAACTTGAGTTGTGCCTCCACATCCATTAACATATCCGTACCTATGATCATTTCTCTCAACAAGCTTTGTACCACTATGCATTGAAACGGATATTTAACTCCTTCCATTTCTCCTATTACCATTTTCATTTTATTAATCTGTTCAGTCTTCCTTTTAGTTGCAGTTTGAATTGTTATATTTTTTATTGGCAGTACCTCCATCTTTCCTACTTCATTTCTTAATTTTAACTCTCCTAACTCTTCTGTGTTTTTCTTTGTTATATTTTCTACTTTCTCTTTCTCTTTTTTATTAATTTCTATCTCATCAGCTATTATTTCATTTGTTTCCTCAAAATTTTCCTTAATCTCCTCCTCTAATTCTCCATCTTTCTCCTCTAAGTCTCTTCTCTCATCCTCTACTACAGCATTATTCTCTGTCCTCCACTGTCGCCTCATATCCTCTATCATTTTCCTATTTTCCTCCCGTATTTTATCTTTTATTACTTTTAGATCCTCCTTCATCTCTCTTATTTCGTCTCTATTCTCTTTTAATTCCTTTTTTAATTCTCTCATATCCTCCTTCATTTCCTCTCTCCCTTTTAGACTCATTTCCATGAGAGATCTCATCATTTCCCTTAAATCTTCATTTTCATCATTTCCCCATTTTTTTTGTTGGGTTTGCATAGGTAGTCCCCTAGCTTCTTCTACCTCAATGTTAACTATTGGCATATCTGTGCCTTCCATTTTTATTTCTTTCATTTCCAAATTTGTCCCTTTTTCCTGGTCCCCTACAACTACCAACTCGCCTATATTTTTTCTTTTTTTAGCTGTAAGTAACTTATTATACAAACATAAACAATTTTTATATATACTATCAACCTAGCCTTGATTCTATTCAACTCAGTGTTTAATTTTCCATAATATTTTCTAAATCTATTTCCAGTTCAAATGTTTCTCATATAAAAAGTTCTAAATTAATTTTGACTCAAAATCCCTCTAAATAAATTTTATCTCTTATATCGAGCTCCCACGTTGTCGCGCCAATTATAACATATTTTATAAAGAGACACAATACAATATACTTATGTTTTACTATTTAATAAATTGAATTTTTTATTTAAAACAAATAAAACTACTCAGGAACAATTCATTAACATTTATTATCACAATTTCATCTTAACATTTAAACAATAAACACAAAACAAAAATTTACAACTTAACAAATTTTAACAAAATATACTAACTCTTATTTTCTTTTAATTTTTTATAGTTACAACATTTTAATACCCTTGGCTAGTTTAAGATCTCTTGATATCTCGGGGTTATAGCATGGGCTATATTTTTTTTTATTCTTAGGTTAATTAAATAAATTTTGAACAAACAATATTAAATTTTGAAATTAGCTTTAATAAATATTTTCCGGATGGAAATACTTTAATTTTGAATAAGCAAAAAGGCTAAACTATTTGAACTGGATTTTTTCTTATTACTTACTATTAATTAACTACAAGATATTCTAATGTACAATTTTAAACTCCGTTATTATCTTAATGTCCATTAAAATTGATTTTTATAGAGCTAATAACTTATCAAATATCGAAATTTCAGTTAGCTTACGTAAGATTCCGTTCTCTCCAAATTTGACTTTTTACACACTTAAATTCGTTTTATTTATTTCACTTTATATTAACACAGTATGACATTTTGTAATTCACTTCTCCTTAATTTAGTTTGGCCAATCTTCTTAACAAAACGGTATAATTTAGACGAACTCTTTCCCAATAAATAGAATTTTGACTGGTCCCATCTTAAAGCGTCACCACGCTATCTCCAACTCAACTAACGCCTTCCTTTTACTTTTAGAACTGTCAGAGAAAAATATGGCGGCTTCTTCTTCTTAAAAAAAAACACCTGTTGCCTTGAACAGGTCCGTTGTCACAGACCCGTTTTCTTGCTTTCACACGTGTTTTACAGCTGATATACCAACAAGTTTGTTTTCAATGGCGTTTCAATTTGGTTAAACTTTGGTTGAAACTTACTGTTTCAATTTTCTATCCTCAACAAACCTTCCAGTGTTTATTTTATTAATATTATTAGTGTGTGAAGTGTCTTTGTGTTTTACTTTTGTGATAGTTCTGAATTGTATGTGTTTTGAGCCCAATTTTTCAAACATAACCTTTCAATTCTCTTTTGTTTACAAACGTGTTCACTTTCTCCTTCAAGTAATTACTTAGGCCCTATGTTACTACAGTTTACAAATTTGTTTACACATAACTATTATTAGATTATCTTGTTTTAATTTATGTGTTAGGTTATTTGATATAACAAATTTCCTAATACATTTCCAGTTCAAAAACCTTGTTTACAATTCTATGCTTCTACCTAAATTTAGTTTTCATTTAACCTAACCAATATCTTAATGAATTTCTGTTTAAATTTTGTATGAGTTATTTCTAATTTATTTTCCAATTCTTAAATAATATTATATAGCCCATTCTATAAATGTTACAATATATATATATATATATATATATAGTAACATTTATAGAATGGGCTATATAATATTATTTAAGAATTGGAAGAATATATTAGCAATAACTCACACAAAATTTAAAAAGAAATTCATTAAAAGATTTATTAGATTAAATTGAAACTAAATTTAGGTAAAAGCCTAGAAATGTAAACAAGGTATTTGAACTGTAAAATCCATGAGGAAATTTGTTAAATCAAATAACCTAACAAATAAATTAAAACAAGATAATCTAATAATAATTATATTTAAACAAAATTGTAAATATTAGTAACATAGGGCATAAGTAATTACTTGAAGGAGAAAGTGAAATACGATTGTAAACAATGAGATAAAGGTTATGTTTGTATGAATTCAGCTCAAAAACACACATATTTCGGAATTATTACAAGAGTAAAAGTAAAGACACTTCACACACAAATAATAGTAAATAAATAAACACACTGGAAGGTTTGTTAAGGATCGGAAAGTTGAAACAGTAAGTTTAACCAAATTAAAACGCCATTGTAAACAGTCTCGTTGTTTACAACAGCTGTAAAACAAGAAGTAGGTCAGTTGCAGTTGACTCTAGTGAGAAGAAATTGAACTAAATTAAAGCAACATGTGTTTTAGAAGAAGGAGAAGCCGCCATATTTTAAATAATTTTAAAAGAATAGGACGCGTTAGTTTAGTTATAGAGTGGGGATGCTACGAGATCGGACCTGCCATGACCTCTTCAAAATTCCTTTTGAAGAAATTTGTCAAAATTATACAGTTTTGTGAAGAAACTTGGCAAGATTAAGCAGGGATAAGTGAATTTAAAGAGTTAATACAGTGTTAATAAAATTTGATGTAACTAAAAAGAAAATAAGTGTGTTAAAAGTAAAATTTAAAGAGAACGGAATCTTACACAAGCGACCAGCAGAACTTCGATATTTATTAAGTTGAGTATATAGCGCTATAGAAATAAACTTTAATGGACTTTTAAGATAATAAGAAAGTTTAAATTTGTACATTATTAGAATATCTTGTGATTAATTAATAGTTAGTAATAAGAACATAATCCAGTTCAAATAGTTTCGCCTTTTTGCTTATTCCAAATTTAAGTTTTTCCATCAGGAAGTTATTTATTAAAACTGTTTTCTAAATTTAATCTTGTTTTTCAAAATTTATTTAATTAACAAAAGAGTTAAAAATATAGCCCATGCCTATAAACCCCGAGATATTAAGAGATCTCAAAAATAGCCTAGGGTATAAAAACCTTGTAACTAAAAAACAAAGGAATTGAGTTAAACCTATTTTGTTAAAACTTGTTAAGTTGTAAAATTTTGTTTTGTGTTTATTGTTTAACTGTTGAAATAAAATTGTTATAATAAAGAATTATGAATTGTTCCTGAGTAGTTTTTTTTGTTTTAAATAGAAATTAAATATCATTAAATAAAATAATAATAATAAACCCTGTTGCGTCTTTTTTATAATTATGTTATAATATATATATTGATATTTTACGTTGTCCATTATTTTTCTGTTGCACTGACTTTATGAAGTTGATATATTACTATTGTAAATACTTTTATCCACCACTAAGTGCAATAATTTTACCTTGTTGTGATGAGGCACCTTTTGGTCCGAAAGTTGCCTCATCACAACAAGGTAAAATTATTGCAATTAGTGGTGGATAAAAGTATTTACAATCGTAATATATCAACTTCATATATATTTATTAGGTTAGTTCTAGTAGAGCTTAAAGCTTATTTAGGAACTTTTGGACTAGATAGGAGACTTACAGACTTACCTAATGGCAATACTCCAAAACTGCAATCTCTTGGAAATAAACACATATAAAAACTTAACACACTATTGAAATATTTCGATCAAAAATGATCTTCATCAATCAAAAAAGAGAAAAACAAAAGACTCATGTTTTTCTCTTTTGTTTGTCTTTTGTGTTTCTCTTTTTTGATCGATGAAGATCATTTTTGATCGAAATATTTCAATAGTGTGTTAAGTATTTATATGTGTTTATTTCCAAGAGATTGCAGTTTTGGACTATTGCCATTACGTAAGTCTGTCAGTCTCCTATCTAGTCCAAAAATTCATATATATATATATATATATATAGATTTTTTGGACTAGGAGCCTGACAGACTTACCTTGGTAAGAGTCCACTCTGTAGTCTTGAAATAGAAACACATAAAAGCACTTAAACAATGATATATTTCAACCACACAGTGGTCTTTGTCAATCGAAGAGAAAACACAAAAAGAAATATGAGAGAATGAAATAAAATAATTGTAATCACAGATTGTGTAGAGTAGAAATCAGATGTCACAGATGCACAGATTAAAGATATATATATTGTTTCCATGAGCATATGAGTGATTATAGTTTATATAAGTCTGTCAGGGGAAAAGAGATAAGGCTATAAGGAAAAAAAAATGGATTTATGTGATGTTGAGGTTAGGGAATTCTCTGGACTTGGTATACCACTGGTATGATAGTTCCCACCTTCTCAGTTCTGAGGGATTGCAATCAAGGGGGAGTGATTTAATTATTTTTGTGGTATACCAGTCATCAAAAGTTGTGATGTTGTGACTCGCAGCATGTTGAGCTGTTGGTCTATCCATATTCATAATTTTAACATCATGTCTGTGGCCATTCATTCTGATATTCAGACCATCCTTGGTCAGGCCTATGTACTGTGCTGAGCAAAGTTTACATTGTAGCTGGTATATGACATTTTTCGATGTACAATTATGATGACCCTGTATTTTGAAGACCATTTTTGTTGTTTGGCTGTTGAAACTATTTGCTGAGGGGTGTATTGGACACGTCTTGCATCTAGGTCTATTGCATGGGAAGGAGCCATGAGGAAGTTTGTGTGGTTTCTCTGCATCAGGGTCTGGTAGTTTAGGATGTACTAGGTTGTTTTTCAAGTTGGGAGGTTGCTTGTACCAAATTTGCGGTGGATCGGTGAAAAGATTTTTGGTGTGGACGGAAGCTTGAAGAATTTTGAAGCCATCTCTCAATATCTTGTTGAGTTTATGTAGACCAGGATGGTATTCTGTTATTAAAGACGGTTTATTTTGTTCTGTTTGTGGTTTATGGTGAACCGAGGATTGTGCTGAATGAATTTGGTTTTCAATGAGTTTTTTTGGGTATCCTCTTCTCTGGAAGGCTGTTGATATCTTTCTATTAAAAACTTCCAATTCCCTATCATTCGAACAGATTCTCTTACCCCTGATTGGTTGACTGTATGGAATGGATCGTTTTATGTTTATTGGGTGGTTTCTGTCGAAATGGAGATATTGTAGGTGGTTTGTCGGTTTGATGTGAATTCCTGTGTTGATATTTCCATTCTGGAGTGTTACCTCTACATCCAAAAAGGTGATGGCCGATGTAGATTTCTCCCAGGTAAATTGAAGTGTGGAGAATTGTGTCAGGCTGTCTAAAAATGCCTCAAGTGTTGAAGCACCCTGTGTCCAAATTAGGAAGATGTCATCTATATATCTATACCAACATAATGGCTGGTGTGTTTGTGTCTTTAGAAAACTTTCTTCCAACAATCCCATGTACAGATTTGCGTACGATGGTGCCATTCTGGTACCCATTGCTGTTCCCTTTATTTGAAGGTAGTTTCTTCCCTCAAACTGAAAGTTGTTCTTCTCGAGGATGAACCTGGTCAGGTTCACAAGAAAAGGTGTAGTGGGAGAAGGCTTGCCTGGGCGTTTGTTTAGAAAATTCTCTATTGCAGATAGGCCATGTGCATGAGGGATGTTGGTATAGAGAGAGGTGACATCTATGGTGACCAAAATAGTTACCGGGGGTAAAGGTACAGTTGCTTATTTGCTTCTTTGATGTAGTCTTCTTTATCCATAATGACAGTGGTTGAACCTTTATCTGCTGGAAGAATCATAATATCTTTATTGTTTTTCAACGAAAATATTGCCGCTTTTTCTAATTTGGTAAGGTTAGGTTTAGTCTTCAGATTTTTAGTGAAATTTATATCGGTGATGCTTTGCATGATAAAGTTGATGTAAAGTTCAATGGGGTGATCAGGTGGTAGTGGTGGTGGATCCCAGTTGGAGGGTGGTTTGAATTTTGCAAGACATACGTCTATGTTTGTATCTGTTTTGAACAGTGTGTGGTTGGAAATATTGTGCACGGCAACTGTTTTTGGTGAAGGGGTATTCCTTCCCTATCTTTGTATGTGTTCTTTCCTCCTTTCCTATCTTATATATAATGAATCTTCCTAAGCTGTATTTGAAACAGCTTAAAAACCTGGCTTTTTAATCTCAAAAATAAACATGCATATACTGTTTTTAGAAGCATGTCTAAATCTAGGCATTACACCAAAGGGTTTAAATATGAAATCACCACTGTCAGGTATGCCCCAGTATATCAAAACTGTTATTTCTCCAATTTACAAAAACAACTCTTTCCAAATTACACGTTTGGTCTTACAGTGTCACAAACAAGAACAAGTCAAATTATCTGAATTATTAACCTCAACTGCCAAATTAATTACCTCCAATCTTTTTGGCCAAATCAAAAAATATGATAATCCAGTTTTACTTGCCGACAAACCACCTCTTGTTTGTGACAAACCTAGCTTAAGTTCTCTCTTCAAGATACCAGTACCCTGTGAACATCTCCCTAAACTGCCAACCCAATTATTATTGCTAAATAACAAAAATAATAATAAAAACAGTCCCGATATAAGAAATAACCCTTCACCAAAAACAGTTGCCGTGCACAATATTTCCAACCACACACTCTCGGAACATGAACTACAAGTAATTTCTAAAGGCCTGTCATTCACACCAGCTAAGGAAATAGACCAATTCAAGTTAGGAAGACCAATTCAAGTTAGGAAAAGATGTTTCAGCTTTGCCAGAAAACTTAGGATAAAAAATTATATAGCTCAGACACCAACTTTCAAAACAGATACAAACATAGACGTATGTCTTGCAAAATTCAAACCACCCTCCAACTGGGATCCACCACCACTACCACCTGATCACCCCATTGAACTTTACATCAACTTTATCATGCAAAGCATCACCGATATAAATTTCATTAAAAATCTGAAGACTAAACCTAACCTTACCAAATTAGAAAAAGCGGCAATATTTTCGTTGAAAAACAATAAAGATATTATGATTCTTCCAGCAGATAAAGGTTCAACCACTGTCATTATGGATAAAGAAGACTACATCAAAGAAGCAAATAAGCAACTGTCAGACATCACAACATACAAAATACTTACAGATAACCCTACTACAGAATTCAACAATTTACTCTCGGACCTACTCAAATATACAGCTCCTGAACAAAATATTTCGGAAACATCTTTAAAATTATTATATAATGAAAACCCCTCTACTCCTCAATTCTATATATTACCAAAGATCCACAAAAACATAATCCCTCCACCTGGTAGACCAACAATTGCTGGCTGCAATTCAGTAACGGAAAGAATTTCAGCTTTCCTCGACTCACACTTTCAACCCTTAGTAAAGAACCTTCCATCACATACCCAGGACACCAATCATTTCATAGATCGACTCTCACAAATATCTGTACCTCTACCCCCGGTAACTATTTTGGTCACCATAGATGTCACCTCTCTCTATACCAACATACCTCATGTACACGGAATATCTGCAATAGAGAATTTTTTAAACAAACGCCCAGGCAAGCCTTCTCCCACTACACCTTTTCTTGTGAACCTGACCAGGTTCATCCTCGAGAAGAACAACTTTCAGTTTGAGGGAAGGAACTACCTTCAAATAAAGGGAACAGCAATGGGCACCAGAATGGCACCATCGTACGCAAATCTGTACATGGGATTGTTGGAAGAAAGTTTTCTAAAGACACAAACACACCAGCCATTATGTTGGTATAGATATATAGATGACATCTTCCTAATTTGGACACAGGGTGCTTCAACACTTGAGGCATTTTTAGACAGCCTGACACAATTCTCCACACTTCAATTTACCTGGGAGAAATCTACATCAGCCATCACCTTTTTGGATGTAGAGGTAACACTCCAGAATGGAAATATCAACACAGGAATTCACATCAAACCGACAAACCACCTACAATATCTCCATTTCGACAGCAACCACCCAATAAACATAAAACAATGCATTCCATACAGTCAACCAATCAGGGGTAAGAGAATCTGTTCGAATGATAGGGAATTGGAAGTTTTTAATAGAAAGATATCAACAGCCTTCCAGAGAAGAGGATACCCAAAAAAACTCATTGAAAACCAAATTCATTCAGCACAATCCTCGGTTCACCATAAACCACAAACAGAACAAAATAAACTGTCTTTAATAACAGAATACCATCCTGGTCTACATAAACTCAACAAGATATTGAGAGATGGCTTCAAAATTCTTCAAGCTTCCGTCCACACCAAAAATCTTTTCACCGATCCACCGCAAATTTGGTACAAGCAACCTCCCAACTTGAAAAACATCCTAGTACATCCTAAACTACCAGACCCTGAAGCAGAGAAACCACACAAACTTCCTCATGGCTCCTTCCCATGCAATAGACCTAGATGCAAGACGTGTCCAATACACCCCTCAGCAAATAGTTTCAACAGCCAAACAACAAAAATGGTCTTCAAAATACAGGGTCATCATAATTGTACATCGAAAAATGTCATATACCAGCTACAATTGTAAACTTTGCTCAGCACAGTACATAGGCCTGACCACGGATGGCCTGAATATCAGAATGAATGGCCACAGACATGATGTTAAAATTATGAATATGGATAGACCAACAGCTCAACATGCTGCGAGTCACAACATCACAACTTTTGATGACTGCTATACCACAAAAATAATTAAATCACTCCCCCCTGATTGCAATCCCTCAGAACTGAGAAGGTGGGAACTATCATACCAGTGGTATACCAAGTCCAGAGAATTCCCTAACCTCAACATCACATAAATCCATTTTTTTTTCCTTATAGCCTTATCTCTTTTCCCCTGACAGACTTATATAAACTATAATCACTCATATGCTCATGGAAACAATATATATATCTTTAATCTGTGCATATGTGACATCTGATTTCTACTCTACACAATCTGTGATTACAATTATTTTATTTCATTCTCTCATATTTCTTTTTGTGTTTTCTCTTCGACTGACAAAGACTACTGTGTGGTTGAAATATATCATTGTTTAAGTGCTTTTATGTGTTTCTATTTCAAGACTACAGAGTGGACTCTTACCAAGGTAAGTCTGTCAGTCTCCTAGTCCAAAAAATCTAAATAATCTTTACCAACCAAAACTAACCTAAATATATATATATATATATATATATATATATATATATATATATATATATATATATATATATATATATATATATATATATTCTTGATATTTAACGTTATCCATTGTTTTTACGTTGCACTGACTTTATGAAGTTAATATATTACTATTGTAAGTAATTTTGTCCACCATTAAGTGCAATAATTTTACCTTGAGTGATGAGGCACCTTTCGGTCAATTGACCATTGTCGAATCACTGATGTTTCTCTGTTGTAGATGTTTGGTCTGTGAAGTTGGTGTTTGTTGACGTTACGCGCACTTTTTCTTGATCTGTGTGTATGATGTTTCTATATAGTAGAAGTAACATATACAGAAGACATACTATATAGAAACATCATACACACAGATCAAGAAAAAGTGCGTGTAACGTCAACAAACACCAACTTCACAGACCAAACATCTACAACAGAGAAACATCAGTGATTCGACAATGGTCAATTGACCGAAAGGTGCCTCATCACTCAAGGTAAAATTATTGCACTTAATGGTGGACAAAATTACTTACAATAGTAATATATTAACTTCATATATATATATATATATATATATATATATATATATATATATATATATATATATATATATATATTATAACCTAAGTTAAAACATATAAGTTTAAAACATGTTTTACCTTTAAGTTATATTTAATTACCTCGCCTTACTTTAGTCACATTTTCAGATTTCTAAATTTTAACATCACTTGCATTTATTCCTGTCATTTAATTATTACACATTATACCAAATTACCTTAATACTATGCAGTGGCAACATTGATTGCTTAACTAGTATTACAATTACTAAAAAAAAGTGGACTCTTGAGGCTTAGGTTTTAGTACAATAAAGTATAATAATGTTATTTGCTCTTTCTCTCGGGTCGTTATTACAGATCTTTTATAAATTAGAACGTGGTGAAAAAAACTAGATTAATATTTATAACTACAATAAATGTAAGTTTGTTCTGAATTCACTAAGTTTATAAAGCTCTGTTGGCTAAATCTAATGTAAGAAAGAAAAGACTTATTGTTTGTTGAGTTCCTGGCATCTTGACCGTTGATATCTGCTTCGCTGCACTTTTTCACATAACTCTTACTTCCCGAATTCTAAATAATTTACGTCACACTTTTAAATATTACACATACAAAAAACTAACAATTCCTTTAACTCTATTAAAGAAATTTACCATTTTTTAATATTGCTTGGACTGCCCCCCCCCCCAAAACGTCTTCTCTCTTCTGAAGGTCCTCCAAGACTCCCTTCCGATTTTCTACCGAGTTTAACTGATTTCTGATTTAAGGTGTTCGTCTAACTGTTTTAACTTAGGGTTGTCAGTAATACATTGTTCAATGTCATTTTAGAGTGTGTTTGAATCTCCAGTTTGTTTCTGATGTTGGTCCGAGCGTTTTATTTCCATGTTTGCTAATTTAGTTTGTGTTGTTTGTTCAGATTCTGTGATCCTTTTTTTTAATCCTTTCTTTTATATTTTGTTCGGTTGTATCAACTTTATTGTTTAACCCTAAGCTTTCATTCTCCCATTCTTACTTATCTTTAATTAATCTATCATTAATTTCTTTTTAAAATTATTCATTATTTTTATTTATTTAATCTATTTTGCCGTTAGTTTTATTTAATTTATTATTTTAATCTTTGTATTGTTTTACCTAATTTATCCTCTAATTTCTCTATTCTATTGTTAGTTATATCTTTATTAGTTTCATCAAATCTACTATTTAAATCTTAGTAATGTTGATCAAATCTACTATTTACATCTTCAAATCGTGCACTTAAGAATTGCATTAACTGTAACATATCTAATCCAGTGTTGATGCTAGTCCCTAGATTAGTCTCTGTCCCCACACCCAAATTTTGTTGATTTACTGGTGAATTTGTCCCTGCATTATCTACCTCTTGCACTAAGTCCTCTGTGTCTGTTTTCTCCCCTAATTGTTCATTTTGGTTGTTATTATCATCCCCCATTTTATTTAACTTTTCTAAAATTCTCCTACTTCGTCTTGGAATAAAGTGATTCTCTCGCTCTTTTACAATTTGATTCATCTTTATAAATTAGAAAATGGTGAAAAAAACTAGATTAATATATATAATTACAATGAGTTTGTTTGTTTTGAATTATTTAAGTTTATAAAGTTCTGTTGGCTAAATCTAATGTAAGAACGAAAGTACTTACTGTTTGTTGAGTTCCTGGAATTGATATCTGCTTCGCTACACTTTTTCACATAATTCTTACTTCCCTAATTCTTTACTAAATCATTTACGTCGCACTTTTAAATGATACACA
The DNA here is from genome assembly GCA_036971475.1 of Prosapia bicincta. Taxonomy (NCBI): domain Eukaryota; kingdom Metazoa; phylum Arthropoda; class Insecta; order Hemiptera; family Cercopidae; genus Prosapia; species Prosapia bicincta. Next base: position 37,403,564 of record JBAIZL010000004.1, on the reverse strand, counting down.
TACAAAAAACTAACAATTCCCTTAACTCTATTAAACAAATTTACCACTCTTTGCTTGGACTGCCCCCTCCCCCACAAAACGTCTGCACTCTTCTGAAGTTCCTCCAAGACTCCCTTCCGATCCTCTTTATTTAGTTTTCAAACCCAGCATAATCTCTCCCCCTCACGCATTTTAGTTAATCTGGTGATTCCCACACCTTTTACAAATAGCTTTTCTAATGGTAAAATGTTATATTTTGGTCACTTGGAAACTCCCATCTTAAAATACTTGGACCCTTCTTTTGTTAATAGGTTTCCACAGCCCCATTATGACTACACTTGAAATAGAACAGTGGTTATTTACTTTGTCAGCACCTTAGCAACTATTCCTGTCGCTCTCTGCTTAATATTTCTACAGACTATTATCCTTTTTGAATACCAACTAAATTTATTCTATAGCCTCATACGTTTATGTTATAATATACAGGGTGCGGCAGCATAACTTCCTTTTTTTAAATGCTCGCGATTCAGTTAGTCGATGTCATAGCGGAGCGTTAGTTGTCTCGTTCAAGAGGGGGTACAGTAAAGTTTTGTCCCGACACGTTTCAATCGCCATCTTGCGTTGGAATAGTGAGGAGCGGGCCTTTGCCGTTGAGGCCTACTTTTCGAGCGGATGTTCGGTTATTGCAACACAGCGCGCATTTCGGAATCGCTTTAATTTAGCCCCGTTGGCTCCCGTCCCAGACCGCAAATCAATTGTTACATGGGTCACTACATTCAGACAAACTGCAAGTGCGACAAAACGAAGAACTGGAGTCCCTCGGCCCGTTAATCACCTGAGAACATTGAAGCAGTGAGAGCGTCAATGTTGCGATCACCACGGCGTTCTGCGCGCAAACACGCATCTGCCCTTGGACTATCCGATCGTTCTGTGAGAAGAATTCTTCGTGATGATCTTCATTTTCATCCCTATAAGATGGCGATAGTGCAGGAACTTTCAGACGTGACTTCAATTCTCGGATGAACGCGTGTGAGCTTCTTCTTGATGTCGGGATTGGCCGGCACGCTCTCCCGATCTGTCCCCTTGTGATTTTTTTCTATGGGGTTTTTTGAAATCCCGTGTTTATGTGAACCGTCCAAGAACCCTACAAGATTTGAATACCAACATCCAAGAAGAAATTGCCAACATAACACCTGCTACGCTAACAAGAGTCATGACAAACGCCAGAAATCGGTTTACGCAATGTATGGAGAATGAGGGACGCCACCTAACAGATTTGATCTTCAAAACAATGTAAATAAAAACTTTAGTCATGTACCTACATGATAAAAAATAAATAAATATTTTCAGATGCATACAATAGTTTTTATTGAGTTTTCAAAAAAGGAAGTTATGCTGCCGCACCCTGTATATATGTTTTTTCCTGTTGCCCCTGAAAATATATCCTTATGTTTTATTAGTTGATGAATTTTGGATCAAATAACCTATAAATAAAATTCCTTTTTTCATCTTTATGCATTTAAGCTCTGTTTCTCTAGAATATATAAAAAGGGCCTATTTAGAAAAAAAGTATTTCATAATTAAGGAGTATTATTATGTGGTTAAGTAGGAGTAAAGGTTTCAATGTACAATGCAAACTGGCAACGTTGTATCGTTTAGAAACAAATTAAAGTTAGCATATAAAGAGTGGTAATGTAGTCAAAATTATATTTTGAAATTGCAAAATATTGGCTTATAGTATTGTTTAGAGTTTTTAAGGCAATTTTTTAAAAAATGCCAAGTGACAGTGTTTCTGGCTAAAATAGCTTCATCCTAGCAACTATAATAGGAAATTGTTATAAATATCCAGTATAAAAGGGAAGAAACTGATTTATAGTATATGCAAACTGTGAAAGGTACATAGGCTAGAAGTATGTTACATATTGCAAAGAGCAATTACAAAAATATCTGAATGGTGGTGAACAACTTTAGAAAGTGTTAGGAAGTATAGTACAAATTAGGTCAAAATTTAATATTACAATTTTCCACAGTAATCAATATTCGACTACAGTAAAAGCTCTTTTATATGGCTTTCTATGAACGGGAATATTCTATAAACTGGTACATTTTCAAAACAAATCAGTACAGTACCCTTTTTTGTTGTTACAAAATTTGACTCATAGAAATACAGTACAAAACAAATGACAATCACCCAAGAAATAGATCAAGAAAAAGTAAACGTTTCATGGAGTAATGCTGCAGCCGCTTTTACAATGCTGTTAACGTTTGTAGGTGAGAAATGCTACTTGGCTCAGGAAGTTCTGCAGCTCCATATGCTTCAATCAGAATTTGTCACCACCTTGTCAATCAGACAATGCCTTGCCTTGGCAATCAGACATCCATTAAAATGTTTAAAAGCATTAAAACATTTTAAAATCATTAGTCTTTATATAGTTCAGTGTATTGGTGCATGTTTTATTTTAACGTTGTATAAACGTAAGAGCTTTTTATCAATAAATTTCTTTTCTTTCTTCAAATTTTCCTCATAAATTTTGTGTGCATGAGCATGTGGTTTTTATTACATGTATGAAAATACAACAGCTTAATTGGATACAAAAAAATATGGAAGGTAAGAAATTCAATTTTTGTTGATAGGTAGCATAATGTTATGCACAGTACGACCTGTACATAGACTATATAGGTTACGTTCTACTATCCGGAAATTTTCGATAACATACAACATGCCGACCCAGAGAGTGCCGGATATTAGAGCTTTTACTGTAAATGATGAAAACACAATTGGTCAAAATAATACAAACTTACAAGATAATCACCATGAATTGCATAAAAAATTATGTAAAAACTCATTTATAATAACATTATTGTATTATGCTCATACTAAATAATGACCGTCTTTATAGATATAGGCTGAGCTACATAGATATAAACTTTGATATTCTCTCAATGTATAGCTGATCACTCGTAACCTAGTGTGAGATCGATCGATAGAAAACAAAAAGCTAGCCCTTTTGAAAAATTGGTTTTTGTAGTGTATGTTGCATCAAAAGCCATCGGTAAGAAATTGCAGGGGCTTAGAAAACTGATATAAGAAAACTAGTTAAAAAAATTATTTAAATGATCTGGTTAATATGGAAAATTAAATATAATGATTCGGCCTTGTCAAATCTACATTATTGTAATATAAGTACAATACCTCGTATTATAATGTATGTGGAACGATCTTTTGCTCCCTCTACCCTTGCCTCGTCTATGCTCTCCCTTTGAGGTCACACGCCAGCTCACGTGTGATCAGCTAAACGTGGATTATTTTCTAATCCAACTGAAAGGTAAATCTCTGCTATAAAATTTACCCATGAGATAGAAGTTATCTCTTGAGGATAGTCTATGTTTTGAGGTTGATAATAGAATTGAATATGACAATTTTTTAAGAAACCTACTAATAATAATACAAACACATTAAATAGATGTAACATAAGAATTTTTTTCAACACTGGTGGGATACTTTTAATTGCAAACATCGCTCTAATGAAAAAAAAGTTTTAAAAGAGTTAATAAACATTAAAAATTGTAAAATTAAAAAAGTGTAATAGTAAAACAATTAATAACATGAGTAGGAAGAAAAAACTGAATTTTTATTGCAAAAAAAACATGTATCAACTAAAATAAGATGATTAATGTAGTCTCTAGAAAACTATGGTCTACACTATTAAATATAAGTAATTTATCACATTATTAAGTTCTATGTTTTAATAAATGTAAGTAGTAAAGGTGTAATTTATTTGTGTGTGTGTGTGTGTGTGTGTGTGTGTGTAATATTTAACATTGTCCATTATTATTCAGTTGCACTGACTTTATAAAGTTATTACTGTTAGTTGTAAACAATTATTGCACTATCAAGTGGAATTAATTTCTACCTTATGATGAGGCACCTTCTATCATTTGACCATTGTCGAATCACTGCACTTTCTCATTATTGTTTATTAGTTTGTTTTTTATTATTTATATAGTTTTTTTCTATTGGAGTTCTAGGGTACATGTTGGTGATATCATTAACTAATCATTTGTGTGTTGTTGTTTGTTTCTGTTTTTTTATTTTATTGATTAGATCATATCCGTTTTTATGTTGTATGTGTTGTTAATATATATTTTAGATCTTATTATTTTGTCTACTATTTTTGCGATTATGTAAGATGGTGCTGTTTTAAAGTTAATTAGTAGTCTATATGGTGTATTGTTTTTATGGATTTTAGGAATGCCTCTTAACATTGGCGCACATGAATTGAAGAGGTACAATCTTGTGTGATATTTTAATTTTGGGTATTTCTGTATGTTACTATTAGGTTTTTTATTGTATTAAGGTATTTGTTAGTTGGGTCTGGGATTTGTTTGTATTTGTTATCTTTTATGTGGTTTGTCATTGAATTGATGTATTTAGTGTTTACAATTGTTACTGGTGTGTTTTTTTTATGATTTTAATATTAAGTTGTAATTATTCTTTAGTTTTTGTTTAAGTTTCTAAATTTCCTTTTTATTTATGTATTGTTTTGTGTTTTTATTAGCTTGATGCTAAACTACTAATGCTGTTTCTTATGTGTTCTGTATTTTGGTGATTGATTTTAGGGATGTTCGATTCAGTGTCAATGATAAGGTTTTTATTTGGTTTTTGTTGAAATTGGGTAGGTTATATTTGAAAGCATTTGTTATTACTTTTTCTTTTTCAGTGAATTGTGTGTAGCTTGGGTTTAAGAATTTTTTGTTATTAGGGATGTAATATGGTTATTGGTTTGTTTTTAGGTTGTTGTTTTTGTAAATTTTCAATTTTATTTTTTAATGTTTTTTTATTCTATTTATTTTGTGTTTAGTTAAGGTTTATTTTAGTTTTTCGTGTAATATTGATGTGAGAGTGTAAAATGTTTTCATGATGACTAAGTTTGCTGTGTACAGTTGCAAGTTAATTTGACTTTTTTGTGGTAAGCAGATTTGATGTTTTCTTTAATCAGATGTAATTCAGCTATTTTTGTTGCTTTCTTTATGATGGTGTTATGTTTATTGCGTAAGTTTAGTTTTGCATATTTAGGTGTAGTGCTAAGTGATATGCATTTTTTGTTGAAGTTTATCCTATGAACACATTGAGTGCGGCTCACAGAGAGCCCAGCGGTGCTGCACGTGGGATATTCCGCGCTTTTTGCCAACCAAAGTTATTGTGTCATTCAGTTGCTAGCATTGATTTTAATAAGAAAATGCTTATTGCAGCATTGTGTTACAATGCTAAATACATAATTTAACATTTGAACTGATTTTGAACATTATATTTTTTTCATTAATGAGGGTCTATCTTTGTTTTTTTAATAAGTAATGTCAGCTCCTGCCAAATGTTGCATTTCCCGGAGGTGTTACTAGCCAAGGTGTTACAGGTTAGGAGTTTGATGTGTAGGTCGAGAAATTTCAACAGCAATTCAACAATGGTCAAGTAACCAAAAGGTTATATATATATATATATATATATATATATATATATATATATATCTAGATTTTTTGGACTAGGAGACTGACAGACTTACCTTGGTAAGAGTCCACTCTGTAGTCTTGAAATAGAAACACATAAAAGCACATAAACAATGATATATTTCAACCACACAGTGGTCTTTGTCAATCGAAGAGAAAACACAAAAAGAAATATGACAATGAAATAAAATAATTGTAATCACAGATTGTGTAGAGTAGAAATCAGATGTCACAGATGCACAGATTAAAGATATATATATATATATATTGTTTCCATGAACATATGAGTGATTATAGTTTATATAAGTCTGTCAGGGGAAAAGAGATAAGGCTATTTGGAAAAAAAAAAAAATGAATGGATTTATCTGATGTTGAGGTTAGGGGATTCTCTGGACTTGGTATACCACTGGTATGATAGTTCCCACCTTCTCAGTTCTGAGGGATTGCAATCAGGGGGGAGTGATTTAATTATTTTTGTGGTATAGCAGTCATCAAAAGTTGTGATGTTGTGACTCGCAGCATGTTGAGCTGTTGGTCTATCCATATTCATAATTTTAACATCATGTCTGTGGCCATTCATTCTAAAAAAAAAAAAAAAAAAAAAAAAAAAAAAAAAAAAAAAAAAAAAAAAAAAAAAAAATATATATATATATATATAAACATATATATATATATCGTGATATTTAATGTTGTCTATTATTTTTCCGTTGCACTGAATTTATGAAGTTGTTATTATTACTTGTAAATAATTTTTACCAACACTAAGTGCAATAATTCTTCTTTGTGTAATGAGGCACCTTTCGGTCACTTGACCATTGTCGAATCACTGATGAATTTTTCTTTATTTTTCTGGTGTGGATATTCGGTCTGTGATGTTGGTATTTGTTGACATTATACGCATTTTCTCTTGGGTTGTGTGTATAATGTTTTGGAATAGTATGTCTTCTGTATATTTTGCCTGTAGGTTCATTAAATTGTTGTGTATGTTTTCATAAATGTGGTATTTTTCGAGTGAGTTTAATTCCATTGGGTTATTATTTATTTCAAGTATGGTTAGGTTATTTTCGTAATTTGTTATTTCATGTTTATGTGATATTAGGTGTACTGCAACATTTGATTTTGAATTTTTATTTTTGAATGCTCTGTAATGCTCTTCAAATCTTATTTTATATGATCTGGTCGTTTTACCTATGTAAAATGTGTTGCAGTCGTTGCATGTAATTTTGTAAATTCCTGATAGGTTATGTTTTTCTGTAATTGTTTTGTGGTTTGTGTTATTAAGATATTTTATTATTTTGTTGTTTGGTTTATATGTTGGAGTGTAGTGTACAATACACAGAAAACCCACTTCAAACAACACCACAATACACTACAAATCTAACCACCCCTGGACACACAAAATTAACACTTACAGTAACATGATAAATAAAGCAATAAAATACACTTAATGGTGGATAAGATTACTTACAATAGTAATATATTAACTTCATAAAGTCAGTGCAACGGAAAAACAATGGATAACGTAAAATATCAAGAATAATATATATATTTAGGTTAGTTTTGGTTGGTAAAGATTATTTAGATTTTTTGGACTAGGAGACTGACAGACTTACCTTGGTAAGAGTCCACTCTGTAGTCTTGAAATAGAAACACATAAAAGCACTTAAACAATGATATATTTCAACCACACAGTGGTCTTTATCAATCGAAGAGAAAACACAAAAAGAAATATGAGAGAATCATAGAATATATATATATATATATATATATATATATATATATATATATATATATATATATATATATATTTAATATTATCCATTGTTTTTCCGTTGCACTGACTTTATGAAGTTAATAAATTACCAATTTTGAGTAATTTTATCCACCGTTAAGTGCAATAATTTTACCTTGAGTGATGAGGCACCTTTCGGTCTTTGACCATTGTCGAATCACTGATAGCATCCACAGCAGAGAACAATCAGTGATTCGACAATGGTCAAAGACCGAAAGGTGCCTCATCACTCAAGGTAAAATTATTGCACTTAACGGTGGATAAAATTACTCAAAATTGGTAATTTATTAACTTCATATATATATATATATATATATAAAGACACATATAAAAACTTATCACACTATTGAAATATTTTGATCAAAAAGATCTTTGTCAATCAAAAAAGAAAAAAAGAAAAGATTGAAGTGAACCACAGATGTGTATAAATATGCAAATGTCACAGATTTATAGTTTATGACATAGTGCTATATGTGATTTGTATAAATATTGATTATTTGAAACTAGATATTAATAGTCTGTCAGAAGGAAGGTAAATGGAGTTGTTAAAAATTATATAAGTTTGGGGGAATGTAAAAGGAGTTTTATCTGATGTTGAGGTTAGGAGGCTCTCTATATTTGGTGTACCACTGGTATGATAACTCCCATCTTCTCAATTCTGAAGGATTGCAATCAGGGGGGAGGGCCTTAATCATTGAAAGGTATGATTTTATAGAAAGAAATACCTGCGACATAGCTATCATTATTTTCAGCAAGGGTCTGCATGTGGAATCATCAGCATGAGGAATATTTTCTTCAATTTCTTGTTTGCCATAACAGTAAATAAACCACTCTTTTTCAAGTTCTGGCTGGAAAATTAATAGAAGTTTTACTAATAAACACACATATTAGAAGCATACACACATAAAAATCACACAATTAACACATAACAATGTAAAAGTTTCTATGTTAATATGTCCAGATATTAAATGTTAAGAACGACGATGAAAAAATGTCAAAATGAAAATTTTGGTAACTAAAATGGCAGAAATTAACGATCAATTAATAGTGTAATCTTTAAAATAAAATTTTATGTAGGTTCTAATGCCTTTAAGATCACAGCTTAAAGTTTTTTTTAATAATATTTAACTTAGAAACTACAGTGAATTAGGAAGGTATGAGATAGTTCTAACATTATAACTTAAAAATTTGTAAGATAAGTTTTACTCAATTTATTCTGTTAATAGTAAGGTTTATACAATGATTTAAAAAAATATATATTTCTTCATCAATTTGAACTTTGTATGGATTGATCATAGTTCTTATATTATACCACAATTATGCAGTGTGTCCAATTATTTCTGTTTTGCAACCGACAAGTTACAACGTTTTCTACATTTTTATAAACACTTAATTAGTTATTTACATATTTAAACATTTGTATTTAATTGAATTTTTTTTTAAACAAATCTCAGTGCAAACTAAAATTTATATCTTTGATATTCTTTTAAGACACCTGAAGTAAATATGTGTAACATTTGACAATAAATGAAAACATAAATTATAGTTGGATTCTAGATAATGGAGACTTATACATAGTCTATTCAATAAGTATCCAAAAATCAAAATTTATTACAGGTATCATTAAAATAACTTAATACTCTTAAAAATATATTCCTCTTGCGTCTATACACTTAGTTAGGCGAGTCTGCTACTCGTCAAAAGACTGCTAGAAATCGGTTTCTAGAGTACTGTTGATAACCTTTGTCATCACCTCTTGAACCGCCTCAATGGAGTCGAACCGATCTCCTTTGAGCTCCCTTTTCATTCGCAGAAATAAGAGAAAGCCTGGTGGAGCCAGGTCTGGGCTGAAGAGGGGGTGAGACGATGTTACCCTGCCAAATTTCACCAGAGGCTTCCACACAACAATCACACAGTGGCATGGCGCGTTGTCATGGTGGAGTTTCCAATTCTTCACAATGGCTGGTTGCATGCACATTACGTGATTTCGCAGGCGTCAGTACTTGAACGTAAAATTACGGTCGTTCCAGTAGGCACGAACTCCTTGTGAACAATGCTATGTCGTTAGAAAAAAACAATAAGAATGGTTTTGGTTTTTTATTTTGATATCCGAAATACACCCAGAGACTCCTGCATGTGCCATTCTGAAATTTGACGTTTTGTTTCCGGACTGGAACACCCATGGTTCATTGCCGAAAATAACATGTTCAGAAAATCTTCATCTTCCTGAATACAGTGCAAAATTTCTACCCGTAACAATTTGTGTTTCAGGCTGAAGACTTTCGGCACAAGCTTCACATACACTTTCCTCATTGCAAGAGCCTTTGTTATAATGATGTGGACGGTTCCGACTAAAAGGCCGGTGTCCTAACTAATAATTGTGATGGTTAAACGCCTGTCAGAGTCCCAAACTGTTTACTTCGGTCGCCGGGTGTCCGACACGGTGCTCGTCTTTGATGAGCTCCCGGCCTTCCTTAAACATTTTGTGCCACTCAAAAACTCTTGTGCGGCTTAAGGCATTATCCTTATAGGCCTGTTTAATGAGTTCAAGGTTGCAGTTTAATCCGGGTATCCACGGTAATAAGGTCGCGGATTACCCGAATTTAAAGCAGAACTTCACGGTGCAGTATTGCTCAAAGGTTTGCTCCATGCTGTCGGAATGATACCATAAAATATCACATAACACAAAAAACCACCTCATGTCTCAACGCATGCCCGCTGCCTACTAAATTAAAGTGGGCCTGAGTGGGGGGGGGATCCCTCCACCTAGGCAGACCAGTTGGACTCCCTCCACCGCTCTGTTGAGGATACAGCGAACCAGTCCCGATACTTATTGAAGCAATCCTGTATGTATATAAAAAAAAAAATCCATTCCAATAGTCAGAATGAATTATCAGAAAGATAAAAAAGAATCTTGTAGTGTCCGAAGACCTCTGACAGAAGGTGGGAAAGGGATTATAGAAATTTCAAATTGTTCATAAAAGTCCTTCAAATTATTTTTAAAATTAGATAAGTCCCTAAAGCTTCATTTCTCTGAAAAATATATAAAGGATTTCCTTTCTCTGATATCATCAATACTCTATATTATAGGTTATTGCTTATTTGGTCAGATAAAACTTCCCAGATAATTTGTCAAACATATAGCTTTTAGTCATTCTAAATGGATTTCAAATTAATTACCAATTTAGAAACATTTTATATTAATTATCAACAATTCATACTGTTAATTATTATAATCATTATTACAAATTACAGTGTCAGATACTTTAATAATATTTTGTTAACAAATCATTATTAAATAATTATTACAAATGAGGTATTTGATACCTAACTAATTTTTTGTTGTCACTTAAGTAAAACTAACCAATTCCGGTTTGGTCTGAAGCCATAGTGTGTTACTTGAATATTTTAGCTTATAATTGGAAACAACCAGTCTTAAGTGAGAGAAGTCTGATATTATAATGTCTTGAATATCTCGACTGACTAAATACTTAGATGGACATGGATTTGTAATCACTTTCTGTAACAAAAAAAAAAAAAATGTTAGGAATTCCTTAAACATACAATAAATATTTTAAAATTAGAATCAAATTTACTACCTATTTTGAAACTACATGAAAAACATTTGTATTTTAACACAGATATGCTCATAAATAATACACACAACCTCTACCACAAATATTTTAATTCTAGTCTTGTAATAATTTTTTTTTAATTTCTAAAAGCTTTTTTGCAAACAGAACTCCAAGAGTTTTCGTCGATATCTAAAATGACTTCGTTTGTAAGTTTTATAACATCTTCCATTTTAAAACTAACACTTTTCCGTGCTACATAACCTTTAACTTTAGTCCATGGATTCAATTCAGGGTGATAATCTAACGCTGACATGTCTGCTATCCACGAGTTTGGAATAAACCTGTTTGCGTAGCCAGTGTACGATTCATCAAGGTAAACAATTTCTTCCCTTGCCGGTATCTTTTAATGTGCCTCAGATAGAATATTCTCTTTACTCTAATATCAGATTTTTCAACAATCACTTTCCTGTAGTTTTCAATTTTTTTCCATGAAAAACCTAATGACAAGTATTTTTTTAAGACTCCAAGTGCTTTCTTTATATTTTATCCAGCCTTGTAAATTCAATAAAATTTTCTTCAGTATTGGCAATTCCTTTTCTGTCTTGTAGAAGGGTTAGGCAGTCCTTCTAATTACCGACCCATCGAAATCGTCAATATCTGTGATTGTACATTTTCTTCTTTTTTTTGTTGGAGTTTGAAAAGAACATTCACCTTCTGATGACAGCAGTACTTATTTTCTTTCCTAATGTTTAACTGTGCCTACAGATACACCACACGCTTGAGACATGTGTTTATCACATTGTTGTAATGTCATTGAAAATGTTTTATGTTCATCACAAAAATAGTTTGATTCACTAATCATAAAATCGTTAACATTTGAAACCAAATGCTAACACAACATATTCAACTTTGACTATAGGCAGATGTTTTCAGAAGTGATGGATATTTACCCTGCACTGCAGCCCAGTCCACCCTAACGATCTCAAGATTAGAGACACGGTTAAACCTCACGCGCTGTACCCTAGAAAGCTTTTATATACCTGATTCAATTCAATTACTATAACTCTTTTACATTGAAGATAATCAAATTTTTGTATTTTAAACTTATTTATGAATTTTATTCCTGATGAAAATAAAATGTCAATGGTCTGTTTATGTTAATTTTCCACACGCCTAATTTCCCATTTGTGGACTATCAAATAACTTATTACTCATTTGAATAACACCCTTACTTTGTCCAATCTGTTAAAATTATTCCAAACAATTTATTTTATAATTCCCCCATTATTATTTTTTCTAATATGAAAATTTTAATTTTATTAAAATTACAATAACAGGTTAAAAATCTTTAAATTAACTCCATTATAAAACAATAGACCTTATATTAATACTTAATGCAAACATAAGTTTAAAGCATACTTAGATTAATAAAGACAGGCTGTTATTTGTAACAGTCTGTTTAACGACTCTGTTTAATATAGCTTTGCACGACCTCTGTGATGCGCTTCCGGAGGGAGTTGACTGGGTGGTCTTTGCTAATGATGTGACCCTGTTACACAGGTCACCGGATACAGCGTCTGAAGCGATGCAGCTGGCATTGGATAGATTAAGGACTGGTGCCAGAAGTGGTCATTGAAGATATCACCCACAAAAACAGAATGTGCGTTCTTCACTAGAAGAAATTCTTTAAAGGATTATAAACCAAGGCTATATATAGAAAACAGAGTACTAGACATGAATGACTGTCCTAAATTGCTGGGAGTCTACTTGGACAAGAAGCTGAGATGGCAGAGACATGTGGAGGAGATCAGGATTCGGTGTAGCAGGAGGCTGAATGTCATCAAGGCGGTCGCAAATAGAAATTGGGGAGCGGATACCGCAACACTGAGGATGCTTTATAAGTCCTTTGTGATGTCTAAGATGTTGTATTCCAGTGAGGTTTGGGGTTCTGTGGCGGCCACACACATCATGAAGCTGCAGAGGGTTCAGTCGGCTGCCCTTAGATTTGTTCTCGGATGTCCCATCACTGCTCTGCGAGTGTGATGCCGGTTGACTTGGCTATAAAGAAAAATATTATGACAAAGTGGACTAAAATAAAGATTCTTCCATCATGCTACCCATTGAAGACACTGCTGCCAACATCGGCTAAGCAGTCTTTTGCCTGCTGAGTGATGGCCTTTGCGGAACTTAGGACGGCTGCGACGCCGGAGCCCGTCCCGGTGGTCTTTGACGTGCCGCCATGGGAGCGAAGCCACTTCTCAGCACATACTGTGTTACCATCTGGCAAAACTAAGAGAGGTGTGGAGGATTAGGACAGCCTAAGGATCGAAGCCCTGGAAATGATACAGGAGAGATATGAGGATTGGACAAGGATTTATACGGATGGGTCGGTGGATCTGGATGAGGCCAGGGCGGGTGCGGGCTATTATAATGAGGAAACGGGAGGGGAGTACCATGTACCGGCGGGTTCGGCTTCTAATATGGATGTGGAGATCCTGGCGATAAATGCGGTCCAAATGAGCTGTAGGCAAAAAATGGAAAAAGTTTGTATAATAACAGACTCCAAATCGGCGGTGCAGGCCATCGGGGCTGATGAACCGGAACCATATTACTTCCGCACTAGGGAAACTAAAGCTCTGTTACGTCTACTCATTAAAGAGTTCAAGTGCATCGCCCTCCAGTGGATTCCCTCTCACTGTAGGATTTGAGGAAATGAAAGAGCAGATCGGATCGCAAGGGCCGCTTCCAGGATGGGGCCGGTGCAGCCGGTAAGGTACTCGATGACTAAATGCAGGAGGGACATAGTTGGGCTTATAACAATGGAGTGGACCGCAAGGTGGAACGGGGGGGGACTACTGGCAGAAGCCTTTTCCGCGTCCAAGACACACCAGCTCCCCCAGACTGGTATCGCGGAGTCAGTAGACTGGTCTCAACCTTCGCTGCAAGGGCCAGAATGAGCATATAATATGCAATTCGTACCTGAGACGATTCAATCTGGTTGAGTCGAGTCACTGTGCTGTTTGTGACAGTGGAGAGGAGGAGATGTTGGAGCACATATTGTTGAGGTGTGGATCCATTAACCCGGCAAGAGCATCCCTGCGGAGGACGCTGGGAGATAGCGGAGATCCGATGAGGGTCATAATGTGAACAAAGAAATACTGGGCATTGGCCACAGCATTATACCATGGACATCGAGTCGTCGGCATCGCCTGATGCTGGAAGCTCGTAGAAAGAAGTAAGAAGTAAGTCAGTTATTTGTAAATGGAGACTAAAAATAATAAAACTATCTACTTACTTTTTCGTTAGTGGATCTCCATTTTTCAGGAAATGACGAAGGTAAAACAACATAACCATTTTCTTTTGCCTCATTCCTAGAAATTTTTGAAAAAACCAGATTAGTGTTTATATAAATAACAATTACACTATTGAAGTACATATTAAAATTAAATTACTGACACTTCTCAGTACATGCTTTTTCAACCAGTTCAGTGTAATGCTCTGAAGTACAAATTGGACAATAATTGATCTCAGTAGTTGTGTTATAAATATCTTTAGCATGTATTGTGTTATTTGATTCATTGTTGTTCATATATTATGTTAGTTGTTTTCGTATTATGTACAGTAGAGTTTTGAAAATCCAAGTCCCGATTTTCCGAGCTTCTGTTAAATTCGAGCTTTTTTCTATTTGAAAGGAAATGAGCCGGGCGTCCAAGAAATGTTTATATCATAAGGTATTTTTCTTCTTCTCTATTCTGTTGTATCATTCAGTTCACTAGTGTTCTACAGATTGGTATCTTACCCAACTTCATCATTTGTGTTTGATTGTCCTTGTCAGTTATGTTTAGATGTGTGACAGAAGGTCAATGGGCCGTAAATATCTTTATTTATACTGTAAATTTCGACAGTCAACAAAATTCTCTTAGAAAGCACAACTGTCTAGTCTTGTGTAAGACATATCAGAAAATAAACTCTCTTGAAGCAAATAAATCAATCAAACAATAACGACACTCGTGATCGTTAGGACTGGTCTTTATTCCCACTATTAGTAAATCCGGATCAGGCTGTCACCACATTGATCTGGATATGAGTGGTTTTACTGTATTAGGGTTTATTAGAAATCCTATTTTTTTCTAATGCAAAAGAACTTATTTCTATGTAATTCTAGTTTTCGGTAGTTTGAAGGGGTCTCGGTCTCATTCACCGAGACTCTACTATTATCTCTAATTATGGAGACTCTACTGTATTAAAAAAAATAATAAGTTGAACCCAAACTGTGTGTCCCTCTCCATAAAAAGAAATTAATTAATTCATACATCTTCCAATAAAATCATAATGATAAAGGTAATGAAACCATAACTATTAAAAAAATACAATAACTCTTTGTTATTCTACATTTTGCATTTTTTAAGTCTAATAACCTGAAGTGAATAGTAATATAATGTAGGTATAGTTAGTAAGCATGGTAGGAAAAGGGAGAAAATTGATCTATTCAATATTTCCATAATTTTAAAAACATCCCCCCCGAAGGGGGAGTCTGGACCCCTCGGACTCCCTCTTTACTATGTTCCTGATACTTGTGATATAATATTTTTTTTAAAAATATTTAATCAAAACCTTTGCAGTTTAAAAAAACAGTATATGTACGTGGTCTAACTCAGAAATCTGTGATTTTGCATTTTTTCCACATGTTAGGCGTTTCAAGACGGGAACACATTTGCAATTGTTATCTCCATTGCCGAAGATCTGAAGAAAACGTGATATGGGTATAACGTTGTGAGATATAAGTGATTCTAGTACAGTCTCCACATTCCGTTTTGAAACCACCCATGTTACATATTGGAGCGCGAATATTGACTGGATCAAAACAAGTGATTCATAGATAATTATATTTAACTCCAATGAATAAAGATTGTGGCATTTACACTAGATAGAGGGTTGTCATTAGGTGGAGGATCGATATTAGGTGAAGAGTAGACGTTAGGTGGAGATGCAGTATCACATGGAATGTCGAAGATACGAGGAGGTTTAGCGTTATGCAGACAATCACATGGTGTAAGTCCTCTGCTGCGTTTTTTATTCCTGCTCGGTCAATACTCAGTATCACTGTCTGATTATTCATTTGTGGCTGTGGCTCCAACTCCTGAATGGTAAGTCATGTCTGTATCTGTATAGTCTCAGAGTCCATTGACATGGTTATCTTCTAGTACATCTTCATTTTCACTTTCATTTGGGCACCTATTTAGATAGAAGCATGTTCACAAACTCCTCATCACTAGAATCTTCACGATATTTTCTTATTAGAGTGTCTCTACGACCTTCCTCATTAGCCATTTTATATAAGTAGTAGTCTCAATTATAAATCCACCCTTAACATACTCAGCAACGCAAACCACCACAAATAGTAAAAATACCAAAGCCTATGTGAGTAAATAACTAAAGCATGTAACAGGAACACAAACATAGAAAAAAACAGGGGTCACTTATATATCATTAAAATGACGACGCGAGCTCTGTTT
Source organism: Prosapia bicincta (assembly GCA_036971475.1). Lineage (NCBI taxonomy): Eukaryota > Metazoa > Arthropoda > Insecta > Hemiptera > Cercopidae > Prosapia > Prosapia bicincta. The sequence goes on along the minus strand of JBAIZL010000004.1, from coordinate 37,387,197 downwards.
GACTAAGACGCACGCAAACATTAGCGGCAAAACTGCGCATCTGACATTGGCTGTTGTAGGTAAGAAGGTACTGAGAAGATGGATGCGTGCGGCGAACTGCTCATTTGTCAGGTATAGCAATTTGTGGAATGGAGCGTCGTCATTTTGACAAGATATAAGTAATCTAGGTTAAGAAAATATGAGATTATTTTGTGAAACATTGAAAAACATCAACATTTATTTTTATATAATATAAGGTTTTAGCTATTACATACCCAAATTAACGAATATAAAAGAGTTTACTTTATAAGGTTGAAAGGAGTGATATAGAAGCTTGTAGTCATATGTAAATAATCTTAGATTTCAAAAACAATGTTTTCGATATTTTTTGAACAGAGTATGTACAGCTACAATATTTCCAATTAAAAAAAAAATGTATTCCCTTTATACATCTAATACAATGTTGTTCACCACACATAGTTACGAGAAATATACAACAACAAAAAAACTTACATTACTCTGTATAAATATTCTTGAGCTGTTTTTGGTGGTACTGTTAAGTCTACGTGATGGAATTTCTCAGGAACTATAGGAAATGCTCGAGGAGCAGTTGAAATGTCTTCCTCCTCCATATTAAAAACCTAAAACAAATTGTATTTAATATTATTTGAGTTATGTACCAATTATGGGAACATAATTTAAGTGATACAACTCGTAATTATAATTCAACTTAATGTAATGTTATCTCAAAAAATGGCAAATACTGCTTATAAAATACACCCAAAAATTCAAATCTAATCTCTAAATATAAGTAAACTTATTTACAGGCCAGCAGACCCATAATATTGGTATTCAAGGCTTTATGAATTTTGTTTTATATAAATTATTACTAAAAATTAGTGATTTTTGGGTATTTATTAGGAGTATGATTTTAGCCAGTCAACGGTAAAAACTATACTGGTTGATGTAAAAAGTCATCAGGGATACGAAAATAATAACGAAAACTCTCGCTCAGTGAAATAAATACCATTTTATCAAATTGAAGTTGGGTAAAAAATTCAGTGTGGAGTAGTCAGAAGTACTATGTTTGTGTATCAACAGCGCGCCGTACTACGTATACGTATATTTAAATATAGCTATAAAGTCTCCAGTTAGGATAGGTTTCGTTGTAATTTTATAAATTACTATATACCTATATTAAACATACCTGTAAAGTGTCCAGTCAGGATAGATTTACAGTCAGGATTGGTTGTAATTTTATACAACATTACATTACCTAATTAGACGTCTACTGCAGAGTAATACTTTTTGCCAGGTGACGTCACGTGATCTCTATTCTAGCCTTACACATGTACATTTGGTTAAACATATAAAATTATAACCAAATCTATCCTGACTGGATACTTCATAGGTATATAAAATCAACCTTCTGTGGCAATAACAAACAATAATTACCAATATGGCTTTGGAACATATTTTTGATTTGTTATATAAGCATTCTGATGAGGGTGGACAATGTGCATTTTTACCACCACTATTAGTACCACATATAGGGGTATTACAATTTTCCAAAATTGTTAATTTTGGGGGTTAGAGCGAGTTTTAATATTTTTTTTTTTTTTGTATTCCTAATGACTTTTTGGGTCGGCTGATAATAATTATTTTCGCTAAAGTCGTACACGTGGGCACGGTAAACAAATACCGAATTTTGAACAATTTAAAAAATATTGACAATTAAAAAGTAGTATGATAAAACATTTAAGTTGTATAAAGTGGAAATTAATCGGTCATTTCTTTCTATTTATTTTGTACTAGACCTTTTATTGCACTAATATTACGTATCTATTACATAAATAGCTTTTACTTCGGACTAGATTCTTGTTGCTGACTTGGGACGTCAGCGAAAGTGTTTTAATTTTCGTTAAGAGTTTTTAAAACAGCGGGTAAAATTTTTCGGCCGAAATCGGTTACGTAGTTAAAGTACACAATTACAAACATTATCTCATACTACATTTAAATTTCATTTGTAGTAGTTAATCCATTAGTAAACAAATTACTATGTTCTATCCTAACCTAACCAATTTCTCTATAATTTATGTTTCCAAAGGTTTAATAACCTTATTAAAGTGTAATTTAATATAAGTTAGTGCTTTATATTCAGATCCTCTATAAAGTGAAGCACTTGTATCTGACCTCGTGTTAAATGATACAAGTTAGTATGATGTAAATGATTCTTGTACATACTAATAATGTATTTAATTGTTGATACATTAAATTATTTTTACTACCCAACCTTAGTAAGCCTAAGAACACTTACAAATATGTCTATGTTTGCTACATACTTATCTTATTACTTGTATTATAAATACTTCTAATCCATATAACAGATAACCTTAACGAAAGACTACCAAAACAAATAATCTACTAAGGTTGGAACGGATTATTATTTACATTACCGTTCCTGCGCTCTAGATCTTCACGAGTGCAGGATCTCCAACAACGCGCATGCGCGTGACGTCACAGCTGAGAAGCGATGTAGGGTTAAATGCAGCAGTGGGGGAAGTAGTATACTTCGTAGGTATACTTTAATAAAGGTAGATATTAATGTTGAATAAAATTATTACCAAATCTATCCTGACTGGATACTTCGTACGTATATTTTAATAAAAATAGATAGTAATGTTGAATAAAATTATTACCAAATCTATCCTGACTGGATACTTCGTAGGTATACTTTAATAAAAATAGATAGTAATTCTGAATAAAATTATTACCAAATCTATCCTGACTGGATACTTCGTAGGAATACTTTAATAAAAATAGATAGTAATTCTGAATAAAATTATTACCAAATCTATCCTGACTGAATACTTCGTAGGTATACTTTAATAAAAATAGATAGTAATTCTGAATAAAATTATTACCAAATCTATCCTGACTGGATACTTTGTATGTATATTTTAATGTAGGTATAAAAGGAAGAAAACTCACTATGTAAAAATTAAATTTAACTTTGCCATTTTTATTCAAAAGACATTTATAAATTTTTTATAATACCTAACCTAACCTATCACAACAAATATGATTCATTAAAACTAGAATGTTTTAAGAAAGAAATTAAAATCGAAGTTCGGGATTTGAACCCGTAACTTACGATTAGTATGCCTGTACCTGACCCATTAGGCCACGGGTTCTACTATTTTAGTTGATACTATTTCTCTTATTCCATTGTGGCTCATAGCCCCCCCCCTACATTCTCTCCCCTCTCGAGGAACCGAGTTGAAGGTTGCGCATGCGCGTTGATGGAGATCCTGCACTGGTGAAAGTCTACTTTCCTGCGCCGGAACCAATTCTCTAACGTGGGACCAAAGGAAACTCTTCGTGTAGCTCTTGTTTTAAAACTAATACGGTACAGAAAAATCCAGAAGTTCGTGGATGATGCACAATAGCTTTAACGAAATGTTGAAATACATACTTTTTTTTGTCGTATTTATATATTGAAGCGACTGGCGCTAGCTAAAATTTAGAAGAAAGCGAGGTTCGAGAAAGATCCGAAATAATCAAAATAGAAATGTTCTGTAATCTGAAGGGGCGGCCCCATGCGTCTTACTTTAATCTCTAAGCACGCAATTACGAAAGTTTGAAAGCAATAGTTCCGTACAAACACCTTTAATAACATATGATAATTCGCACTGAGTTTGAACACATAAATAAATGAGAAGTAATTAAGCTTAGGCAGCACTTACCCTCGTGAAGAAAGAATGGGCAAAATTGAAGCGTACGTAGATTCTCGTAGTGGTAGAGATCCTGAGTACCCAGTTTGTAGGCGGCAGATCCAGGCGAAGTATAAACTAGAACTTAAACGGGAAATCAATTGGCTGCATTTAAATTACATAAAGTAATTTATATAACTATGGCGCGTAACGAAACAAAGAGTCTTACGAACCGGCGATCGTAACTTAAAGTCAATAATCGGACATAACACTTATAACACCGCGTTTACACGAACACACACTTTAACACGAATAGTTCTTCAAGCTTGTACGAGGTTTTACGGTCAAAACGGCACTTTACACGCGTGGTGTAACTTTTCGAGCGAGTTCTTCAATAAGGCTTGAAAACAGCACGAAGGCTCCGAGACAACGACTAGAGTAGCCACGGAAAAACTAGATAAGGGAGGGGGTCAGAGCTGCCACCAGGAAAATCAATACTTGTTCAATATATCGATTAGTGGGTCAGACATCACGTGACCATTACTGTCCAGGCACAGCTGAGCGATTTGATATGACTTTGAATAGGTCAAAGTAGCACGTTCAAACTTCGAGCGCTGACTCGAACATACCGCCCACCAAAACGAATGTTTTTAATCCGCCAGGTGGGTAGTGGGCGAAGAACCATTAAAGCACCGGAAACCGAGGGTGCCGAAGAAAATAGCCGAGGAAAACGAAGAAAACCAAGAGAAACAAAAGGGGCAAGAGTGCCGAAGAAAACCAAAGGTGAAAACTCAATGCTGCAGCGGAAAGCCAACAAGCTTGTGGACAGGTCGCTTCAGCTGGCCGTGCGAGGTTTTGACAGTAGCTACACGGGATACTTGGTCGTGTCCAGGATGTAGACGTATGATCCGACCCATAGGCCAATGAAGGGGGCTCGGATGCTCTCCAGTGATAAAGACGAGTTGATCCTCCTGAAGCGGTGAGGAGTTCCTGTGCCACTTGCGGCGTTGAATCTGCGAATGCAGGTACTGAGTAGACCAAGTCTTCCAAAAACGGTTGGTCATTTGCTGAATCATGGACCAACGAGATTTAAGAGGCGGTTCGGGGTAACATCTCTCCGGAAGTGCAAGGAGCGGACGTCAGTAGGACTCGCCTTAGATTGGCGCACCCACCCCTAACTCGGCCGCTACGTAACCTAGGACTATAGGGGTAGTTTTGGATGATGCTCAAGGTCATCGCGCACCTGATCCCAGCCTTAGAGGTGGTTTCGACCATGTTTAGGGGGGTAGGGGGTAGTTTTTCGAAAAAATTTGATTCTAACCCACTGACCTAAGCTAGCCAAAATGGATCCAACCTAACCTAACCTATGTATGGGGGGTGACCTTAGCTACATTCAGGACCATCTCCGGGGGTAGCTCCGGGGGTGGATTGGGGGTGGGGGGTAGTTTTCGAAAAAATTTTGGAAAAACGTTTCTTGACTGATAGGGTGTGTCTAGAGTGAATTATCGCTACTGTAGGGGTAGTTTCACCTAGGGGTAGTTTTTACAAAAAATATGAAATTGCCAAAAATCAATCGGTATGATCAACAGACAGTACGGGATACGTGTAGAGTCCTTTTTGGACCATTGCGGGGCGGGTTGGCCGTAGCGGCGGCAATGAAAGCCAAGACGGCATTTGGTGGGGGTAAAAAACGTCGTCCTCGTCAGCCTACCGTTCAGCAGCTGTTGAAACGTCTGCAAGGCAAAGGGCTTTACTTGAAACCGTACAAGAAGCAAGGTCGCGGGAAGAAGAGATGCACGAAAAAAAAACTTCGATAGATTGTATACCCGTTAGACCGTTGACTAATATAGATCTGGAGAGATACGCTTTAGCCCTGAAAGTACCGTGGTTCAGAGGTGTATACATGAGAGACACGTTACCTGCACGACCTTTTAGAAACGAATCGGCTATCGTAAATTTGGATAGTATAACAGGCTCCGGTACCCATTGGGTATGTTACAAAAAGAGAGGTAACTCTATAGAGTACTATGATAGTTTCGGGAATCTGCGTCCGCCGATCGAGCTAAGCAGGTATTTTGGTGAAGACGCCAACGTACACTATAACTACAGGCGGCATCAAAAAGACAACTCAGTCGTTTGCGGTCATTTGTGTTTAAAGTTTCTAACGTCATGAGTATAGTGCTAACAGATCGCACACCTGTTTTGTCATGTGACTTTTTCCCGCCACTTGATGTTTCAAAAGGCGAGTGGGAAATAGGTTTTATCGATCTGGCAACATAAAATTCGATACCGAACATCGTTGAGAATGTAAACAACCGTTTTCATTACGGTGATGATAATGATATTCACACGATTTCATTACCGACCGGATCGTACGAGATATCCGATATTGAGCGATATATTAAATCGAAACTAGTTGACGATACTGTTTTAGTATTGACACCTAATAATAACACGCTCAAAGTGGAGATAAAATGTTCGCACGCGATCTTTTTCGACAAGGCCAAGTCTATAGGCCGGCTGATGGGCTTCAGCGGGAAGAAATTAGAGGCAAATCAAAGACACTCTTCTGATCGGCCGGTATGGCTAGGACGGTTGCTATATCAACTACCAAGAGAAATACCTCCACCAAGTCTTAGGTAAAGCTATCTGTGGAGCAAGGCCACAGGTAAAACCATCCCTTATGCCAACCATAGGTAAAGCCATCCAGGTGTCGGACCTTCGGTAAAGTCACACCAGGAGTCGTGCTAGAGGTAAAGCCCCCAGGAGCTAGGCCTAGCCAACCCGAAGCCTGCCCTTAAGTAAAGCCACCCGGGTGTCAGACCTCCGTTAAAGTAACCGCGGAGTCGGGCTTGAAGTAAAGCCGCCTAGGAGCCAGGCCTTAGGTAAAGCTACCAATGAGGCAGACCATCGGTAAAGCTACCACGGAGTCGGGGCCTAGGTAAAGCTACCATGGAGTTAGACCATAGGTAAAGCAAACACGGAGCAAGGACTCAGGTAAAAGCCATCTCGAAGCCAGCCGATAGGTAAAGTAACCCTGGATTCAGGCATCAAGTGGGGGTGGTTATCAAATAATATATGAAATTACCAAAAAATGATCGGTTAGATCAAACGACCAACGACCTACATAGAGTTCAAATAGTCAACAAGTTGAATCGACCAATCACAACGCAGGGGCCCGGTAGGCCTACGTAAACGGTCAATGTAAGACGAGAAGGCCTATAGAACGTGTTAAACCAATATATATGACAGCCCACATAATGTGTTAAACAAATATGCAAGCCTACATACGTACTATGCTAGGCCGACATACTATGTCGGTAAATCACCGGCCAAAGCCTATATGAACTGAGATAGTTTCACCTCATATATCAGGTAGAACCACGGGCAGGCAACCGTATAATATGGGGAGTACTATAAGGTATAGCTAAACCAATATATACGATAGCCCACATAATGTGTTAAACAAATACGCAAGCTTGCATACATACTATGCTAGGCCTACATACATGAATCCCTAAATGCGCCTACTATGTCGGTAAATCACTGGCCACAGCCTATATGAACTGAGATAGTTTCACCTCATATATCAGGTAGAACCTGGCAATCGTATAATATGGGAAGTACTATAAGGTACATCTACCAATGCATAACCTATCAGGCCCACGTAAAGATTTAATATATCTGATGACGTACGAGCGACATGAGCACCTATAACCAGAGTGGCCTACCCCTAAATAAAATGGCTGATGCGGGGGCAAAGGGTTATGATTGCCAAACTCAAAATTTCTCTATGCTACAAAATAATAAACAATGCAGCGAGGCCGTTTCGTATGAAGGAATACGTTTGGCCTACATGTACAGACTTGCAGCGATAACGCAATATCTTAAAACCGCAATGGCAGCCGGTGACCGCTATAGCAAGCCTAAAACTCGAGCGGCTGTGTCGTTGTGAATCTAGGCACGTGTTTATGTTTTGATTACTGTATCAAATTACTGTGTACTGTCGGCATACCAAGGCCTACATATATATAATCAGAAATCAGTGTAAATAATCAAATAGCCTCAATGGATATATCCTATAGCTGCAAATGTATCTAGATATAAAAGGTATATATGGAGAAACACTAATAAAGAGGCCCATCACAAAACGTGAATAAATATATGTTATAAAACGATCCTAAAACGATGCTAAACCAACATGCATGCTATCATACATATTCGTATATACCATGTTAAGCCTACATACGTGATAGTCCACATAATGTGTTAAACAAATATGCATGTAAACCTGCATACATACTATGCTAAGCCGACTTACATGAATCCCTAAATGTGCCCACTATGTCTGTAAACCACCGGCCAAAGCCTATATGGTCTAAGCCTGACACACATTTACACCTCGTCTATCAGGTAGAACCAGGCAACCGTATAATACGGGAAGTACTATATGGTATAGCTAACAATGCATAACCTATCACGCCCACGACGGTCAACAAATATTACAATATAATTAAAAAGTTACGCAACCCACATAAATACTATGCTAACCAACATGGATGCTATCCTACAAAGGCTTAACTGTTAAACCAGCATGCAATATACTCTAAATAGACATATATACGCTGTTAAACCAATATGCAGGTTAAACTATATACAACCTGTATTAGGCAAATATCCCCGTTACCCACATAGGCCTATATAATATGTTAAGCCAGGATGAATGATAGCTTATATAGTGTGTTAAACAAATATGCTTGTAAACCTACATAAATAATATGCTAAGCCAACATGTATGCTATCATACTATGTTAGGCCTACATAATGTGTTAAACATATATGTGTGTAAGCCTGCAAGGGCCTACAAATTATATCCAATGCATAGTTTAGCTAAAGGGCTATCACACACTATCCTACAAGTTGCCCACAAATTACCACATAATACCTGATCAATAACACATAGTATCCGATGCATAGCCAGACGAAGGGTTAACATATAGTATCCAGAGGCCTCGCTAATGATTAACACATTGTATCCATAAGGCCTACTATGTCGGTAAACCACAGGCCTAAGCTTATGTGATTAGAGCCTGACACACAATTTCACCCTGTCTATCAGGCTGGCGGCTGTATAATACGGGAAGTACTATATCGTATAGCTAACAATGCATAACCTATCACGCCCATGACGGTCAGCAAATACTACAATATAATTAAAAAAAGTCACGCAACCTATATACATACAGTGCTAACCAATATAGGCATATATACTAGGTTAAACCTTACTTACTTACTTACTAGCCAACGCCTACTCTTGGCTGTTGGGCCATTTGGTGGCGCGCTGACCAGTAGAGGCGAGAGATCTCTTCTTCCTTCGTGTCGTTCAGGGGTCCATGGTCCAGAGCTGTACATGACTGGAGGTGCTCAGCTGTCATGTCCTCCCCGCTGTCACATAGGGTGCACCTGGGAGACGAGAAGACGTGTATCTTGTTTAGGTGTGCAGCTAGGTAATCGTGTCCAGTTGTGAGTCTAAAAAGTGCAACCCCGTCCCGTCGGGGTAACATGTTGTTAATTGGCCCATTTTCGACAAGAGTAGCCCAACGTTTATTAAAAGATGCTTCTCGTAAGTAGGCCTGAGTGCTCCTCTTTATTGCAGCATTTATTTGTATTTTTATGGAGGGGAGCGAAGTTGCTACGTTCGGCTGTGGGAGCGTTGTTCCTTTTTTTGCCAATGAGTCAGCTAATTCATTACCTCTTATATCCACGTGGCTGGGGATCCATTGTAATTCAATTTTCCATCCCCTATTCATTAGTTTTGACAAATTTTGACGGCAGGCTAGAGTGGATCTGCAATCAGTCTTCTTGTTATTTGTTACAGCCATTATTGCAGCCATTGAGTCTACAAGAAAGACTGCTTGTGCCGGTGTCTTTATTTTCTTCATTTCGTTTGATGCAGCTAGTATGGCGGTTATTTCACCGTCAAAGTTACTTTGGTCGTTGCCAACTGCTAGCGATCCTTCGAAAAGATTACAGTAATAACCAGCTCCAGTCTGTCCTTTGTCTGGGAGGCACGATCCATCGGTATATACATGTAGCCACTGTGTCTCTGGATAGACTGTGTTGATGGTTCTGAGGGCTGCAGCCTTTAGTTCTAGTGGGTTACAATCTTTCTTTGGGATGTTGTGGTCAAGAAGATTTAGGATTCCCTTGGGCAGTGAATTGAACACTTCATGTTTCCTGATATCTGTTGTATGAGTGCCAATGTTGATGTTGTATTTCTTAATCAACTCTTTATATGTGGTTATCGGAGTTTTTTGTGTTTTTAGCCTCGTTGTGGCTTCTTTAAAGTTTGCCCATCGGTGGCTGTACGTCCTTTTGTTTCTCTCCCATGCACTAGGTTAAACCAGCATGCAATATAATCTAAATAGCCATATATACGCTGTTAAACAAATATGCGTGTAAACCTACATAAATACTATGGTAAGCCAACATGCTATCATACTGTGTTAAGCCTAAATACATAATAGAATACATAATGTGTTAAACAAACATGTGTGTAAGCCTGCATAGATATTATGCTAAGAAGACACGGGTCTACAAAGTATAACACATTATATCCAGTGCATAGTTTAGCTAATGGATATCACCCACTATCCTACAAGCGGCCCACAAATTACCACATAATACCTGATACATAGCCCGGATAATCATTAACGCATAGCGGCCGATGCAAATCACGACTAGGGCTAACACAATATATCCAAACCATAGCTTGACTATGGGTTAACATATAGTATCCGATGAGAAGTATGAACACATAATATCCGTTGCATAGCTCGGCTAAAGTTCGTCATATAGCACCCGAAGTATAGCTTGACAAACACATAGCATCTGACGAGTGGCGTCATATAAGGTAACACATAGTATCTGATGCACAACCTAGGATCGAATATGACGTCATCCAGGTGGAGAACAAGATGGTGGCAGTGTTGATACCGACCTCAAAAAGGGCTATGGCTTGTGTAGGCTAGATCAAATAACCAACGTTTCAACTAAACTACTGTCATACGCGTAGTTTAACCAACCAACATACGTGAAGTTCAAACGAACAGCATTGACACCAAGTCCAAATAGGCTATGGCGGCTATGCCCAGATCAACGTATCAGCTAATCAAAATGAAAAACTTACGCTAATCAACCAACATCTACACCGAGGTCAAATGGGTTATGGTTAGCGAAGGCACTGGCAAAAGCTTTAAGACTTAGACATAATTATAGCTATCAACGCATACCAAAATAGCTATGCAGAAACCGTCAAGGCCATTACACATATTGTACAGGTATGTTCTCCATCAAACCGAGACTTTAGACACCATCTCTGTAAAACAGCTAACAAATTATACTCTACCACAATAGGTATGTCAAAACTGTTACCGGCTCATAATCTAAGACAGTGGTTACGTAACGCCCTTTATCAATTTAAGACCTTAAGAGATATCTTCGTAAAGACAGCTACCAATCCATACTATATCACAATAGTTACGTTAGAGCTACCGCTGCTCACCCTACCATAATAGCTACGTACAGACGGTTAATATTGTATAACCTATCACAAGACTTATGTAAAAACAGCCAGGCATAACCTGTCACACAATAACTGCGTAAAGGCAGCTAACAAGGCCTACCCCATTAAAATAGCTACGAAAAAATAACATCCAATACATACCCTATCATATTAGCTACGTAAAGACAATAAATGCGTAAAGGCAGCTAACAATGCCTACCCCATTAAAATAGCTACGAAAAGATAACAACCAATACATAACTTATCATAATAGCTATGTAAAGACAGCTAAAGATGCATAACCTAACTCAGTAATGATTGCTATTAAATAATGAACCATTACACTAGCCACGTAAAGACAGCTACCAACATCACAATAGCTACGTAAAAACAGTTATCGATCCGTGACCAAGATAATACTTACGTAAGATCTATATCAGTGCTAAGACAATAGCTCCGTAAGGAAAACCTACCACTTCATGAACTACGACAACAACAAGGTGTGGACGGCTACCAATACATTACTTATCACAGCTACCAACACATAACTCGGCACACTAGCTAAGTAAATAGCGCTACGATTGAATAGCCTATCACACAGGAGGGTCACTAACTAAACCATCACAATATCTCTGTACATGGCAGATGGCGTGATGATCCTCATCTTTATCGCACACCTAACAGTAGGTTAGGTTAGAAGCACTCTGGCTAGCTTAGGTTAGTGGGTTGAAAATAATTTTTTCTAAAAACTACCCCTCTAGACGTGGTTGAACACCCAACAGTAGGTTAGGTTAGAAGCACTCTGGCTAGCTTAGGTTAGTGGGTTGAAAATAATTTTTTTTCTAAAAACTACCCCTCTAGACGTGGTTGAACCCTCCCCCAAGGCTACGATCAAGGTCACATCGACCGCCTGCATCATCCAAAACCACCCCTAACTTCTACAACCACAGGTCAGTGATGCCCGTGATGGAGATACGACCAACCTTTGAAAGTTAGGCCTGATAGACAGGGTGAAATTGTGTGTCAGGCTCTGATCACATAAGCTTAGGCCTGTGGTTTACCGACATAGTAGGCCTTATGGATACAATGTGTTAATCATTAGCGAGGCCTCTGGATACTATATGTTAACCCTTCGTCTGGCTATGCATCGGATACTATGTGTTATTGATCAGGTATTATGTGGTAATTTGTGGGCAACTTGTAGGATAGTGTGTGATAGCCCTTTAGCTAAACTATGCATTGGATATAATTTGTAGGCCCTTGCAGGCTTACACACATATATGTTTAACACATTATGTAGGCCTAACATAGTATGATAGCATACATGTTGGCTTAGCATATTATTTATGTAGGTTTACAAGCATATTTGTTTAACACACTATATAAGCTATCATTCATCCTGGCTTAACATATTATATAGGCCTATGTGGGTAACGGGGATATTTGCCTAATACAGGTTGTATATAGTTTAACCTGCATATTGGTTTAACAGCGTATATATGTCTATTTAGAGTATATTGCATGCTGGTTTAACAGTTAAGCCTTTGTAGGATAGCATCCATGTTGGTTAGCATAGTATTTATGTGGGTTGCGTAACTTTTTAATTATATTGTAATATTTGTTGACCGTCGTGGGCGTGATAGGTTATGCATTGTTAGCTATACCATATAGTACTTCCCGTATTATACGGTTGCCTGGTTCTACCTGATAGACGAGGTGTAAATGTGTGTCAGGCTTAGACCATATAGGCTTTGGCCGGTGGTTTACAGACATAGTAGGCACATTAAGGGATTCATGTAAGTCGGCTTAGCATAGTATGTATGCAGGTTTACATGCATATTTGTTTAACACATTATGTGGACTATCACGTATGTAGGCTTAACATGGTATATACGAATATGTATGATAGCATGCATGTTGGTTTAGCATCGTTTTAGGATCGTTTTATAACATATATTTATTCACGTTTTGTGATGGGCCTCTTTATTAGTGTTTCTCCATATATACCTTTTATATCTAGATACATTTGCAGCTATAGGATATATCCATTGAGGCTATTTGATTATTTACACTGATTTCTGATTATATATATGTAGGCCTTGGTATGCCGACAGTACACAGTAATTTGATACAGTAATCAAAACATAAACACGTGCCTAGATTCACAACGACACAGCCGCTCGAGTTTTAGGCTTGCTATAGCGGTCACCGGCTGCCATTGCGGTTTTAAGATATTGCGTTATCGCTGCAAGTCTGTACATGTAGGCCAAACGTATTCCTTCATACGAAACGGCCTCGCTGCATTGTTTATTATTTTGTAGCATAGAGAAATTTTGAGTTTGGCAATCATAACCCTTTGCCCCCGCATCAGCCATTTTATTTAGGGGTAGGCCACTCTGGTTATAGGTGCGCATGTCGCTCGTACGTCATCAGATATATTAAATCTTTACGTGGGCCTGATAGGTTATGCATTGGTAGATGTACCTTATAGTACTTCCCATATTATACGATTGCCAGGTTCTACCTGATATATGAGGTGAAACTATCTCAGTTCATATAGGCTGTGGCCAGTGATTTACCGACATAGTAGGCGCATTTAGGGATTCATGTATGTAGGCCTAGCATAGTATGTATGCAAGCTTGCGTATTTGTTTAACACATTATGTGGGCTATCGTATATATTGGTTTAGCTATACCTTATAGTACTCCCCATATTATACGGTTGCCTGCCCGTGGTTCTACCTGATATATGAGGTGAAACTATCTCAGTTCATATAGGCTTTGGCCGGTGATTTACCGACATAGTATGTCGGCCTAGCATAGTACGTATGTAGGCTTGCATATTTGTTTAACACATTATGTGGGCTGTCATATATATTGGTTTAACACGTTCTATAGGCCTTCTCGTCTTACATTGACCGTTTACGTAGGCCTACCGGGCCCCTGCGTTGTGATTGGTCGATTCAACTTGTTGACTATTTGAACTCTATGTAGGTCGTTGGTCGTTTGATCTAACCGATCATTTTTTGGTAATTTCATATATTATTTGATAACCACCCCCACTTGATGCCTGAATCCAGGGTTACTTTACCTACCGGCTGGCTTCGAGATGGCTTTTACCTGAGTCCTTGCTCCGTGTTTGCTTTACCTATGGTCTAACTCCATGGTAGCTTTACCTAGGCCCCGACTCCGTGGTAGCTTTACCGATGGTCTGCCTCATTGGTAGCTTTACCTAAGGCCTGGCTCCTAGGCGGCTTTACCTCAAGCCTGACTCCGCGGTTACTTTAACGGAGGTCTGACACCCGGGTGGCTTTACTTAAGGGCAGGCTTCGGGTTGGCTAGGCCTAGCTCCTGGGGGCTTTACCTCTAGCACGACTCCTGGTGTGACTTTACCGAAGGTCCGACACCTGGGTGGCTTTACCTATGGTTGGCATAAGGGATGGTTTTACCTGTGGCCTTGCTCCACAGATAGCTTTACCTAAGACTTGGTGGAGGTATTTCTCTTGGTAGTTGATATAGCAACCGTCCTAGCCATACCGGCCGATCAGAAGAGTGTCTTTGATTTGCCTCTAATTTCTTCCCGCTGAAGCCCATCAGCCGGCCTATAGACTTGGCCTTGTCGAAAAAGATCGCGTGCGGACATTTTATCTCCACTTTGAGCGTGTTATTATTAGGTGTCAATACTAAAACAGTATCGTCAACTAGTTTCGATTTAATATATCGCTCAATATCGGATATCTCGTATGATCCGGTCGGTAATGAAATCGTGTGAATATCATTATCATCACCGTAATGAAAACGGTTGTTTACATTCTCAACGATGTTCGGTATCGAATTTTATGTTGCCAGATCGATAAAACCTATTTCCCACTCGCCTTTTGAAACATCAAGTGGCGGGAAAAAGTCACATGACAAAACAGGTGTGCGATCTGTTAGCACTATACTCATGACGTTAGAAACTTTAAACACAAATGACCGCAAACGACTGAGTTGTCTTATTGATGCCGCCTGTAGTTATAGTGTACGTTGGCGTTTTCACCAAAATACCTGCTTAGCTCGATCGGCGGACGCAGATTCCCGAAACTATCATAGTACTCTATAGAGTTACCTCTCTTTTTGTAACATACCCAATGGGTACCGGAGCCTGTTATACTATCCAAATTTACGATAGCCGATTCGTTTCTTAAAGGTCGTGCAGGTAACGTGTCTCTCATGTATACACCTCTGAACCACGGTACTTTCAGGGCTAAAGCGTATCTCTCCAGATCTATATTAGTCAACGGTCTAACGGGTATACAATCTATCGAAGTTTTTTTTTCGTGCATCTCTTCTTCCCGCGACCTTGCTTCTTGTACGGTTTCAAGTAAAGCCCTTTGCCTTGCAGACGTTTCAACAGCTGCTGAACGGTAGGCTGACGAGGACGACGTTTTTTACCCCCACCAAATGCCGTCTTGGCTTTCATTGCCGTCGCTACGGCCAACCCGCCCCGCAATGGTCCAAAAAGGACTCTACACGTATCCCGTACTGTCTGTTGATCATACCGATCGATTTTTGGCAATTTCATATTTTTTGTAAAAACTACCCCTAGGTGAAACTACCCCTACAGTAGCGATAATTCACTCTAGACACACCCTATCGGTCAAGAAACGTTTTCCCAAAAACTTTTCGAAAACTACCCCCCACCCCCAATCCACCCTCGGAGCTACCCCCGGAGATGGTCCTGAATGTAGCTAAGGTCACCCCCCATACATAGGTTAGGTTAGGTTGGATCCATTTTGGCTAGCTTAGGTCAGTGGGTTAGAATCAAATTTTTTCGAAAAACTACCCCCTACCCCCCTAAACGTGGTCGAAACCACCCCTAAGGCTGGGATCAGGTGCGCGATGACCTTGAGCATCATCCAAAACTACCCCTATAGTCCTAGGTTACGTAGCGGCCGAGTTAGGGGTGGGTGCGCCAATCTAAAGCGAGTCCTACTGACGTCCAATAAGAAAATGTCCGGGAGTGAGGAAAGACGATCCTTCGCTGGGGTCAGGCGAAACTTTGAAAATAGGGCGACTGTTGAGAATAGCCTCTATCCGGGTAAACAACGTAGACAACTCTTCAGGGTTTAATACCGTATTACCAATCGTGCGGTGCAGAAGTCCTTTAGCGGATTTGACGGCAGCCTCCCAAAGTCCGCCGAAATGTGCTGCGGCTGGAGGGTTGAAGTGCCATTCAATGCGTTGGTCGGCGAGTTTGCGTTTGATAAGCGATTTCGAGTGGTCAAGCAGTTGATAGACCTCGCTCAGGCGGTTCGCGGCTCCAATAAATTTCGTGCCGTTGTCAGAATAAATATCAGAGGGTAGCCCTCGTCTTGACGTGAAACGGTGTAAAGCTGCGAGAAAAGCATCAGTGGATAGGTCGGATACCATCTCCAAGTGCACAGCCTTAGTAGTCATGCAGACAAATAGACAAAGATAAGATTTTAAAAGTTTCGAGGTACGCAAATGATTTGCCTTTGTGTCAAAGGGTCCAGCGAAATCAATTCCCACCCTGCAGAAAGGCGGCGATGGAGTGACTCTAGATGATGGTAAAGCAGCCATCATAGGTGGACGAGGCTTAGATTGCAGACGGAAACACCGCATGCACGCATGAATGCGTTGTCGAAGTAAGGAGCGTAACGCAATAATCCAAAATTCGCCGTTAATCAGCGCTTGAGTGGTGCGCGGTCCGGCATGTAAAGCTAACTTGTGGTAATGATCGCAGATCAAGTTGACGTACTGATGGTGTTTAGGAAGCAGAAGGGGTGCTTAGATTCATACGACATCTCAGAATGATTAAGTCTTCCGCCCACACTGAGTAAGCCCTGGGCGTCGACAAATGGCGTTAGGCAGCGGAGTGGATCGATGATTTGAGCGCCACGACGGAGCCGTTGCAATGCTGCGCTGAAGGCCAGCTCTTGTATGAGCTTGACGCAGAGATCTCTGGCGTTACTCAACTCCTGCACCGAAGGCGTAGCAAATGAAGTTTTACTCAAGGCGACTTTGGCCTTGTAGCGGGTGTTATGACCGTGGTTAATAGTCTGGCCTTTAAGACGGCAATTGTTCACGAACCGCAGGACGTAAGCGAAAACATGGTGAAGAGTGGTTAAGTTCGAATGTCGTTCTATAGTTGTCAGTAGTCGATTAGGCTCTTGAACGGCCGTACATAGAAGTCTAGGTTCAGATTTATGTTCGGTCTGGTCCGGGTTAAGGCCGGTCGGCTTAGCCAAATGCCACGCAGTAGGACATTGTAGCGCCCATGGTGGGCCGTGCCACCACAGCGGATGTTCAGCAAGCTTATTAGGCAGACACCCACGGGAAGCAACGTCCGCGGGGTTATCAGCAGTCGAGACATGGAACCAACGTTCCATGGAGGTATTTGAAACGATTTCAGTGACGCGGTTGGCAGCAAAAGTCTTCAATAAATAAGGCGGGGTGTTGATCCAATACAACACAATTTCAGAATCGGTGAAGAAAAACGTATCGGCGTCAGACACAAAATCCAACACGGGCTGAACGGACTTATAGAGTTTGGCCAGCAAGACTGCGCCACAAAGCTCCATGCGAGGTATGGTGATCGGTTTAACTGGAGCTACCCTGCTCTTAGCCTTCAGAATGCTAACGGTAACGACTCCATTCCATTCGGTTCTCAAATATATAGCTGCTGCGTACCCAGCTTCGGAAGCATCGCAAAACCCTAACAGGTGATGCTTGGCAGCTCGTGTGCCGACGTGTCGAGGTATTTGGATAGAAGACAAACTGGCGAATTGGACAATGAAGCTGTCCCATTGATTTAAAAGCGGGGCCGGCAAAGTTTGATCCCAAGATAACTTTTCGAGCCACAAACGTTTAAGAAAGAATTTGATCCAGAAAGTAATAGGCGTTAAGAAGCCAAGCGGGTCGAAAGTCCGAGCGACATAAGATAGTATGGTGCGTTTCGTCGGCACCGAAACGAAATGCTGACTCTGGTAGGAAAACGAGTCCGAGGTAGGATTCCATTGCAGTCCCAGTATTTTGATGGCGGTAGAATCGTCCTGGAACAGTAGCGGGTTCTCCAGATGAGCGGAAGGTAGCGTTGACAATAGTGCAGGATCACTTGATGACCATTTCCTGAGTTCCAGGCCGGCGAGTGCGAAAATGTTAATGAGCTGCTGTATCAATTCCTTGGCATCTTCGGCGTATCGGCGTCAGTGACAACATCATCAACATAAGTCTGCTGAAGTATTGCTTGCGACGCGGCAGGGTATCGACTACCTTCGTCCTTTACGAGTTGTTCAAGCGTCCGCAACGCTAAGTACGCAGACGGGGTTAGTCCGTACGTGACAGTAGCTAACTCATATTCCACCAGCGGAGATTGAGGCGTCGGTCGGTATAGTATGTGCTGGTGACAGCGATCAGCTGGGCGCACGGCAATTTGTCGGTACATCATTTTAAGATCAGCACAAACGGCGTGAACATACAGGCGAAACGAAATGATGACGTTAGACAGGTCCTTCTGAAGTTTAGGACCGGAAAGCAATTGCTGATTTAAAGAATTCGCACTACAATCAGGCGAGGATGCGTTGAATACTACTCGTAACTTAGTAGTAGAACTGGTGGTCTTAAAAACACAATGATGTGGGATCAAATAGTTAGAAGTATTAAGTGCGGGGTACATATGACCCAGAGTCATATATTCTGTCATGAATTGATGATATTGTCGAGCGACCTCCGGCTGACGACTTAAACGTCGTTCTAAAGCATGATAACTGGCGAGGACAACGTTGCGGTTTGACTTAAGTGTTACAGCGTCAGGTCTGAAGGGGAGGGCGACAACATATCTCCCAACTTCATCGCGTTCAGTGGTTGTAGTAAACAGGCTTTCACAAAACTGTTCGTCAGGGCTCAAAGATTTAGCCTCAGCTACTTCTTCGACTTCCCAAAACCGTCGAATATTGTCATCAATAGACTTTAGCGAGGTAATGAACACTCTCGGTTGATGGGGCATACTATACGGTATGGATCCCATAATGACCCAACCTAATCGAGTGTTAAGCGCAGAGGGCTGGCCATGAATGATAGTGCAAGGCCCATTAGCGAGTATTTGGGTGAAAATATCTGCCCCCAGTATAATGTCAACACCGGCAGGCGAGTCGAAATGAGGGTCAGCTAAAGGTAGATGCTGGTATTGAGCACTTATTTGAGAGGCTAACCTAGTAGCCGGCAGCGGGTCAGTAATGTGGTTGAGCACGGCGGCTTCAGTTGTTAGCATGACACCAGGGTCATGCCTCGAGAATAAAATCAACGTAACGTACTCGTGGATACGTGTGGTCTTGGCGGGGACACCAATCAAAGACATATTTGAACTCCGAGTAGGTAGGCTCAACAGGACGCTTGCTTTCTTAGTAATGGCAGATATCTGACTGCCGGGGTCAATAATAGCTCTAAAGGAACGAGGTTGACCGTAATGGTCTTGGATGACGATTTGTGCGGTGCCCAACAGGGCGAGAGATTCCTGAATATTACATGACAGCGAATGAGGTTGAGCTTGAGTATCGGTTGCGCGTCTAGTTGTTGGCCTCGGGTGTCGCGGTGTGATTAGTCACTGTTGTGACGGCGGGTTGTTATGTAACAAAGTATGGTGTGCCTCGTTGCACTGCTTGCAGCGTTGGCTGGACTTACATTTAGCTTGGAAATGGGAGCCAAGACAATTGAAGCACCGTTGTAATTTCATGATGGCATCCTGGCGTTCCACAGAAGTCAGTTCGAGAAAGGATTGACAGTTAATGATGCGGTGTCCTTCTCCGCAATAATAACACATGCCTGCGTGTGTCGTAGAAACATGGGATTGATTCATGTGAAGCGGTGGTAATCGGTGCCGGAATACTGACATCCTAGGAGTGTTCATAACAGGAGGTATATTTACGGGGCGCGGCCCGTTGAATGGCCGTGTAGGGCCTGACGCAGCACGTCTAGGCTCGTATACATAGTTCGTAGCCTTAGGTGTAATAGAATTGTCGGGCGAAACCGAAGGCTGGACAATTGGACTATGTTCCGTGTTGAGGTTAGGTTCCATTCGGTCAAAATTTAAATCACGGGCCCCTTGCGAATCAGACTCATTCACTGACGACACCAGTATGCGGGGTTGTTGCGCAGCTCTCGCGTTAGTAGAAGCTGCGGCAGGCGGTTGATTCAACAACTCTAGAGCCCTGGCCTGTTCAGTTATAAAATCATTCAACAGTTTGTACGTAGGCATACGATTTGTGCCTAGCCTCGTTTCAAAACTTAATATAGTCCGGGGGTCCAAGTTATTAATGGACATCTGAAAAAGAAGGAAATCAGCCAAATCATCTAGCTGGATAACCTTCAACGCACACACAGCGTTTGAATGCGCGGTCAAGAAGCGGTTTAGTTCAGTTTGCGAAGCATTCTTAATTTGTTTAAAGTCTTGAATAATTTTGAAATAGTGGTCAGCCAAACGGCGTGGGTTGGCGTACCGATTGCGCAGAGCTCGATATGCAATGCTGTAATTTTGGTCAGATATTATTAAGCCTGTGACAATTGCTAAAGCGTCGCCTTTAAGTACAGATTTTAGATATTGAAATTTCTGTATATTACTAAGACTGTCGTTGCAATGGACCATTGAATCGTACATGGTTATGAAATCCGTCCAATCATTGTTGTTTCCTGAAAAACTAGGCAACGCAAGACTAAGGAGGTTAGGCGAACCTACAGCTGATTTGACGGGCGAGGTTGATGTCACCTCTGTCTTGATAAGGTTAGGATATTTCGCTAACATGGGCAAATACGCGTCCTGAAATTGTCTTTTGATACTAAACGCACTTTCAGCTAAACTTGCCACCTGAGTGGCGAACGTTTGCTCTAATATTTCATACGTATCGACGAAATTGGCCTGAATGCATCTTATTTCGCGAGCGATGCCTTCCGGCATCTCTTTATCGTCAAGAAGGGTTTTTACTTGCTCTAAATCATCCAGTATATTTTTCAATTTAGCGAGATAGTACTCTGTATTAATCGCCATCATAAATAATTTAACAAAATTCTAAAATAAAAACACAACACAAATTAATTTTCACAAATTTTAAATAGCGGTAGAGTGGACTGTATAGTTTAATGAAACGTAAAATGCTTCCTTATTCGTATTTACGAGACTGTATCTTATCTTCTGATTGACACGTAAACATTTCCTCATAACACAAAGCAATACCAAATCAAGTTACGTATGCCTATGACGTCACGCCTTCGTTATTTCCTGTGACTAACTTCCCGCGCGTGACTCGCACAAAGGAATATCAAAATCGGAAATCAAAGTTGCACAACACTTGGTAACATTTGCCTTTACTAATCAAATCCAATAAACCATATAAAGCTGTAATAAATTCAAATCCGGAACGTGAGGACCAATGAAGCGACTGGCGCTAGCTAAAATTTAGAAGAAAGCGAGGTTCGAGAAAGATCCGAAATAATCAAAATAGAAATGTTCTGTAATCTGAAGGGGCGGCCCCATGCGTCTTACTTTAATCTCTAAGCACGCAATTACGAAAGTTTGAAAGCAATAGTTACGTACAAACACCAGTAGAGATTGCGTGGGTTGAGATGGGTCACTTGAGTCGTGGGAAAACCCAGCCTTCAGGCGGTCTTACGTCATTAACCCTTTCAACCCTTTCAACCCTTTAGCCTTCAGGCGGTCTTACGTCATTAACCCTTTTAATCCTATTAACCCTTTTAACCCTTTCAACCCTTTCAACCCTTTAGCCTTCAGGTCTTACGTCATTAACCCTTTTAATCCTTTTAGTTAACCCTTTCAAGACTGGTGCCGTCGATTCTGAAAAAAATCTTTTTACCTGAGTCGTATTCGAACCCCGTATGTTTGTGTTTAGAACCATCAACGCTAACCTCTCGGCTAACTTGTCCAAACAATAGAGACGCTTTTATTTGTGCTATATGACCAGTATTGTCGTTAGTCTTCTTGCATGATAGGATGTCATTGATCCTTTCTCAAGAGTTGAAAGGGTTGAAAGGGTTGAAAAGGTTAAAAGGGTTGAAAGGGTTAAAAGGGTTAAAAGGGTTAAAAGGGGTAGAAAGGGTTAAAAGGGTTAAAAGGGTTAAAAGGGTTAAAAGGGTTGAAAGGGTTAAAAGGGTTAAAAGGGTTAAAAGGGTTGATAGGGTTAAAGGGGTTAAAAGGGTTAAAAGGGTTAAAAGGGTTGAAAGGGTTAAAAGGGTTGAAAGGGTTAAAAGGGTTAAAAGGGTTAAAAGGGGTAGAAAGGGTTAAAAGGGTTAAAGGGGGGTTAAAGGGGTTAAAAGGGTTAAAAGGGTTAAAAGGGGTAGAGAGGGTTAAAAGGGTTAAAAGGGTTAAAAGGGTTGAAAAAGTTAAAAGGGTTAAAAGGGTTGAAAGGGTTAATAGGGTTAAAAGGGTTAAATAAAAGGGTTGAGAGGTTAAAAGGGTTAAAAGGGTTGAAAGGGTTAAAAGGGTTGAAAGGGTTAAAAGGGTTGAAATGGGTTAAAAGGGTTGAAAGGGTTAAAAGGGATAGAAAGGGTTAAAAGGGTTAAAAGGGTTAAAAGGGTTAATGACGTAAGACCGCCTGAAGGCTAAAGGGTTGAAAGGGTTGAAAGGGTTAAAAGGGTTGAAAGGGTTAAAAGGGTTAAAAGGGGTAGAAAGGGTTGAAAGGGTTGAAAGGGTTAAAAGGGTTGAAAGGGTTAAAAGGGTTGAAAAGGGTTAAAAGGGTTGAAAGGGTTAAAGGGGTTGAAAGGGTTGAAAGGGTTGAAAGGGTTAAAAGGGTTGAAAGGGTTAAAAGGGTTAAAAGGGTTAAAAGGGGTAGAAAGGGTTAAAAGGGTTAAAAGGGTTAAAAGGGTTGAAAGGGTTAAAAGGGTTGAAAGGGGTTAAAAGGGTTGAAAGGGTTAAAAGGGTTGAAAGGGTTGAAAGGGTTAAAAGGGTTGAAAGGGTTGAAAGGGTTGAAAGGGTTAAAAGGGTTGAAAGGGTTAAAAGGGTTGAAAGGGTTAAGAGGGTTAAAAGGGTTGAAAGGGTTGAACGGGTTAAACGAAAGGGTTGAAAGGGTTAAAAGGGTTTGAAGTCCAAGTTGACCTGATGTCAAAAATCGTCGTATTCGTACCTTCTGCGCCCCGTCTTGAGGAAATAATGTCTTTAGGCGTAATCAACATGCTAGTACTGTATGAACTTGTTTACTTCCAAGCTTAATTGTTTTCTTTATTATTTATAATTCTTATAAATCAAATGAATATAAATAGAATATTGGAGTTTTATTATTTTATTTTTCTAAAACAAGACGTTTGGCTCGTTATATGAAATATATTCTTGTTTAAAAGACAGTAAGTTATACACTGTGTATAAACACTGATATTTCAACACGAAAATATAAATGACATTATTTGCAAGTAAAACACATAGTACAGGAGTATGTTACATCTAAGTATAAATTAAATGGTCATTAAGTTTTAATCATTCAATTAGCATATATAGTATTATTTTTTTTAAATTAAAGAAATTAAACTTTATAAATAGAATATAAGAAAAGTCAATTACAATATACGTGATTCTTTGTTGATAAAGTATGTTTATTTACGTAGTCCTGTCCATAGGTACTAATGAGCACTGTATATCAAGCTCGAGAGACTACTATAGCCATGCAATATGTGGAAAGAGTACAGAGGTATCCTATATGTAGAAAACAGTTACATTAAATTCATACTTGTGAGTCATCAATGTCAGAATTACTTAAAAATACACATTTTACTATTACTTTCCTCAAAATACACTTGAAGCATCGACG
Organism: Prosapia bicincta; assembly: GCA_036971475.1. NCBI lineage: Eukaryota > Metazoa > Arthropoda > Insecta > Hemiptera > Cercopidae > Prosapia > Prosapia bicincta. Next base: position 37,363,132 of record JBAIZL010000004.1, on the reverse strand, counting down.
AGTATTCATTCTGGTGTAAATTCGAAGCAGTGGGAGAGGGTATATAACAAGCTGCGATATCTTATAAAAATTCACAACTTACCTTCCTTCTGTCCTAGCTGGATTACAATGGAATTACTGCAAAAAGAATATGCTCTGGATCGTTCAGGCAGCATCCTACATACGTTTGTGAGCCATCATCCAACTGTGGTGCTTACAGGTTATAATAACAGGACATACAGAATTGATGACATAACCATTAAGTTAACTCAATTGAATACTTTCATAAGAGACATTCAGAATATCACATATGTTGCCCATTTAAAAATATAATGCATAAAGAAGACAGCGGACGTCCCCAGTAGGTCTACATATCAGGCTTTATTGTGTTTATTAATTTTGTGAAAGTTAGTATAAATTTTACTTTCAATAGTATTAAACGTGAGATGTTTAACTTATTGGTTTGTTAACATGTTTTATTATCAGATTACCTTACATATTTTAAATATAAACATTCACATTTTGTGGTGCTATCGATTTTACTATCAAGATAATACGTGAGTACAAGAATTTTTTTGCCTTTGTTTACGGAAAAATTTCACACCAGTGACAGTTTTTTCATGTTATTCTCATGATAGTAGAATCGTTCAGAGCAATCTATACTAGAACATGTGTTTATTAATTTTGTGAAAGTTAGTATAAATTTTACTTTCAATAGTATTAAACGTGAGATGTTTAACTTATTGGTGTGTTAACATGTTTTATTATCAGATTACCTTACATAATGTAAATATAAAAATATTATAGTGCCATACATTTTACTATCAAGATAATACATGAGCAAAAAATTATCTTAATGTTTTGCCTTTGTTTACGGAAAAATTTCACGTCAGTGACAGTTTTTTTCATGTTGTTCTATGTTAACATGTTTTATTATCAGATTACCTTACATAATGTAAATATAAACATTCACATATTGTAGTGCTATCGATTTTACTATGAAGATAATACATGAGCACAAGAATTTTTTTGCTTTTGTTTAGGGAAAAATTAATTTCACACCAGTGACAGTTTTTTATGATATTTTAATGATAGTAGAATCGTGCAGAGTAATCTATACTAGAACATGTGTAAATGACAAAAAATATTAAGTAGCTTTACGTGCTTTTTTAATGTAGCCATAAGGCAGTGAGCCATACTCACCCTCTCTTTTCCTCTTGAATCCTGTTATTTTAAAGTATTTTAATTCCGCGACAGTAACCATATTTTCATTTCATTTACATTAATTTTGTCAGTTTAAATTCTAAAGTTAACAGGTTTTCATTGAAAAATATATAGTCTACATAGGTTAAACACAATATTAGCAATTTCTAATGTTGCATATTGACATTATAAAATAAATCTGTAACAAATTTATATAAAATATATTTATAAGCTGCAATAATTAGTTGCTATTTGTTGTTTCATACTAAGTCAATGAAAGGGTTAGTGATCTACACGGAGGCTACCATTTCTTAACCAAATTGACCTGATGTCAAAAAAGTCGTACCTTGTGTACCCTATGCTTCCTTTCTTGTGTGCTAGGTCTCTACCTGTTTCGTTCTGAATAAATGTTTGTACTAAGTCAATTAGTTTCAATACTGTTAATTTCGGTAATGGATGGGAGTATAAGAATTAATACCTTTTTAATTTTAATTTTCTTTATTTTTCCAAACACATAATACAGAATGTTCAATTTAGTAAATCAGTTTATTAATCTTTTGAATTTCTCTGTTATTGAAACAAAATTAAATACATACATTATTCAACTCAAAATTATCATTTCCTTCGAAACACATGTACACTTTTCGGATTAGATTTTTAAAAATAACACAAACACACGTATCTGGTACATTGCAAGATGTGTAAACTGACCATGGACAAGCCGTGTAGTGCTGTCTTGTTGTGTCGTACTCTGCCAAACCATGCCTCTCCATTAAAGCCATTGCTTCCCTGATGTAATAATGAGCCAAGGTTTTCCCACACGTACATAGCTTAGGGTTAGCTAAAAGTATTTCGATGTCTTCGTGAGTTGCCAACATAGTGATACGGTTATAAATCTTCACTCGTATTTATACATCTCTAGGATTACTTTCTCTTAGGCTTTAGGCGTATTAAACTGTCTACAGTACTAAGCTACGAAATACATTATACATCTTGTTTATTCTATTTTAGTTTATTTTAATATCTTTTATTATAACAAAATTCAAATCTATTATTTACTCTTTTTTATTCTTAATAGAATATCTTAATTCTAACTTAAATATCGTATAGAAACTAACAATCTTTATGATTAAGTATTTTTGTATTTCAAAAATTATAAGAATCTATTGTCATACTAAAAATGTTCAACCAAAGTATCTATAATAGAAATCTACTTTCTACTTGTATATAGAGTAAAATGATTTCTAGGATAAATCTATTTTCAGATAAATGTTTAGTGAAAGTTTTCAACAATATCTGTAGGATAGGATGGAAAACAACTTTCTATTCTATTTGTAATCTTCAAGGACTTTGAATAATATATACCATCAAAGAATTAATAATCTTTATTGAAAATAAGTTTATTTTATATTTAAATCATAACCATAAAAATAGAGATTTCTTGTGATTATAACATAATTCTTTAATCAGAACTTTCTTTTTTTTTATGAAATACATCTTGTTTATTATATTTTAGCTTATTGTAATACCTTTTATTAAATTGTTTTTAATTTTATTTATTTTTCTAAACACATAATACAGAATGTTCAATTTAGTAAATCAGTTTATTTCACTTGATCCAAAACCTTTTAAATTTCTCTCTGTTACATCTAAACGTTTTATTTCATAAAGTTCACTTGTATATGCAGTTCTTAAATCATATCCAACTGATAGAGGTAAACATCTTTATGGAGCAAATTCGTATTTTGATAACATAAAGTATTTCAACTTGACGTTTATTAATTCAATTATGTATTATATATTTATTTATGGTAAATTGATACAAATAACTCAACACATTATGTGAATCAAATTTACGATATTATTTTTAAAATGAAAGAAAGAACTTTCATTTTGTTTACATTTTATTTATTTCAATGGAACAAGGAGAAAAATAACAATTTAAAATAATATAACAAATCAATATAATAAACTTCAGTTTCCACTTTATTCACTTTAAGACATCTCCAAAGTCTTAATCATTCAATTAGAATATATATTATATTTATTTTTTAATTAAAGAAATTAAACTTTATAAATAGAATATTAGAAACGTCTATTATTTACAAAATACGTGATTCTGAACTTTCATAAATTTATTATTGATAGAAAACTTCTTTTCAATTAAAATACCAAGTAAGTAATAATAATTGTATTCTACTAAAGTTAATCAATAAAAATACTCACTGTATTAGTGTTCAGAAAAAGCTCCTCTTCGCTCTTCGAAAAAACTCATTCTGTTATTTTCAAATCAACTGTTCGTTCTTTTTTAGATTTAACAAAAAGCTTCTTTCCTATAATAGCTTCTAAATCTTGATCATTTGAAAATAAAGTAGTATAACGTTTTGGTAGATAGGCATGAACAGTTTCTCCCTTATTGATAAATTTTACTAATATTGCATGACCGTATTTCGCTTCTACTATTCTTGCTTCTTTAATCACGTATGGTTCCCCTAACGTAAATGATTGAATAGACACTGTGTCTACACTTGTTGACAAATTGAATTTTTCAATAAGATTTGACATGCTTATGCTCTGTTCTGCAGTTCACGACACAAACTGAATAAATATTTCTCTGGTTGTTGAATTTAATCCTTCTAGTTGTAATTAATTTGTTTTGATCATTTTAAATTTTCCAAGAATAAAAATTCTTTCAAACTTTCCTAATGTGTTTTTAACTGCTTCTTAAAATTCCCTAATTATTATTTTAATTGACTTGTTTATTAATAATCTTTCAAAATTTCCAAAGTTGTTTTTCAAATATAACATTAACGATTTGTTATCCTAATTTGAAAAAACATTAACGGCTTGTTTACAATATTCTAATCTGAAAAAGTTATAAAAGATAGTGAAACCAAAACTCAGTTTTAATTTCTTCTTTGCTGTATTTGGGAGTGTACTATTTTATTGAAATGGCTGTATATCTTGTTTCGAATACGGAAAAGTATGTTAAAAGGTATCGTATTAATGGAACTAGGTTTCTTTTTAAATTCAATTTACCGCCAACTAATGTCAATGAAATTGACTGGATTAGACAAGGACTTAATGATATAATTGATTCAATGAAAAGTAATGCGACTGATCAAGATCAACTCGGTTTCACTTTGTCAAGTTTGAATTTTAAAAACCGAGAACTGGGGTATGTTTCATTTCGTCCGGCTTCTCAAATTAATTCTGATATGTTATTTCAGATATTTGGAGGCATTATTCAAAGTAATTCACCTGGTTTTAGTTCAACCGATACTTTCGAGATTACCTGTACTAGAGTAAGGGTTCCACTCGAATGAGGGCACATAAGAACAGGATTTTTCAACAATTTCGACGAGAAGGGGAATCGTGGTTATAAAAAAAATTTCGATTCTCTTTGTTTCCCATGTTCAATTGTAGTTCCAAAAGCAATAGTTGATAAAGATATCGAATATTCAGCAATAAGACTAAACCGTCGAAACAAAGCACAGCAGTTAATGACTGACGCTAAAAGTACAGATATCAGACACAAACTTGGGAATAAAACTTTCTCAATGAATATAAAATGTCATATAAAATTGGAACTTGTGATAAAATAAATTACAATCAGAATAGCAGCACATTAATGTTTAATAATAGAAGCAAAATAAAACAAAAAATTGTTGCTGTTTACATAAACGTTACAAATATGAGTTAAAAATGGATAGCAACAAAAAAATATATAATTAAAATTCTTATCATTTTAAAAATACTGCAGTTTACAAAAATCTACAAATCTGGTTTGTATGCCTATAGGGGAGTCCGCCAGATAAAATAATGGACAACGCATCAAAGGTTATACCTCTTGGGTGATGTGGAAATTAACCTATATAAGTTCGTATTTTTTAAAATCAATCACATTTCTAAAATGGATCTGAGATATGCTATTGCAAATGAATTACATAAACCGGCTAGAAGACATTTCAAAACTAGACGTGTAACCTTGAAAGGCATTCACGATTTATATCAGGCAGACTTGGTAGAGATGATTCCTTATGCTAAACGAAACAGAGGATACAAATACTTACTAACTATGATTAATTGTCTTACAAAATTTGCGTTTGCGCTTCCTTTAAAATCGAAAACAGGTGTCGAAGTGGCTTCTGCTCTAGATAGTGTTTTGAAAAATCATCCAATGAATTATTTTCAAACAGACCAAGGTAAAGAATGGTTCAACGTTCATGTTCGAAATTTAATGAAAAAATACAAAATTAATCACTATACTACTTATTCAGATAAAAAAGCTTCCATAGTCGAAAGATTTAATCGTACGTTGAAAAGTAAAATGTGGAAAGAGTTTACTGCTAGGGGATCGTATGTATGGATAGATATACTGAATAGTTTAGTAAAATCGTACAATACATCAGTTCATAGAACCACAGGAATGAAACCTGTTAGTGTAAGGAAAAAACATGAAACGAATTTATTAAAAAGAATATCTGTTAATGGTACGAAACTATTACCCAAATTTAAAGTAGATGATAAAGTAAGAATCTCCAAGTACAAAACAACTTTTGCGAAAGGGTATTATCCGAGTTGGACAAACGAAGTATTTTCTGTTTTTGCTGTAAAACCTACAATACCTGTAACGTATGTGTTACAAGATTCTAGAGGTAATATTTTGAAAGGAGGTTTCTATACCGAAGAAATCAGTAAAGCGAAAATGGGTGATGTTTATCTTATCGATAAAGTATTAAAGAGAAAAGGTAATAAAGTTTATGTCAAATGGACAGGTTTTGATAAAACACACAACAGTTGGATCGATACGAAACAACTTATTTAGTATAAATTATAGAAACAAATACTGATATCATTAGTGTTACATCACAATGCGTACAGAAAAGGCCCTACAATCTTTTACAATGTCAAATTTTGATAAATATGTAGAGTGTACAAAAAAAAAATGCGTCAGACATAGTACACTTTTACCAAATACTATTCGATGTATTATTTGTGGACCTTCTAATTGCGGGAAAACAAATGTAGTATTCAATTTATTGTTTGAACCCAATGGGTTGAAGTTTGCTAATGTGTATGTGTTTTCAAAATCATTACATCAGTCAAAGTATAAACTTTTAGAAAAGGTTTTCTCAGATTCTGAAATCGGCTACTTTTCATACTCTGACAACCAAAGTGTACTTGAACCCAATGACGTAAGACAAAATTCCGTAGTAATATTCGATGATATTGCTTGTGAGAAACAAGACAATATTAGAAAATATTTTTCAATGGGTCGTCACAATAATGTCGATACTTTCTATTTAGGTCAATCGTACAGTCAAATTCCAAAACAATTGATTCGTGATAATACGAACTTTTTAGTTATATTTAAACAAGACGACCTCAATATAAAACATATTTATAATAACCACGTGACTCCTGACATTAAAATATCTGTTTTTAAAGACATCTGTGCTGAGGCATGGAAAAATATTTACGGCTTTGTGGTAATAGATAAAGACAGTGAAAAAGATCAAGGTCGTTACAGAATCGGATTCGATTGTTTTGTAAAAGATTTATTTTAAATGTATTCACTTGTTCACTATCAGTATACAACATGACGCCCAACGAAGAACAAGTTATCCTTGAGATATCTAGATTGAAAGAGGCTATAAAGAGAAAATACCGTGAAATGAGATTCGGTGATGTGGAAAGGGAACGAGTAATGACTAAAAAATACAGTCCCCTTATTAGGGAAATTTCGAAATTACGGAAAGATAAAGTGGAAACTAAACCTGAGAATGAAGAAATAAAACTTGAGCCAATTACATCACACTCAACGCCTCTAAAAGAATCATCTAGTGTAAAAGAGTTAATGACTACTCCTAAAGGACAAGAAGAATACAAAGAGACTTTAAATACAACCTTTTCTAATCAACTCACACTTTTGTACATGACAAAAATGATTAACGACTCCGATCTGATAGATAATGTATATGGACCGAGAATAGAAGGTAATGTTCTTATGGTCGGAGATAAAGAGATTCAGTTTGCCGAAGATGGTGACATTATTATAGCAGGAGAAAATTACAACGGTACCGAAGGACTTTATGAATTATTGTTTATGCGTATACCAAGAAAAATATATACGGACGAAGATGTAGAAGCCTATAGAAAAATTTGTAAAAAAACTCATGCTCATAAAGTGAATTACAGTTTTAGAAATATTATAAATCGAGATTTTAGAAACGATAAATACAAAAATATTATTCAGCATCTGTTTCCCCCGAAAAGGATTGGTAAAGGATACGCTTATTGGGATAATCCTAACGAATTATGCGATAGGCTGAGACTTTTACTGTCTTCTTACGAAGCTGGTCATACAGGTCATAGAAACGAAATAGCGTCTGTTATAGAAGAGCTGAGGGAAGCGGGGATTATAAAAGGATGGGGTAATAAGAAAATTAGAACACTAATAAAATGAGCGTCGATAAGTTTGGACGTTATTCTAAGCCTAAAGTCGGAGACCCTGTTTCTGAAAATGACATTGTTAATATGCGAACGCTTAAACGGGATTGTTTGACATTCGATAGTTCGAAGAACAAATACTACGCTAATGAAATTTCTTTAGGCGGTCTAGGTGAACCTAAAGATATGAACGATGCAGTAACTAAAAAATATATCGAATCTTTTGTCCCCAAAAGTTGTTTAACTTTCAATACCGATAAGAATTCATATTTTGCCAATGGTGTTTTGCTGGGTGGATTGGGTGAGCCTAATATCAGAGATGATGCAGTGACCAAAGGTTATCTCGAGGAAACGTGTTTAACTTTCGATAATGTAAAGAACAAATACTATACTAACGGTTTTTCTATAGGAGGTTTAGGAAAACCTACTGGCCGAAACGATGCTGTGTCTAAAAAATACCTCGAATCATTTATTCCGAAAGCTTGTTTGATATTCAATGATGAAAAGAATCAATACTATGCTAATGGTATTCAATTGGGTGGATTGGGGGAACCTATAAATACTGACGATGCGGTAACGAAGGGGTATCTGGAAAAGTTAATTCCAGTTAAAATTGGAAATACGTTTTTCTTTGCTAATCATCGTTTGCGCGATATAGATGCTCCAGAATTGCAGGGAGACGCCGTTAACTTAAAATACTTGGTAGATAATGCTCTTCTTATAAGTGGAAAAGAATATGACGGACGATTTAAACGTATAAGTCACGTGGGATCTGGTAAAGAACCAAATGACGTAGTAGTTTTTTCACAGTTAGCTACCTTGTACAATGACATTCAAATTCGAATTAACTCTGAAATAGCGATGTTGAGAGAAGAAATTAAAAAAATAAGAAATTAATTCTAATTATAAAATTAGTTTAGAAAAAAGTATTAAAAGCAAACACTTATACGTTTCTGATTAGTAATAAAATGGCATTCAAATGGAAAACTAATGTCAGTCGTAAACGAAAGGCTGTAGGAGGTGGTTTGATTTCAAGTGTTTTGAACAAAGCAATAGATCTATTACCAATCGAATTACATTTACCCACTTATAATTACTGCGGTCCCGGAACAAAATTAAGTAAACGTTTAGCACGTGGCGATAAAGGTATAAATGCACTAGACGAAGCCTGCCGGGAACACGATATTACCTACAATAGATTTACCGATTCTCAAAATCGTCGTAAAGCCGACGAAGTTCTAGCGGAAAAGGCTTGGAAAAGAGTTAAATCCAGTGACGCATCTCTTGGCGAACGCGCAGCGGCCCTAGCTGTTTCGTCAGCAATGAAAGCGAAATCAAAGTTGGGTGGGGGTAAAAGACGTACGCGACGTCGAAACCACCGTACTCCTCATGACTTGAAACAGCTATTAAAAAAACTTAAGGGTAAAGGATTATACCTTAAACCATATAAGGGTCGTGGAGGAAAAAAACAAAAAAAAAAAAAATAATTGAATCGATTCCTATCAGACCATTGACAAATATTGAATTAAAAAGATATGCAAAAGTACTAAACATACCTTGGTTCAGAGGAGTTTATATGAGAGATACTCTACCATTACGTGCATTGAAAAATGAATCAGGCATTGTAAATTTAGACAGTGTTATTGGAATTGGCACTCATTGGGTTTGTTACAAAAAAAAATGGTAAATCAGTAGAGTACTTTGATAGTTTCGGAAATTTGAGACCACCCCTTGAACTAGCAAAATATTTCGGTAGGAATGCTAATGTACACTATAATTATAAGAGATACCAGAAAATCAATTCAGTCATTTGTGGACATTTGTGTCTAAAGTTTCTGACGTCATGAGTATAGTGTTATCAGGAAATACATCTGTTTTATCTAATGACTTTTTTCCTCCGTATGATGTTTCTACTGGACAATGGGAGATAGGATTCATAGACTTAGCTTCCTACAACTCGATTCCAAATATCGTAGATGGTATAAATAACGTTTTTCATTACGGTAAGGATAAATACATCACATTGCCAACGGGATCATATGAAATTGAAGATATAGAGAGGTACATATTAATGAATTTGGATCCGAGTATTTTCTTTTCGCTACGTCCAAACAATAACACTTTGAAAGCTGAAATAAAATGTTCCGAAGAAATACATTTCGATAAAAAACATTCTATAGGTAAACTGTTAGGATTCTCTGGTTCTCATTTAGTATCAAATAAAAAACATGTTTCAGACAAACCTGTTGATATCATTAAGGTGAATGTGATTCGTGTTGAGTGCAATATTGTAACTGGATCGTTTATAAATGGTGTCGAATGTCATATTCTACACGAGTTTTTTCCTCAGGTTCCTCCTGGTTACAAGATCGTGGAACATCCTCCGAATGTAATATATTTACCTGTCAACGTAAAAATAATTCATAACATTACTGTTAGTCTAAAAGATCAAAACGGAGATATAATAGATTTTCGTGGTGAAACTATATCAGTTAGATTACATTTACGAAATGGGACTAGTATTTAAAAAGAGTAAAAATACAAAGAACATCAGTCTACCAAGATCCTTACCAGGATTAACATTAAAAAACGTAAAAAACATCAGTCTACCAAGATCCTTACCAGGATTAACATTAAAAAACGTCAAATTTCTTAGATCTTTAGGTTTTAAAATCGTAAAGAATGGAAGAACTTTTGGGAATTGACAGTGGTGTCGAATACGACAATACTCTATACGGTATGGAGTATCATACTCATAAACCGTATTCTTCATCAACTTATAATAATAACGATGAGATACGTATACCGATTCATCAACAAGATGTCATTACCGTACCTTTCGAAAGTTTATTACACATAAAGGGCACTGTCAGTGGCAAAAAAGCTAACGGAGAAGAAACTGAGGTATGTTTAGTAAACAATGCCGCGGCATTTTTTTTCGATGACATTCGGTATGAGATTAATGCTAACGAATTGGACCGTACAAGAAATGTAGGAATAACTAGTACCATTAAAAGTATGCTTTCGATTCGTGAACTGGAAAAAAATAAACTGATAAATGCAGGATGGATCGGAGTGGGTAATACAAAAGTAACAAAAGAGTTTACCATGTCGATTCCTTTAAAAATGTTGATGGGATTTTTTGAAGACTACAGAAAGGTTGTGGTGGGGGCAAAACACGAACTTGTTCTGTTGCGCTCGTCATCTGATTTAAACGCAGTTTACAGTGACAATGCAGATTTCGTAGATTTAAAAATAACTAGCATAGCATGGAGAGTTCCACACGTCATCTTGGCTGATCCAATCCGATTGAAAATTCTGAAAATGATTGAACGCGATGCTCCTATTCATATAACAATGAGAAAATGGGAATTGATAGAATATCCGTCTGTTCCTACAACAAACCGTATATCTTGGACAGTGAAGACAGCCTCTCAAATGGAAAAACCCAGATATGTGATTTTAGCTTTGCAAAAAAATCGAAAAAATCAGATAAAAAAGAACGCCTCTGAATTTGACGATTGTAAAGTTACAAACGTTAAATTGTATCTCAATTCACAGTATTTTCCATACGATAACATTCATGGAGATATTTCTGTTATTTATGATATGTACACTAGTTTTCAAAAATCCTATTACTTTCGTGAATCGTCTCCTTGTTTAGATTTAGATACTTTTATGAATAAAGCTAACTTTTTTGTAATTGATTGTTCAAAACAAAACGATTCTGTGAAAACGGGTCCTGTGGACGTAAGATTAGAAATAGAAGCATCTCAAAATATTCCAGAAAATACTTCAGCGTATTGTCTAATACTTCATGATTCGCATATTGTTTATACATTACTCACAGGATCAGTGAAAAAGATTATGTAAAAACAAAATCGTTAGGTAATTGATTATGAAGACATGTTCAAACAAGCTTCTGAAGATTACGTAACAAAAAAAAATCATCAAGTGTTAATTAAACATATATAGACAAGTTCCAACAAGTCTCGGTAGGTTACGTAATAGAAAACCATTAAGTGAATGTTTATAAAACACATATTAGGTTAAGATAAGATGCCATTTTTAGTCATGGAATCTATGGATGTGGATCGAGCAACTTGTTCAGTTTTACCAGTAGGAATTTTTCTAAAGTCAATAAATTTTTTAAATGCTGAATGTACAAAGTTCGTTGCTACAGGACTTTTTAAACACAAAGATTATGCTCTTGGTGTGCTTATACAAACGAATAAGAAAAAACATATTTTTTTGTCTTATATGGAATTTAACGAATTTCTGACTCAAATTCCTCAAGTAGTAGTTGATGGAAAACAGCGTAAGTTTTCAATGATGAAAGGTAACATTACGCTAAAAAAATGTTTTGGAAAAAATTATATCAGTTTGTATGACGGGCATAATACTGCTACTCTCAATATCAACGAATGGACCTTACTCATAAATACTATTCCTTTGATAACACGAAGAATCATGGAACTATTTTATAATGAACCTGAACTAATATCTTACATCATTGACTGTATGAACACAGATGAATTAATATCAAGTACTCTTCCCGAAGCTGATAAATTGTATGAGGAAGTAGCACTGTTTAAAAAATATAGTTAAATACAATAAATTATTTTAAGAGTATCTAATTATTTTGCAAGACGTTAAAATGTTTAAAAAATTAGGTAAAAGATAAAAAAACTTCTTTAATTCTTGCTATTTGTGTATCAAGTTCTGAAAATGTATTACATTGAAAAATATGCACTAGCAAAGCATTGGTAAATAATTAATTTATAATTAATGTTTTAATAAATATTATTTTTATTAGCTTCGAAGTTTATTTTTTTTCTTACAAGTCTTGTTCTATTGTAAATATTTAGTAAAAATTATATAAAAGAATAAAAAACACATAAGTCATTAGAATTTTGATGGACGTTTCTTTATCAATGAATATTGCATTGAGAGGATGTTTGTGACATGAAGTTATCTTTTATTAACATTTGAAATTTAAAAAGTGTCTATTTGTAATATTTTAAAGTGTCACAGTATTAATTTAAAATCGTTTTGAATGTCACTGGCACGGAGGAAGCTCTTGTAAACATTCAAAATTTTAAAGTTTCAGTATTTATGTAAAAATAGTTTTGAATGTCACTGGCACGGAGGAAACTCTTGTAAACATTCAAAATTAGAAAGTTTCAGTGTTAATGTAAAAATAATTTTGAATGTCACTAACACAAATGACGCCCATGTAATCATTAAAAACATCGAGAAATGTCAATCAAAACTTTAATTGAATCTTTGTAAAATCACTTTAAATGTTTTGAAAATTGTTAATACAGATTTCGACAAATCAAAAATTCAAATCTTTAAAGTTAGTAATTTTTTTAATATAAAAAATAAAATATCTGAAGGAGAGTGTTACGTTAAAAAATCTTAAAAATTAGTTTAAAATATAGTCAATTTCATGAAAAATCAAAAAAAATTTTAAAAAAAAAACAAGACTTGTAATGTGGGCAATGCCAGTTCCAACCCTGGAAAAACACAGAGGACAAGTCTTTATAAATAAGAGATAAGATATTACTATGTCATTTACTTGTAGTTACAACAAATAAATCACTGAGAAGCTGAAATATTGCTTTTGTCTGTCTTTGTAAATATTAAAAGAATTTATAAAATCTTTGTAAAATCACTTTAAATGTTTTGAAAATTGTTAATACAGATTTCGACAAATCAAAAATACAAATCTTTAAAGTTAGTAATTTTTTTAATATAAAAAATAAAATATCTGAAGGAGAGTGTTACGTTAAAAAATCTTAAAATTAGTTTAAAATATAGTCAATTTCATGAAAAATCAAAAAAAATTTAAAAAAAAACAAGACTTGTAATGTGGGCAATGCCAGTTCCAACCCTGGAAAAACACAGAGGAAAAGTCTTTATAAATAAGAGATAAGATATTACGATGTCATTTACTTGTAGTACTTCAATATGGTAGGAACATTTTTTTGGACAGATTCTCTTTCTATTGAAAAAACTGTTTTTCATGCTTATTCACTATACAATGAGCGGTTAAAGACCTATACCACATGGGAGGGAATATCTAACGAAAATATAAATCCTATACGTTTGAGTGAAGCTGGGTTTTTTTATACTGGAAAAGACGATAAAACCATATGTTTTGTATGTGCTGGTGGACTTAAAGAATGGTCACATAACGATGACCCAATTAAAGAGCACGTTTTGCATTTTAGTTCATGTAAATATGCAACAGCTGTGTTGAATGCAGTTAAAACCAAACCAATAGAAGAAAAAGAAGAAGATCCATTTTTATGCAAGATATGTTGTACGAATGAAATGGAAATCGCTAGTTTACCTTGTGGACATATATTTTCGTATACTGAGTGTTCATTGGAATTACAAGATTGTAGTGTGTGTAGAAAACGAATCTTAAGTAGTATTAGAATTTATATTTCTTGATCTATGTACTCAATTAAGCTATTTTGACAAGAAATCTCTACTTTCTGATTAAAGAATTTTGTTATAATAAAAGATATTACAATAAGCTAAAATATAATAAACAAGATGTATTTCATAAAAATAAAAAGTTCTGATTAAAGGATTATGTTATTATCACAAGAAATCTCTATTTTTATGGTTATGATTTAAATATAAAATAAACTTATTTTCAATAAAGATTATTAATTCTTTGATGGTATATTTTATTCAAAGTCCTTGAAGATTACAAATAGAATAGAAGGTTGTTCAATGACTATTTGTTAACTTGATAGCAATAATGATAATATTTTTTCGATAACGCTTAATGATTAGTAGGTGAATTAAAAATAATATAGTCAATTTCATGAAAAATCAAAAAAAAATTTTAAAAAAAAACAAGACTTGTAATGTGGGCAATGCCAGTTCCTATTGTAATTGACTTTTCTTATATTCTATTTATAAAGTTAAATTTCTTTAATTTTAAAAAAATAATACTATATATGCTAATTGAATGATTAAAACTTAATGACCATTTAATTTATACTTAGATGTAACATACTCCTGTACTATGTGTTTTACTTGCAAATAATGTCATTTATATTTTCGTGTTGAAATATCAGTGTTTATACACAGTGTATAACTTACTGTCTTTTAAACAAGAATATATTTCATATAACGAGCCAAACGTCTTGTTTTAGAAAAATAAAATAATAAAACTCCAATATTCTATTTATATTCATTTGATTTATAAGAATTATAAATAATAAAGAAAACAATTAAGCTTGGAAGTAAACAAGTTCATACAGTACTAGCATGTTGATTACGCCTAAAGACATTATTTCCTCAAGACGGGGCGCAGAAGGTACGAATACGACGATTTTTGACATCAGGTCAACTTGGACTTCAAACCCTTTCAACCCTTTCAACCCTTTCGTTTAACCCGTTCAACCCTTTCAGCCCTTTTAACCCTTTTAACCCTTTCAACCCTTTTAACCCTTTCAACCCTTTTAACCCTTTCAACCCTTTTAACCCTTTTAACCCTTTCAACCCTTTTAACCCTTTCAACCCTTTTAACCCCTTTTAACCCCTTTCAACCCTTTTAACCCTTTTAACCCTTTTAACCCTTTCGACCCTTTTAACCCTTTTAACCCTTTTAACCAATTCAACCCTTTTAACCCTTTTTAACCCTTTTAACCGTTTTAACCGTTTTAACCCTTTTTAACCCTTTTAACCCTTTTAACCGTTTTAACCGTTTTAACCCTTTCAACCCTTTTAACCCTTTTAACCCTATTAACCCTTTCAACCCTTTTAACCCTTTCAACCCTTTTAACCCTTTCAACCCTTTTAACCCTTTTAACCCTTTTTAACCCTTTTTTAACCCTTTTAACCCTTTCAACCGGTTTAACCGTTTTAACCCTTTTAACCCTTTTTAACCCTTTTAACCCTTTTAACCGTTTTAACCGTTTTAACCCTTTCAACCCTTTTAACCCTTTTAACCCTTTTAACCCTTTCTACCCCCTTTTAACCCTTTTAACCCTTTCAACCCTTTTAACCCCTTTCAAACCTTTCAACCCTTTTATCCCTTTTAACCCTTTTAACCCTTTCAACCCTTTTAACCTCTCAACCCTTTTATTTAACCCTTTCAACCCTTTTAACCCTTTTAACCCTTTTAACCCTTTTAACCCTTTCTACCCCTTTCTACCCTTTCAACCCTTTTAACCATTCAACCCTTTTAACCCTTTCAACCCTTTTAACCCTTTCTACCCCTTTTAACCCTTTTAACCCTTTTAACCCTTTCAACCCTTTTAGCCCCTTTCAACCCTTTTAACCCTTTTAACCCTTTTAACCCTTTCAACCCTTTTAACCTCTCAACCCTTTTATTTAACCCTTTCAACCCTTTTAACCCTTTTAACCCTTTTAACCCTTTCTACCCCTTTTAACCCTTTCAACCCTTTTAACCTTTTCAACCCTTTTAACCCTTTTAACCCTTTCAACCCTTTTAACCCTTTCAACCCTTGAGAAAGGATCAATGACATCCTATCATGCAAGAAGACTAACGACAATACTGGTCATATAGCACAAATAAAAGCGTCTCTATTGTTTGGACAAGTTAGCCGAGAGGTTAGCGTTGATGGTTCTAAACACAAACATACGGGGTTCGAATACGACTCAGGTAAAAAGATTTTTTTCAGAATCGACGGCACCAGTCTTGAAAGGGTTAACTAAAAGGATTAAAAGGGTTAATGACGTAAGACCGCCTGAAGGCTAAAGGGTTGAAAGGGTTGAAAGGGTTAAAAGGGTTAATAGGATTAAAAGGGTTAATGACGTAAGACCGCCTGAAGGCTAAAGGGTTGAAAGGGTTGAAAGGGTTAATGACGTAAGACCGCCTGAAGGCTGGGTTTTCCCACGACTCAAGTGACCCATCTCAACCCACGCAATCTCTACTAACACCTTTAATAACATATGATAATTCGCACTGAGTTTGAACACATAAATAAATGAGAAGTAATTAAGCTTAGGCAGCACTTACCCTCGTGAAGAAAGAATGGGCAAAATTGAAGCGTACGTAGATTCTCGTAGTGGTAGAGATCCTGGGTACCCAGTTTGTAGGCGGCAGATCCAGGCGAAGTATAAACTAGAACTTAAACGGGAAATCAATTGGCTGCATTTAAATTACATAAAGTAATTTATATAACTATGGCGCGTAACGAAACAAAGAGTCTTACGAACCGGCGATCGTAACTTAAAGTCAATAATCGGACATAACACTTATAACACCGCGTTTACACGAACACACACTTTAACACGAATAGTTCTTCAAGCTTGTACGAGGTTTTACGGTCAAAACGGCACTTTACACGCGTGGTGTAACTTTTCGAGCGAGTTCTTCAATAAGGCTTGAAAACAGCACGAAGGCTCCGAGACAACGACTAGAGTAGCCACGGAAAAACTAGATAAGGGAGGGGGGTCAGAGCTGCCACCAGGAAAATCAATACTTGTTCAATATATCGATTAGTGGGTCAGACATCACGTGACCATTACTGTCCAGGCACAGCTGAGCGATTTGATATGACTTTGAATAGGTCAAAGTAGCACGTTCAATTTTCGAGCGCTGACTCGAACATATTGTTACTGCAATATACATCCTAGATAAATAAAGAAGTGTTCCAAATGTAGCAAGCCATGAGCAGATCTTTATTATAAAATAAGCATGGACCCTGACAAACTTTTCTTCACCTAAGGTTTTTTTATTATTTTGGTTGTTTTTTGCCTTGGGAAATAGTTTGGCCTCAGTATTCCGCCCCAGTGGTACTTTAGAGTTCCCATGTTATCCTTTTGGCATTAATTTATTTTAAACTTATTTTATGCCCACAGATTTTTTATTATTTTTTTTTTCATTATTTTGGCAGTTTTCAGTCACGAGAAATCGATTGGTATCAGTCCAAACCTTGGGAAAATTCGAGATTTCGCCCCGGCTCCTAGAGTGAATGTTACCCTTATAGAACTAGGCATGGTCCTAGAAAAAACATTTTTTTTTGCACAAGGTATTTTTTTAAAAATTTTTTGAGCAGTTTTTGGCCAAGATTATTTGATTGGCACCGGTCTCAACCTTGCCAATTCGGGATTCCACCCCAATGACTCCTAGAGCTACCACCAATGGGCAAATGTTTTTTTTTGCTCAAGGATATTTTTTATAGGTTTTTGGCCATGGGTAATCGATTGGCTTTTGTATCGACCTTGAGAAAATTCGGCATTCCACCATAATGGCTACTAGATTTTTCATGTTATCCTAATAGAACTATATTTTTATTTTTACCACCTTCCGATCCCACAACGAAGTATGGAAAGAAGTTCTGAACTTTTGTTCTAAAGCTCATTCAATGCCAACAGACAACTTGAACTATATAGAAGTTGTTATGTACGAGATGATAAAGCTTAAAATGTGTTTATATTGTGTATTAAAATGTGTTTATTCTGTGTATTTAAAATGTGTTTCTAATGCTCCTCCGATGCCAACAGGTATCCTGAAAGATATTAAAGTTGATATGCACATTATGATTGTGTATTAAAATGTGTTTATATTGTGTGTATATAATTATTTCTATTTTACATAATTAATTTGTCTTATCCGAGTGCAGCTTGATCTCCCGGTAATAGTGTTTAAAACAAGTAATGTAAAAAAAAAAAATTAAAGTCAATCACTAATGAAGTCAACAAAGAAGTATTTTATTTTGTTACCCTTACTTTTTATTTTATAATTACAATTCATATGAATATTTATATACATATGATTGAATCTCAATATTATATGACAAAATAGAAAGCAAAGTCCCTTGGAATTTTCCATTTCCTTCTATGTACAGTATATGGTGTTGGACTACTATTTGTTCATTCTCTTTGTTTTGTTTTTAATTTATGAAACTGATGGTGATCTAAAATTTCTCATTCTATCCAACTCTTGTAATTCTTCATTATTGCAAGGAACCTTTCTCTTATAATTTTATATACATCTTTGAGTAATAGATTTTAACAATGGGAAAGTTGGCTCAGCTTTAAAGTGCTGGATTTAAACATGTAGTCATTCAGTTCAAAACAACTGAAACATCAACTTTTTAAAATTTAATTATTGAATAAATATTTGGAAAAACTGTAATAATATCAATTGTCCTCCACTACAGGGGAAAAAATGTATTTAAACTTGATTAGATGAATAAACATATTTTATTAACGATTAAAAATTTGTAACATATATATATATATATATATATATATATATATATATATATATATATATATATATATATACATATGCACTTTTTTTATTAACTCTGCTAAAAACCACTACTTACTGATTTATTTAGCAGACACTAGATCAGCGCATTATTCAATGCTATGAATTACTAACAAGACTGTTGCTCAGGTATATTGTGAGTCTGTGGTGTATTTCTCAGAAATACAGTACAGTACGTACAATACATCAGTAAATAGTGGTTTATTTGCTAAGTTAATACAAAAAAGTGCAATTTGTACAAAAGCCTCAAGATGTGCAATACAAAAACTGCAAATATATACAGTATATGTATATCGATATTTTACGTTATCCATTGTTTTTCTGTTGCACTGACTTTATGAAGTTAAGGTAAAATCATTGCACTTAATGGTGAATAAAATTACTTACAATAGTAATATATTAACTTTATATATATATATATATATATATATATATATATATATATATATATATTTCAAGTTCATTTTTATAAACTATATATATAAGGAGAGTGAGCTATTAGAAGTAACTGAAAAAATATGAACCTATCATACAGGTCCGCCCAGAGAGATTTCGGACTCCTGGCTAAACATGAGTACATTGAAGGGGCCCCTGGGCAAACTTAAGTAAGGACCACTTCATTACTTCCAACATATGCCTATATAACCCTATATTTTGCATGAGATTATAAATAAATATTGCTTCCGAGATAAAACTAACTAGGCCTACTGAATCTAATCTGTGTATGTTTAGTTTTATTGAAATAAACTGCCATTCACTTACAGCAACTAAGACATTGCATTTGTGGAATAGAATATTTCATTTAATAAGTATTACTTTGCCATTGAACAATTGTACATTGTACATTTATACTGTATTGATATAATGTATTTATCTCTTTTATAAATCTCACCACACGACTATTTTCTATAGTAAAAAAATACCAACTCGGCCATACCCCTAGGAATCCATCTCCTCTCTGGGCGGGCCTGCTAACATAAGCTGAATGTTTCTTATAAAACAAATCAGAATTGTATACTATATTCAATTACTATTACTAGAATTGTCAAAATTAGAATTACTTGGAGTTGGTTTTCAATAAAAGGTTATGTTCTATGGTGATAAGGTATGTTTTAGCGATTATTTATAACTTGCTCCAAGCAGTTTGGCATTTAAAACTATGGTTAGTTGCAACATGGTGCATTGGTATGTCCGAACCTCAACTAAAAAAGTGAAGTTCAGGGAACAGTTTGTCAAACAGATAACTACGAACTGCCTTGACAATGGTCGACTCTGTCAGCCATGCCTCGATTCATGATATGTTGCACCTATTTTACCCATCTGTCATCTGTATAGGTTTTATCTAACTGTAGATTTTTAAAATGTAAGAAATATGTTAGTGTTGTTTTAGAAAATCTATTACAATATAATAAGTTTAAAATACTTTAAATAAAAATTGTTTTTAAAGAAAATATTCTTTTATACATTTTAAGTGACGGAATAGTTAGATTTTGCACCAACTCTTTTCATCAGCCATATGCCCCCTTGCAAGTGAACCTCTCACAAGTGTAGCATTTGATTAGTATACCAGTACATTTTTAATCAAATAAGGTAGATTGCTTCTCAGATTCCGTCCTTGGAGATCTTGTGAAAAAAAAATATAGAACATATATGTATAACAGACCTCTTACATACAGGTATTATAATATGAATAATTTATTTCTAAACTTAAATGTTAGTTTTATTAAACCTACCATTTATCCTCTTTAATTTTATAGTCCGTTACGTTTGGTGAATCTTAATTAATCACTTGAATTACCATTTATATTATATTCACTTTAACACTATGACTATCCAAACTTTAAATCTTGGAAAAATTTACAGAGATAGAACGTTTTCGATCGCTATGTGACTATCAAAAACCTTCTGTCTGGGTAAGTTTTTGTAAATTTATAAGAATTAAAATTTGGATAGTCATAAACTAATGTAAAGTGATTAATTAAGATTCACCAAATGTAACGGACTACAAAATTCAAGAGATTATATGAATATTTAAAAAGAATCATGCTTACCTGAGTGAGTTTCATGCTGGAAGCTTCTTGCTTGCAACATTCTGATGGTTGCTCTTAGAGGATGAGAATGACTTACAGGAACCAAGTTATGCTACATATGACTTCACCGTTCCTTTTCCAGATTGATAATAAACATTTTCTTTAACCTTCATATTTGGATTATACATTTTATAGGAGACATTTCATACAGAAGATGGTGAATGGCTATTTATTACTTACATTTTCCAAACGGTAGTAGTTTTTTCTGATAGACTGTTAATGATAACTTTAGTTAAGTTGTAAAATGTAATTACCTCAAGTTTATTTCTCCCTGATAAACTGTATCATTGTGGAATGTCAACATGGAGACAAGTTTCCTTTATTTGTAAACAAATGGCAGTATCATGGCTCTATTCAGCTCACAACCTAAATCAAACATGCTAGTACTAAACAGCCTGTCTTTTACAACTTTGAGAGCTTCAGGAATGTCATGCTTATTCTTCTTGATGTTCCCAACATCTGTGGTTTGATAACGGATGTACAAATAATTACGATTACTTTTTTTAGTACCTAGCAGAAATAATTTTTGTGAAGTTTGAATCGGGTTGTTTGTTTTTTATGTGTTCCTTGAATCGTGTACAGAAATATTCATACACAACCTCCAATAAAGTGTTATTAACAACAACAAATACACTGATAAAATAATATACTGATACAGATACAAGGAACTCATAAAATACACATAATCCAATTGCTACACACATACAGAACACACTACACACAAATACCAATAGACACTAGTCTATAAATCCTTCACTTTATCAAAAAAGCAAGAAACTAAAGATGACAGAAAACTACAAGATATACAAACACCACAAAAATCATCCATAACACATTCTAAATGACAAAACACACTCTCAATCAAATACTATATTTGAACACATAATTACCAACTACTCTAAGAACAATAATACACCACAGACTCAGACCAATACAACACCCCTGAGCGACAGTCTTGTCTGTGACTTACAGCATTGAACAATGCGCTGACCTAGTGCAAAATACGTCCGCTGAAAAATAAGTAAGTAGTGGTTTTCCTACCAATAGATACAAAAAGTATCAATTTAAAAAAAGATCTCAAGATATACAACACAAAAACTGCAAATGTTTTGGTATGCCCACGCTAAGGCAATATATAAACAAAATTATCTGTCTTTTACTAATTTAACTGCCAATAATCCTGTATAAAGTACAAACACGTACTTGTTCAATGCATTGTTCTATTCTCCCATCAAAAAATTATTACAAATAAAAATATTTAAGTTTAAAACTGTCGATAATTAACTGCTTGAATATTGTAGCACCTATATAGTGAACAGTATAAAATTTGCATAAATTACCAGTCGCCCAGTGATGATCTCTAATTATTATTTCAATAGATTCTTTGGTTTGCAACATTCACAGTAATCATGTGTCAAAATACTCATTAGCACTGGTTTTGTGTTCGTCCTTTCACTTCCATTATCACATAAGGAAACAAAATTGTTTGATAAGTTTTATACAAACACTTTCCAAGCTGCAATGTTGGGTTATCTTTACTGTTTATGTTGTTTACTGTTTATAGTGGTTTGTTGCTATTTAGTAAAATTGTTTACAGTTTAATTATTAAATGTCATTAAATATTATTATTTGTGTATCATAAATAATATATGGGTATCTGAATTTAGCTTTGAGTGAATTTTTTTGAAAAATACTATAAATTTCAGAAAAAAATTTGGTGCAAGAGAAATATTCATTTTGGAAAATCCCTTACTAAGTAAATATATTATACTACTTAATTAGAATGTATCATTAACCATGAATATGGCAAATATAGTAATATTTCTATTATAAGTTACTTATTGTCCATTATGTTTTTATTATGTTATGTAACGTATAGTTATATAACTGTTATGTTTTTTGATTAAAGTAAAGTGCTATTAGTTAATTTGTTTTGGGTGTTTATAGTATTTTTAACTGTGTAACTGAAAATAATGTAAAAAAATTAGTAACCAAAATTTAGTTGAAACTCAATTTTAGCATATTAAATTTTTTGTTTTAGGAATAACATATTTATTTATTGTATAAATTTAATTTAAAAAAATGTAATTATAATTTTATTTAGTTTGTTGCAAACAATGGGAAAGTGTATGAAAATTGTTGAACAGTTTTTTATGTTTTCCTATACGCTTGTAAAATTTTTAAAAAGGCCGGCAAGTTATGCATATGACTGAGAAACACCTAAATGACACAAAATGATTTAACAGAGTTCATATAAACATTATCTTTTTTGTAGAAATTTTGATAGAAATGCAATAGCTTGATTGTGATAAATACTTGTAAAAAATACATACATATTATGCTCAATACTTTTGACTTGAAGTTGTTACTCTAAAATCCAAATAATTTATTGTATATCACTTTCAGTTAATGATGTCATTTAATTATTTTTTTATTACAGAACTTTACTGATATTTTTCTAATAATGGGCGTTTATTTTAATGAAGTATTGTTCTAAATTTTTTAATCTCGTGCATGATTTAAAATGCAAATTGTGATGTAGTGAGTATATAAGATATGATTTTATGTTCGTACAAATCACTTAATCAAAATGATTTTTGTCTTTTACGTTGGTTTTATCGTTCTTGCAGTTTGTGAGTCAAGTATTATTTCAACAGTAAGAACACCTATACCTGAATACGATATAAGCATTAGAAGTACTAAGTATGTAACAGGAAGAACAACTGCAGTTCATGAGGTAACTACCAAATCTAGTGATTCAGATCTTAAACACCTAATTAGAAAAGAAGAAGAAAAAATTGATGAATTGACTGAAGACAAAAATGAATTATATAGTAAGATAGAAAAATCTGAAGAAGAATGTGCAAAAGAAGTAGGTAAATATGAAAAGCTTTTTCATGAAAAAAAAACAAATTATTCATCTGAATTGAAAATCCAGAAGGATGCCATAAAATATCATAACAGACTTTCTAAGAAATATATAAGTTTAAGTAAAGTTAAAGAAGACTTAGTGTATAACATTAAAAAACAAAAATTTATCAATTTATTACTTGTAACGGATTTGAATAAATTAGTTGAACGAAGGGAATCAGGGTACTATAATAACTGTTTAGACTACTCAAAAGACAAAGAAGTACTGCAAGTAAGAACAATGATGGACTTATTGAATTTAAAATTATTAAAACCAGAAGACAAGCTCCTTCATAGATTGCATAGATTACAAAATATTTCTAAAGATCTAGAAGACGACAAGTCTTATTTATTAAGCCAACTGCATTTCTTGGTTGAAACTTGTGAAGATGAAGTGGCTGTTGTGAAACAGTCTTCAGAAGCTATGATTCATAGTTTAAAGCAACTCATGTTAAATACAAAAAATATTAAAGAGAAATCAGAGTCGTTGGAGAAAAACATAATTTCACTAGATAAAGATATTGCCAACAAGAAAACATACCTGAAGAATCTTAAAAAGGCCAACATCAATCTGCAGATATATTACAAGAAATATGAAAAAGATGAAAAATGTTATTTAAAACTTAAGACAAGTCTTATTAAACAATAATTGTCTTAGTTTTAATAAAAATTATCTGACAGTTTACATCATATAATAATTGGTTTGTTTATTAAGTACCTTAAACATGACTTACAATATAATAGTAATGGTATTTTTGTAAAGTGTTAAGTTTGTTACTTTGGTTCTAATTCACTCAGCTAAATACTTTTTTAATTAGAAAAATTGCTACTTTTAAAAATTGAAATATAATATTTGAGACTTAGATTTCAGTATAATAAACAAGAGATTGTCACCTATAACTAGATATTTTTAATGGGATTCATTAAAAAAAAAAATTTAACAGCAGATTCACTATTTTTGTAATTACATTTTAACAGAAAAAATTATTGACAAATTAAGATGACACAGATCTAAAAAGAACAATAATCATAAGTTGCTGTCCTCAAGTAATTTTATGAAAACGCATTTTATTTGGAAAGGAAAGGCTACAAAAAATAAATTTTATTCTGACAAATATAACAATATATATATATTTTCATTCATCATTGTTAATGAAGGGCAGATTATTCACCTCAACCAACATATTATGATGCCTCTGCTTTTAATTTTATCTCTATATTTGAGTCTGATAAACAAATTAAAAGTTGAAATTTTGATTAGATTAAAAAATATTTACAAAAGTATTATGTATAAACTAACCAGTATTATAGATACAATTTTAATACTTTAGGAGTGACTTAAGAAAATGCCTTGATTTTAAGCATTTACAAGTATATTTAAATTCTATTATTTATCTTTGTTTCCTTACATTAGCCAGATAAGTTACATTACTAAAGTCATCTGAACCAAATTACAATACAAAAATGTGAAAAAGCTCTGGTAATGGTCCAGTTTATAAAAATAACCGAAATGCTTTTTGATGACAATTATTTTGATCCTAATTAACCTGTTTTTTTTCATGTATAGAATTATCTAATGTATCTACAAGTCTACAAATGTTATCTATTGTACCCTTCGAGTCAAATATTTATTTGGGGTTAAAATAGTTTTTTCACTCGAACATTGATGTTCTTACTATATAATCACATTGGCAGAATTTAAGTTTTATAAGAGGACTGATATAAAAATCCCCATTAGCTTTTATCAATTAAAACACTTGTTCTAAGAACACCTATACATATTTATGTTAAACGTATATCTTTATTAATCATTTTAACAATGTTAAAGTTATTAATTAAGATTCACGGAAGGTAATGGATTACAAAATTCAAGAATATCTTTATATTGAAACACTTGAAAATATTTTTTTTATAGATAAAAAATACAATTTAAAAAAGATTAAACAGCATGGTTAATAATTGAAAGAACTACAATAATAATTAATTCTTCAATGGTGTTCCACGTAAATTGTTTTACTTTATGACAGCAGTGAACAACACTTATGTTTAGCTGTAAGTTGGCCTTGATTACATTCTCTCCACTCCTTTGGAAGCAAGTCAATGCAATAGCACTTGTTTCTTAACATCAGTTGACATTTTCATTTATTTTATTTTGAAAACAATAATTATTTTCATGGAATATTCACCTCACAAGTTCCACACTTGAATGCAATAGTATTCTGTGAAACAAATCCTGTAACTTTTCTTATGTTTAAGTTTATATTTTATTTTGAAACTACATTAAAAGTTTGAATAGTAATAAGTATATAATAGTAACTTATAGATGTACAGTATTTGAAATTAAATAAAGTAACAGTTGAATGTATATGCAATCAGAAAGAGTAATGGTTGGAAGAAACTGAAAATAGCCATGAAAGTTTACCTGATATTGGAGTTTCAGAGTACATTTTTAGAATATAGTGAAGATGAACACATTAGTGAAACTGAATATAACAAAGGAAATCCACATGATTATCAGCAGTTTGATTCAATTTTTTTTCACACCAAGAGCAAAAGGAATGCCACTGGTTTGCTTGATCGTATTTTGGTCTTAGGCGTAAAATGGAACGACAAAGTTATATTATCTGTGAGTGACAACGAAATAAAAAAGATGTCCTTTCCAACTGCAAAGTGATTTGTGGAAAGAGTCAACTCATTGTCAATTTGCGGTTTTCTATAAGCAATCATGGTACACCATTAGGACCCGGCAAGCTGGCCTGAGCAACCGGGCGGGTCCACAGGTGGCGGATAGTGGGACGGCCTACAGAAATGTAGGTTACCTGTGAATAAGGATTCCAGAAGGTTTCTGAATATGCAGGCCTGGACCAAGGCTATGGTTCAAAGGTGAGGAATTATCCTTCCTCGTCAGTCAACCGGTTGGGCGTGGTAGAAATAACCGAGTGCTCTGACCGGGGAGACTGGGGTAGTTGGAAATTAAGTCCTCACAATGCTACTCTCACCTCCCGGGTGAACCAAGGGCAATGCGACAGTGAAGTATGGGCGGGAAACTACCCAAACGACACAGTTGTAAAAAAGAGAGTAAAGCAGGCTGTTCGTCTGAGCAGTTAATAATGTCCTGAACTTGTGGTGTGCTTCAAGGTCAGTGACTGAATACCCAATCCAAGGTGGAAGGCATCGTGCCGAAGGATGAATGGCTGCAGGGTATAAAATGCAGTCCCAAACGATCCCCTTGAGGAACCAGACAAAACCTCATTGTATGTTGTCTTGCCAGGGCAGTGGGGGCTCTGCTCTGGTCGACCGTTATTTCCCCCATACTTGTGGGACTTTAATGGACCAAGTAAGTAAAAGAATTTATTTCGAGACTGCACAGACAGTGGGAGCCAATGAGACGGCAAACCGTGAGTCTGTAGCAGATGTGTCAACGGCAACCATCACTGGGGGTGCGGGGGCGGCTGTCAAGCTGCCGACTGCAGAAACCGGTGAAGTGGCTGTAGAGTTGAGCACGCTGTCTAGTCCTGGGGCTGCTCTGCGGACCCAGGCGACTGCAAATTAAGCAGAACAATGATCAAGATCCTCCAAGTGAACCTACAGCATAGCAGGGCGGCGAGTGCTGTCGTGTGTAAGATGCTGGACAGGGGAGAGGTGGACTTGGTTCTCATCCAGGAGCCATGGATTTCTGGAGGACGAATATGCGGGCTGGCGACATCTGGAGGTAAGTTGTTGTACGATAAGGACTCCGGTGTTCCCAGGACGTGTATCCTGGTTAGGAGGGGGTTGAGTGCTTTTGTACTAACGGACTTCTGCTGCAGGACTTAATAGCAGTGACGGTGGAGCTGCGGGCGGAGGGGAGGATGAAGAGGCTGAACCTTGCCACGGCATATCTCCCCTTTGACTACGCGGGGGCTCTACCAACACAAGAGCTGAGGAGGCTGGTCGAGCACTGCGGGGCTGTGGATGAGGAGCTGCTGGTGGGGATGGATGCTAACTCCCATCACACTTCGTGGGGAAGTACAGGTACCAACACTAGAGGTGAGGAACTTTTAGCTTATCTTAGCTCTAAGAATTTACTAGTCTTAAATCAGGGGGAAGAGCCGACGTTTGTCACTAGGGCCAGACAGGAGGTCCTGGACATTACGGCGGCATCGAACCAGACGGCTAGGTATGTACTAAACTGGCATGTGTCGGATGAACCATCTTCTTCTGACCACAGACATATTAGGTATGATATCTCTCTAAATCCAGCCATGCTTCGGCCAACCAGGGATCCAAGAAGAACAGACTGGGACTCCTACAGGAGGGACCTGGGAGTTCGGATTGAGGAGGCTGGATTGGAGTATGGTGGGAGGAGAGAGCTAGAAGACTCTGCCGCATTGGTTGGCGAGGCTATAGTAGAATCCTTTACTGATAACTGCCCTCTTAGTGAGGGGAGAAAAGTAGGGGATCCGTCATGGTGGAGCAAGAAGCTAGCCAAACTTCGGAAGACCACCAGGAGACTCTTTAATAGAGCAAAAAAGAACGGGGAGTGGGACCAGTATAGGAAAACATTAACCGAATACAACAGGGCAATTAGAGAAGCACGCAGGAAGTCCTGGAAGGAGTTTTGTCAAGAGATTGACAAAACTCGGGAAGGGGCACGACTGCATAAAGTGCTATCTAAGGACCCAGTTAACCCAGTGGGGATGCTAAGAACCCCACTGGGAAATATAACAAAAACTGCAGGGGAAACTGTGGAAGAATTAATCAGAACACATTTCCCTTCCAGTAACCTGAGGAAACTTGGGGGAGCAGACACTGAACCAGTTGCCAAACTATCCACAAGACGTGGTAAGAGGGAGGACTGGGAAGTGGCAAGGAGGATAGTAACTCCACAAAGGGTAAGATGGGTTATTGGCACATTTAAACCCTACAAATCTCCAGGTCCAGATGGGATCTATCCTGTGCTGCTGCAGCAGGGAATGGATTTGCTGGTACTGGTACTTACTAAATTATACAGGCTAAGCATTGCTTTAGGGCATGTGCCGGCAGCCTGGAAAGCTAGTAAGGTGGTCTTTATACCTAAGCCCACCGGTAACCAATCGGAAGGGAAAGGATACAGACCTATTACACTCATGTCCTTTGTTCTTAAGGGACTTGAAAAACTGGTTGATAGGCATATTAGGGGGAGGGTGCTTTGGCCATAAAACCACTGCATTGGAACCAGTATGCTTATCAACCGGGGAAATTCTGCGAGGGAGCTCTCCATCAAGTGGTTGGTAGGATTGAGCAAATGATCGCCAAGAAAGGTTGTGCCATAGGTGCCTTCCTCGACATTGAAGGGGCTTTCAATAACCCCTCAGTGGAGACGATGGTAAGTGGTGCAAGACGTCATGGAGTGGATGCAACCACTTGTGGTTGGATAAGTTCCATGTTAACAAACAGAAGCATTTCTGTAGAGGTGGCAGGGGAGGTCAGAAGGGCGGAGACAAGTCTGGGCTGTGCACAGGGGGGGGGGGGGTTCTCTCTCCTCTGTTGTGGTGCCTAGTGGTTGACAACCTTATTGAACTCCTGAATGAACAGGGGTACTTCTGTCTAGGATATGCGGACGACATAGTTGTTCTGATCCTGGGCAGATTCCCTGATACAGTCCTTGAGGTAATCAGAAATCCTCTACGACTGATTGAAGAGTGGTGTAAAAAGGAGAACCTTAGGGTAAATCCAAAAAAGACTGCTCTCATTAACTTCACCAGACAGCGAAAAGATCTGACAACCAGGATGCCCCGCTTGTTTGGTGAATACCTTGAGTTTGTGGGGGAGGTGAAGTACCTGGGAGTTACTTTGGACAGGAAACTCACCTGGAACCCACATCTTGAGAGGACAGTTAACAGGGCCAAAAGGGCACTGATGACTGTGAGAAGAATGGTGGGTAAGAAATGGGGACTGAAGCCATCAATGATGCACTGGATGTATCTGAGGGTGATAAGACCTGTGATTACCTATGGAGCTCTGGTGTGGTGGACAAAGGCCAACCAGGCACAGACAAGAGCTAAACTGAGCTCTATCCAGAGATTGGCCTGTCTGTGCACACTGGGAGCGATGTCAACTACACCAGGTGTAGCAATGGAAGTAATGCTTAACCTCCCTCCCCTTGAGCTTGTCCTTAGGGGAGAGGCGAGGCTAGCGGCATGGAGATTGCGCAACTCGAGCAACTGGGCTAACCTCCCAGATGTCTCGGGACATATGAGTATCGAGTGCACGGTCAAAGAACCCGTCTTGGAAATGGGCAGCGACCACATTACTCGAATGTTTGCACCTGACCAGGTACACCAAACTGTGATGGAATGGTCAGGGACATTAACATCGGGAGCTCAGATCTGGTACACAGATGGCTCCAAGATGGACTTCGGCACTGGAGCGGGGGTGTATTGTAAAAACCCAAGGGTAGAACTAGTTTTTCCTTGGGGAGGCATACCTCTGTCTTTCAGGCCGAGGTATATGCTATAAATGCCTGTCTGGGAGAGATAGCGAGAAGGGAAACACATGGGACCCGGATTGCTATTTTCTCCGACAGTCAGGCAGCAATTAAGGCACTAAACGGACACGTGGTCACCTCGGCCATAGTCAGGGAGTGCCTAATTAACCTACAAGCTCTGGCAAGGCACAATCAAGTCATGATAGGTTGGGTGCCAGGGCATAGGGGAATACTTGGAAATGAAGCCGCAGATGCGCTGGCCACGGAGGGGTCTTCGACTCCCCTGATTGGACCGGAGCCTGCGGTAGGTATTTCCAAATCCATGGTCAGGATGACAGTGCGAAGGTGGATGGCTGAAAGACACTGTGAGCACTGGATCAGGGCCGAAGGGATGAGACACAGCAAGCTAACCCTTAGGAAACCCTCCTTGGGGCTGCAGAAGAGTCTCCTCTATCTGTCTAGGCAGGAATTAAGGATAGCCACAGGTCTACTCACGGGACACTGTGGACTAAGGAAGCATTTGCATAAAATGGGTATCTACAAGGATGAACCAGTGTGCAGATTATGCGGGCAGGAACTCGAGACTGCCACACACATTATTTACAGATGTGAAGTACTTGCTGAGAGGCGCTTCAACCTCTTTGGTGATGGAACGGCTTCGGTGGATGCTGAACGTAAAACTCTAGTCAGGAGACTCCTAAACCTGGTAAGAGGGAAGGGGTTATTTGACTAGATCAGGGAGGTAAGTACAATATACCTTAGGGTAGCAGTGCTTCGGGCAATTCAAACCCAATCCCAAGTTAAAAAAAAAAAAAAAAAAAAAAAAAAAAAAAAAAAAAAAAAACACCATTAGGAACTATAATTTTTTTATTAAAATCCTCCAAATGGTGGAAACAAGAGTAACCAAATGCAAAGTGAGATCATCCAAAGTGATCCACTGATCTTTAAGCATGGTTTACTCAATCCTCCTTGCTTCTGTCTCAACAGAAACTGACAGCCTCCAACGCTTTTGTTTGTTATTAATTTCAATATAATAAGCTGTAACTCTATACACTCTTGTGAATCTTTTTAATATAAATACACTTCTCTTTAGACACTTTCATCATTCGTGATAAATTTAGATTTATTAAGTGATTAAACACCTTAAACTCAAACCATATACAGTAGAACCTTGATAATTTGGACTAACTGGGACCAGAGCCGATCCGGATTACCGAAAATCTCTATAAACCAGAAAATACCTAAAAACAGTGAAATAAAATATATACTTATAGAAAATCATCTTTTAGGTAGTATGAATGATGTTGGACACACACACACATATGCACGCTATGTGAGTAGACACATCAATGGACACATCTCGATATTGCACTGCATCATATTTTATGGTTACATTCATGCACTATGCTGGGAATAGCAGCTGGCCACGATTACAATATAAAAATACAGTATTATGTCCAGAATTAATGTTTTAACATCGAAAACAATTTTTAAAAAATAAAAAATTCCACAAAAAACCAGTTTGGATTATGCGGAGATCCGGAATAAAGAGGTCTGAAATATCATTTCTACTGTGACCGAAAAAGTCTCCGAAGAATGTCTAAAATTTCAAAATCTACCCACAGAGTTAAAAGTCAAAGGTATAAAAAATTTCAAGTCAAGTTTAAATATATTACCAATAGGAAATCGATTATTAATATAAAAAGTTAACAATACTTTACATCTAATAAAAACAATTTTATTTTACAATAAATTACACAGATTTGTGTTTCTTTTTATCTTTTTTCTTCTTCCTTGAGCTGGATTTTTCAACATATTGAGTTTCTTCTGAAACAAATTTAAAACAAATATTTTGCAAAACTTTGACAGAAAAAAGATACTATGTTTAACACTTTTCTATTCTAAACCAGGATTGGAGTTTTCCGAACACTTATTTTAACAAAATTTGAGTAAAGCTCCAACCGATGTAACAAAATTCAATGTTTTTGATATCTACAAAAATATAGGTTTTTGGTATCACATTATTTTCTACTTGAAATTTGCTTTCAAATGTTTTTTTGTGACACATTTGAACAACTGTTTAGCTGTAAAAAAATAATTCAGGATGTCTTAATAAAATACAAAGACACGATTTGCCTGATTCAAGAATAAAGTTGTAATCATCTTGAATTCACTGAATAAACCATAAGTAATTATTTGATAATAAGTAATCATACAAAACAACGCACATTTAAAAAAATCATATACAATCGTTTCAACAACAAACAGACAAATACAATCTATCTCGTATTTACAAAATAATGATACTCCAGCTTCTACATTGGCCAAACCAGTAGATCATTAAACACAGGATGCAAAGAATACATCAACAATATAAAAAACATTAATCCAAAATCCTGCTGCACAACAAATATACAAAACATCAAACGCACATACACAAACTTCCAGAATTTAAATATTCTTCACATACTAAACCTTAATAAAAAACTAATCACTACAGAGAAAAATTGAAATATACAAACATCACACAATACAAAAAAAAAAAACATACCTCAAATGACTACACACACTTTGAATCTAACCCCATTTTACATTTCATAGTGCCTATCACACACCCATAAATCATATGCATGCAACCGTGAGTGATCGCCGCCAGTAGCAGGTTACCTTCGTCAATGAAACAACTGTTTTGAAATGTGCCAACAAATAAGTTAATAGTTTGCACTTAGTTACTCAAACAAGTACGTATATATGATTCAACGAATGTTTATCATAACTCGATTTAGATTGTAATTTGGATTAGAGTCATTTTAGTTTCTACGATAATACGTAAAGATTTAAGAGATCATAATTATTCGGTATAAAAAGTTATTTGACATGGTTTATGATTCTGATCCTGAAGGCAAGTTTGTCAATGATCTAGATTGTGAAATTGACTGAGTTTGGGTTATTTTGAGATAAAAATCATTGTTGCAGAAGTGCAATAAACATTTATAATTACACTTTTTTATTTTAATTTGATTTTATATTTAGATTATAAATGATAAACAGTAAAATAAACATATAAGTAACTTCAACAAATGGAGCTTGCAGCTATTCCTTGTTTTTATTATATGCCTCTACTGTTCATATAATATCACGGGAATGGAAATGCATTTCACAAATCTGGAAAAACAATATAAATTAGTGTATGTTAAACTTAGACCAGTCTACGAGCAGAGACTGAAATGTTTCTGTAGCTGTGTGTAGAAAATTTGTAAATCTACATGCTTTTTTAATTAAATGGTGAATAAATAAACTGAATGCTATGATGAAAATGTGCAACACATTCATAGGTAGCCTATATTTATTGCATTCATACTAAACGCTTTTTAATCCAGGACCCGCAAAGTAAGATTAAATTGACTTTCAATAATATAGATGAATATATTTTTTCTGATTCACTATAATTAGCATTATTATTTCGTAATGGTCACAGTGATGTTCCACACTGATTGGGTTAAAGCCACTAAAGTCTGGTAGCAAATAGGATTCCATACATTGCACCAACTGGGTGTTATACTATTTTCACAGTCCTGTATAAATTGTAGGCACAGTCTTACATTATTTGATTTAACACGTTCGCTACCCCAATGTAACCAAAATAATTATTGGTATAGACCAGCTGACTCCCATATGCGCTGTACTGTCTCTCTTCCTGGACCGACGTCTCACATATGCATCACCCTATCCAACACAAACATGTTGCCTTTAGATCTATGCTCCACAGACTCAAAGAAGTACCAATGACCACAGAAAATATAAACAAAGAACTAGACACCATTAATTTTTAGCATAAACAAATGGATACAATAATAGACAAACTATGGCACAATATACAAGAAAACACTAAAATTAACACAATAAGGAGGGGAAACAATACATCACAATACCATACATAAACAGAACATCAAATAAAATAGCCCACAAATTTTAAAAAAAGGATATCAAATACAACACTAATAACAAACTACAAAACAAAATACAATACGACACCAATAACAAAGATAAGCTACAAGCACTAGGGGTATAGAAATTGAACTGTACAAACTGCAACAAATTCTACATTGGGCAAACAGGTCACAGCTTCAAAGAGCCGAGGAACAAACAAAATCACCCAAAGAGAACACCCTCTCAGCATTCTCCAATTACCTAAAAGAAAGGGGATACACATACACAGACATTTACCATAATCTAGAAATCTTACACATCAACAAAAAAGGACCACATCTCAGTAAACTAGAACAATATGAAATTTACAAACACACAAACTCTTTGATACTATAAAAAACCTGACTTTAAAAACATCATCGATTAACCTATCAACTCCAAGTGGAAAATTTTTGACACTGATGAAGATCGTCCCGGAGCGATCAAAAATGTTCTGTCTCAGTAAGGTTTTACAAATTTAAAATTTGGATGATTATAAACTAATGTAAAAGTGATTAATTAAGTTTCACCGAATGTAATGGACTACAAAATTCAATAATATACTTGTTGTACACAATGTAAAAATTGACCCTTCAAACAAAAAGATCAACTGCACAACAAAATATTGAGTAATAAACAGACCACTAACTCACTACTCACATAAATGATGGCTGATGCGGCACTTGGTGCCGAGCTGGTACAGTCATCAAGTTTGAACTAAAACAGAGTTGCTAAATCAAATTAGAAGTACCTCTAAGTACTATAAATTTATAAACAAGTTAATTAAGAATGCTTTAATATATACAAGAATTATTTTACCGATTATAATAAACTAAAAAAAAAAATATTTTATAAATGTTCGAAATAAAACATGATTTTGGAACATGTCCAAAAATGTGGATGTTGGGATCAAAAGGGTAAGAGCTATAAAATATAACAAGGAGAGTAACAAAAATTTATAAATTAAATTTTAGTATCAGCTATCTCAAATGCTAATAATTATGAATCAGCAATAAGATAAAAGGTATGTACCACTGTGTTCAAAAAATACCCGGAATTTTCGTTTTTTGAAAAAAATATTTATTTATTCATCTACATTGATATTGTCCCCTTCAAAGTAGTCCCCACTAGATATTATGCACTTATGCCAGCGCTTTTTCCAATTCTCAAAACACTTCTGGAACTCGATCTTTGGGATAGCTTTGAGCTCTTTCAACGATGCACTTTTAATGTCATCTATGCTTGTGAAACGATGACCCTTTAAGACTTTTTTATTTTTGGAAAAACAAAAAAGTCACAAGGGGCCCATGTCTGGCTAATATGGAGGTTGGGGCATCATTACAGTGTTATTTTTTGCCAAAATATCACGAACAAGCAACGATGTGCATTATCGTGATGCAAAAGCCATGAATTGTTTTGCCACAAATCCGGATGTTTTCTTCTCACTGCTTCATGCAAACGACGTTGAACTTGTAAATAGTACACTTTATTGATCGTTTGACCTTGTGACAAGAATTCATGATGCACTATGCCATTAAAATCAAAGAACACAGTAAACATAACCTTGACGTTCGACCGCACTTGTCGAGCCTTTTTCGGTCTTGGAGAGCTAGAATGCTTCCACTGGGACGATTGAGTCTTCGTTTTGACATCATATCCATAAACCCATGTTTAGTCGCCTGTTATAATACATTTCAGTAATTCTGCATCGCCGCTGACTTCATTTAGTGATTCCTGACTTCAATTAGCTGCTGTTTTTGTTCAAAATTCAACAATTTTGCGTTTCATATCAAAAATGTTCGCAAAACTGTCAAGGCATGAGACAATCGACATGCCAACATCATCAGCGACTGCTCTGATTGTGATTCAGCGATCGTTCATAACCATTGATTCTACTTTTTCCACATTTTAATCGGTTGTTGATGAGCTGGGGTGTTTGTCATCGTCAACCTTCATGGCCACTCGTAAATACTTGTTTTTTTCATAGCAGACTCACCATAGGCCTTTGTTAACATTTCGCACACTTTGTTACACTTTATTTAATTTTTTACTCAAAACAACACAAATTCTTTGATCCATTTTTTTTTAACAGTCGAAAATCGCCAAGCTCATGAAAACACGTTTAACCTTAGTAGCTGCCACAGATAAAGTAAACAATGAATACAGCTGAAAATTGTGTCATACTTCATGGGCATGTATACAAACACAACAAATTTTTTTTTTGACAATCAGACTCTCCAAACGCGCGAAATTTAAACATTCCGGGTATTTTTTGAATACACCTCGTATACCTTACCTTCAACTTCCAATAATTCATCCTTACTTCTTTTTTTCTTTTTCTTTTTAGACCACGACAGATTGTTTATTGACGAATCTGTTGTATCAGCATCTAGAAAATATAAAATTTTAAATTTTGTTAAATATTATTAGTTTATTTCTTCAAGTAAAATTATTTTGACTCGTCAAAGCTAAAATTACGTTTATAACCAAAGACTGCTACATAAGCCATGGCCACTAAATGATAAAATAGAAAATCTGCATTGATTGTTGCATATAACAGCATGATGTATTAGCAGGCCCTGGTTTTACATTTTTGAAACTACTGGTATTATTTTGCATCATTTTTGGAGTTTCGAGTAGACACTATGCATTCTTATATTATTACAAAGCTTGAATATATAATGGATAAGAAAATGCTATTCTTTCAAATTCCAGATATCTCCCCCAAAGCCTCATTTAGTACAAACCCTACTGACTAAGTTTTGAGGAATTAGTAACCTGGTAAAGAGGGTTAAAAGGAAACAATTGGTGGGTTAATTTTTATTTATACCGCTAAGCCTTCAGGAGAGTTACAAACATTCACGCCAAAAGTAAGCTTACAACATTTGTCACAGAGAATCACTTGATTCAATTTTGAAATGGTGGATTTGGTGCATTTTATTATAAGAGTTTTATAGATAAAAACTTTCTAAAATTCTCTTGGGATGTACATGAAATATGGGAGAAGGAGCAGAAAATAGAGAGAAAGTGTCGAGAGGGTTGTGCAGACAGACAGATGGATTATCTTCTCCCTTGCAGATGACTCTTATCCACACCTCATTTCTAGTTATTAGATGTTTTTCACAAGATGGACTATGATAATACTACTGATGGATGCCCATCAACTCAAATGTAAGAAATAAGTAAACGTATAAAAATAAATGGAAGTTATTACTTATTGGATCCTACCTTTCAACTCAGAGAAAACATATTCTCTAACATACCACTATAATGTTATACAAAAATTGTTTGCCTATTATATCCATATATCGAATTTTTTGTTAAAACTAAATTTCACAGGTTTTATTTTCGTGACTCTCCAAATAGCATTAATTGGTTAATAAAGGAGCCCCAAGAATATTTTAGAATATATTGCTACAGGCAATGCATTGATAAAGTAAAAAATAGAAGTGACATGTCCTTACATAGAGAAAACTGTAATTCTGGACAGCTTTTCATATTTCAAATGGCATTGGTATTACTTAACACTGCGATAAAATATTTTTAAATAGAGACTTTATGAAGAAATGTAAGAACTTGAATTAATTGCTTTTGAATACCTTTTCTTTTAGACAGTTTTTCATATGAAAATATTTATGATTAAAAATAGGTAAATAATAATCTAGTTTTTTTACTCAACTCACCAGGAACTAAAATAGTATCACTTTCCTCTTTCATTTTCTTTTTCACTGGCGATGACTGGATTTCTATCTCATTTTCATCAGAATCTGAAAAAATATTTTAAAAGTAGTTACATTTAAATTATATATAAATATAAATTATAGTGGTGTAAACTATAATTATTTAATTTGTTAAGGTATGTAGACTAATTTTTTAACTAAATAAAAAAAAATTTTACTTTTTTTTATAAGACTATAATTATTGGAAAACTAGATGTTCAGAATTAGAAGGAAGTAGTTTCTATTTACACTTATTTGTAGAACTATTAACATTTTAGAATAGAGTTACATTTGATTTGATCCTAAAAAAATCACCTAAAAATCTGAACAATTTGAAAATTAGAAACTAAAAGCTCTAATTTAAAACACCTCCTTCCAATTAATAAGACCATATAAAATTTGTAAAAACAGCTCAACTTAAAACATACTTCTATTGAAACAATACTAACATAAATGTAATAATAATGTTAAGATTATATTTTCTTTCTAATTATTCGATAAAAAATATTTTCAAACAAATATACAGCTATGCTGAAAATTTAAATTGCGTATCTATAAATTACATGAGAAAAATCTAGTAGCTATATTTATTGTCAAAAAATATCTATAATATTGTGAAAATCCATTATAATATATATTTATACTTGAAAAAAAATACAATAAAAATGTTAAAATTTTACATTCATTCAGAAAGTCGCCCTTGAATGGGGAATGGGTAGTATGCCCGACACCGTGACCGATGCAGTGCCTCGTGGAATAATTATTAACATCCTGCCATGACGGTCACTGGTGTCTGACGGCATTATAAAATAAACTAGTTTAAATGAATAAACGCACTAGAAGACAAAATTTTATTAGGTTTTGTCATAATTATACAAAAAGTACAACAACAAAAAATTGTGTTTGAAAGTTATCGGAAAACTGGTTGGCAGTCAATGTATTAATAAAATCACAGAAAGAATGTTTGCAACAAAATCAAGTTTCAGGAGCTTTATTTCCTACTAAATATTCAGAAGTAATCAAACAAGACAGAGAGGACATTCTAAACAATACAGACAAGTATATAACCCAATTCTTAAAAGTATAATCAAGTACAGCAGTGAAATATGGCAGTTGGAAAGAAAAGTACAAAAGAAAACTAGAACCAACAGAAATGGATTTCCGGAGACTTGCAGTAAGTAAATCAAGATCAGACATAGTAACCAACAGAAGAATACGGAAAAATTACGAAAGTAAGGTATACAATAGTAGATGATATTGATACTGAACAACTTAGATGGTATGGGAATGATCAAAGAATGGCTGAAGACAGACTTCATAAAGAAATCATAACATGGTCCTGTAACGGTAAAGAAAAAGAGGCTTAGATTTAGTTGGAGAGAAATGAAGGACAAAGAAATTAGATGGATTGGACTGAAATGAATACAGGCTGGGTATCAGAAGACGTGGGAGAATGTTTTAAACTTATCAAATAATAATAGACAAGAAATAACTGGAAATACATAGGATTTTTTCCACACATGATAACTTAGTAAGTCTACTTAACATAAATTAATGTTTTGGTAATGTTGATGATGGGACAGACTCTATCACAATGATTTAATGGTACATTAATAATCCAACAACCAACAAAATTTAAAAAATTCAATGCTTGAAATATTCCTCAAAAGACAATGAATTAGCTATTGTTTTAGGCCTAACCCTTCCTCACAAAAACTACAATATTGCATGCAAAGCATTATGCAAATGATATGCCTATCTATGTTGTTTGGCTGATCATTATTTTCAACAACTTCTCATCCATATGCTCAAAAGTTACACATGCTACCTCAACCCATAACTAGTTTTATACCAATTGTACCATGCTTTCATCAATAGACTCAAGCCTCACTAACTCAACCAAGTATATAGTAAAGGACATAACCTAGCCACACATAAACTAAACCAAGCTCTTGACAATGGACTTCAAAATTATATAACTGTCAAACACATATATAAAACACCAACACCCAAGCTCAACTGGTAACTGATTATCACCGTATGCTCTTCTTATAAAACTGCATCTTCATGTGCTTTATTGGGTTCTGCATTTTGATTTTTGATCACTACACCCACTTAAAGAAATTGTTGATCGACAAATATCATCGTCACCCAACTTGCCATTGGATTAGTGAGTTTATGTTCTAAAAAGTCAAACATTTCTTTGATTGCCGTCACTTCCAAGACTAACCTCACCTATAAATATGCTACTGTTCAATTTGACAAAATGAATAATGTAGTTACATTTTTTGCAAATGTATTTTAGGGTACGTGCTGTGAGTTTAACTTAAACTTTGAGTTTCATTAAGTTGTTTTGGATTTCAATTACAAGCAGACCTTAGGCGGTTACCTTTATCCAAGATGGTTCTCCAGATTTATTAATATTTCAAAAGTGTTCAAATTTCAACCTATTTTAGTTTTCAGTTCCTAACCTTTTTCAAACATTTCTCATTCATGTAAGTTCAGCTTCTAAAATTAAACATTGTGAGAAGTTTAAAATTGAAAGAGGATGATAATTTTTTTGGCATAACATTTTTCAATAAAAACATATAAGCTGTAGATTGTTTTTGAGCAATTTAGTGTAAACTTGTACAAAAAAACCAAATATTAAATTTTTAATTTAATTAAAAATATTGACTCTATTATTAATAGTAGTTGTGTTAGTGTATGTATCTATGATTTGTCTGTTTTATTGTGTTAAGAAAAATTTGACTTGTAAATGGATATTTATTAAGAGTTTAAAATTTGTTTTTTATTATGTTTTATAATTGTTTAATTAAAATTGAGCTCTTGAAAAGGAATTTCGGAAAGAAATTCGAAACGTAGAGTGTTTTAAAAAAGGAAAATTGTCTGTGATCTGTCACTAGCCTATATAAAAAATTAATAGTTATTAACAGACATTAAATAAAAATATTAAATTGTTAATCCCTTTACATATTTTTTTTTTAAAAATCAGAAATTATAACTAAATTTAACACTTTCAAGCCAAGCCCCTTGGTAGGAGCCTGTTTCTCTATCTGGCTGGAGGTTTTTAGGTAAAATATAAAAAATTCTTGACTTAAATTAAATACTATATTTACAAAAAATTATACCTTGTTGTAAAGGGAATGAAACAAGCTTTCAGGAAATATATACTTATGAATTGATTACTTACATATAGATATGGTGCTATGCTTGTTTGAAAAATATATAAAAAATTAAAAAAGCAATACTGTAGGTCACTGCACTTCATTATACTGTATATATATATATATATTTTACATTTGAGCAAAATAAATATTACATGTTATAAATAATTTTGAAGCTAAAAGGCAATGTAATTTAGAAATATTCCTTTTAAAATTTAGAAAGTTATAAACTTTGGTCATTTACAATTCCATCCAGTCATCAATGAAAGATATGTCAATTGTACCTCGGCCAAGATCGGTTTTACTACCACTGTTACTGTCTAAAATCAACATATCCCATATTCAATCGCTTCCCAAAGTGTCTTTAGCCATTATATCTATAACGTAATTTCTTTAATAATAAAAATTAAATATACTAAATAACTGAAAGATATATTTAAAGCAAAAAATAACACACTCGGAAGCCTAAACAAAAATTACACAAACTACAAATTAAAAAAAGAAAATGATGGATAGATAAGATTTAGAATAAACAGCACCAAACTTTTAACGTAAATAACATGCTCTAATAAAACACTCATTATCTGACCAAACCAACATCTGTCAAACAAATGTCTGATAGCTCTCGGTCGCCAAACGTAACCAAATACGTTTTTGTTCGAAAAATAAACTCTAAATGGCCTAAAGGTAAAGTAGAATAACCAATATAAAGAACAATATCGACAAAACTGAGAATATGCGGGAATTACGTTGCTGTGGAAATAAATATGGAAACCCAAGCTTATATACGGGTGTAAGCAACCAGCGTTAACTAAATGGACCAATCTATACTCTGGCATAGGCGTCATAGTGTTAATATTACTGATTTACAAGTTATTATCTTGATAAATTACTTATGTTATAATTCTTTTAAAAGAAAACTTTCAATGGTCAAAACTCTAATGCATGATTCATAAGAAAGTCAGGGACTGATGTTTAAAAAAGTTTCACTTTATATCAGTCTCTACAAGGTTAGGTAAGTATAAAACTTTTAAATAAATAAGTTTTTATTCCATTCAAGAATGTTTTTATATCACAAGTGCTGAATTTAAGAGGAAACCAGAGTTAAAGATTTTGTTTAATAGGTTATTTCATTTAACTTACTAAACACTGATGAAAGTTCATGTTCACTTTTTCTTTTTCTCTTTTTTGATGGCACTGAATTAAATACTGCTTCTTTTTCCTTAGAATCTGAAAGAAAATAAAAGTTTTAAAACAATAAGATTAAATATTATAAAATTAAAAAATTTTGCACAGTAAAAAAACCTGGAAATATATGCAATTATATCTGGAGAAAAATACAAAGTAATATTTGGAAGAATAAAAGACCAAACCAAAGGCTCAGACAACACGAAATTTGGTTATGTCTTCAAAAATATATTCCAGGTAATAGGCTGTTGAAGCACACTAAACATATTCATTAAACATATAAAACATGCAATAATAAGTGAAATTTAGGTACTTACGTATAACACGGAGGCCACTATTATACTGCTCGCTGTGGTAGTTAGGTTATCATAAATATGTTAATATTAGTTCCCTGTTAAATTATGAATCGGATGTGAGGAATTTGCCTTGGAGTTTATCTTTTACTACAATAAATGGTCACCACAATTTAATCTAAGCTTTTAAAACCAAAAGTTTGTTTGTTTAGAAAGTTTTGTTATTTAAACTTAGTTTACCAGATAATCATACAATCCCTAAAATTTTCGATTCTGATTCCGATCTCGCATATAAACTTTTTCTTCCTATTCTCGATTCTTTCAATTTATATAAGCCTACATAATATTCTCTAATAATGAATTTAGTTAATGACCTTAAGGTCATATGGTATATCCTTTTAAAAGTTTTGTTTTAATGTAATAGGCTACAGAAAACGTTCAACCTTGATTTACAAATAGGAATTCCTAAAAGCATGACAAACATTCGGATAAAAGTAATGATTTATTTAGAATTTCAAATGTGGACTTCAGTTTACAATTACAATATAACTTCAATAATAACCTTCTTGGAGGATGGAGTTGGTCATCTAATTGTGATAATGTCTGTGCCCAAGAATTCATCCTACTCAGCCTAGATATCCTTCGTGCTTTCGTACGGAATAGTTTATATTCCTGAAAGTGGTCATTTGTTGGGTTTTGCTTAAATCTCCATAGAGTTTTTTGTCGTAGATTTTTGTGCGTTTATCGTTCCACCACAGAATAGGTGAACGGCGTGCGTACACAGATGATTTAGGAATGGTCTTTCCAGCTTTTCAGCAGGAAAAGGTATTCCAGTTGGCTTTTTTCAAAATCCAATGGGGATCCAGTCGGTAACTAAGTTCACTAAGTCATCATGTTGCAGATTATCTTGTGGTGGTAAGTAGACACAACACACAGTGATTTTATATGGGACAGATGTTTGAACAGCTACTGCTTGTAAACGAGTTATTAAGTTTTCAAAAGCTACTGCCGGTGGAGGATTTAATAAAACGGGAATTCATCGATATTAATTTTAACCCTTTGGACGCCACGGTCCGATCTATCGGACCAACGATGTGTAGGCGAAAACCGCCACGGTCCGATTCATCGGAGTGACGATGTGTAGGTGAAAACCGCCAAGGTCCGATCAATCGGACCGCCAGGAAAACATTATTTTTAAGATGTATTTAGACACTTTTAAAGTTTGTTTCTATTGTTTTGGACTTTCGTTGAAGTCACTAACACTACAGGAAAATAATTTTCACAATGGTAGTACCAGTGACCTTGGCTCAGCTATTAGTTTTTGTCGTCATCGGGGCAGAGCTGATAAATCACATGCTCTCATATGGCGCGATGTCGTTACTCATGAGCGTTTTCTCATTACTGTTTGTCCTAAAAGAGATACAGATAAAAATAATGGAAGTGTCAACAAGGGACTTGGGTATACTGTCGTTATGAAATTATTAGACATGGAAAACTACTTGAATAAAGGATTTCACGTATTCTTTGATAATTTTTTTACCTCATTTCCACTGGCCAAGGATTTGTATTCGAAGATGACTCATTTGACAGGCACGTTACGAATAAACAGAAAAGGAATACTTCCTATCCTGAAGCAAAAAATGCCTGTTGGACAAACAAAATACTGTCGCAAAACATATTTGCTTTTGTTTGCCAGCCGAATGAAAAAATCCCAAAAAAATCAAGTACTTCTCTTGTCAACAAATGCGTTTTTAACAAACTATTTTTTGTAGTAGAGTTGTGAAAATTTGCACACAGTATGATATTTAGTTACTAAATTGAATAAAAACTTATGCGATGTATAAAAATATTTTTTTTACTACCTAATTTTTTATCTAAAGTAGATTTTTTGTATAATTTTTTTCTGTTAGGCATTATTGATTTATCAATAATGTTGTTGTACAAGTAACACTTTTTTAATTACTAAATGTTGATAGCCCACGTAATTATCTATAAAAAAAAAAAATAAATAATTACATTTGCATAAAAACTAACGAAAGCACAGAGCGAAATGTAAACCGGTGCAAAAACGTTCAAACAGGCCTTGGCGGTTCTCGCTAGT
This sequence comes from Prosapia bicincta, assembly GCA_036971475.1. Lineage (NCBI taxonomy): Eukaryota > Metazoa > Arthropoda > Insecta > Hemiptera > Cercopidae > Prosapia > Prosapia bicincta. The sequence continues at coordinate 37,318,340 of JBAIZL010000004.1, read as the reverse complement.
ACCGCTGACAGAGCGGCTGGCAGTCAGGCGTTGCGCTGCGGCCCGAGCGGCTGGCGTCTAAAGGGTTAATTAGCACAATTAAATGACTTGAAATCCTTCGAAGTCATTCGGATAAACGTACGAATTATTAACAAATATTAAAAAGGACATTAAATAAATCATTTACTTATTATGAGTCGATACTAGGACTTATGTTAGCTCTTACTGGTTCCCTCAGGAAGCTAGTATTCGGCCAGATGCAGTCCATTGGTTGCCAGGACGTCTCCTCTCTCCACTCGCTAGTCTGGGTCTCTCTCAACGACTCCTCTTATTTCATTCTTAAAACTATACCGGATATATTAAACTTTGCCCGCTCAGCTGTTTTACTATCGGTCAGCTGTTGGTCTCTCGCGCCGACAATTTGAACAGTTTGCTCTCAGAACTATTTCCGATCGAATTAGACTATTTAGCCGGTAATACAAAATAATGTTAGAATTTAAAGAAACGGGCCAAGATGGCTACAGCTACAAGATGTTAGATACAGTCACGGGCCAAGATGGCTATGCCACCTCTAATTCGATCTACTGTAAGGAAGTCCAATCAAAAAACTGAATACTTCCTTAAATGGAAATTATGCGATTAATGGAGATGTGTCTCCTATAGACATACAAACATTGGATACACATCTCGCAACGAGTACTTTAAGATCTTCTATGTCACTCCTAACGCCGTTGACGTTCCATTGTATCACTGACTTGCTAAGCAAAGACATTTATCAATTAAGCAATGAATTTCTCCGACACCCATTGGTTCTCTCTCGTTTGTCCGCGATCTTCGAAAACGTCTCTGGCTTATATTTTTCAGATTCCATATCCACCCGTTCAGGGATGGAATCTGAGGAAGTTTTGGGTTTGGGAGGGGTTGTTTTCGCATGCCCTCCTTTGTTAACTTTTTTTTTTAAATACCCGATAACAATGGTGGCGATGTGGTCTGATATGCCACTGGTCTACATGTTATATTTTTTTCCAAAGTCTTAGGCACAGAAGGTTTATTACCCATTGGCAATGTCTTCTGCACAGAAACACAAGGCTCACTTGGTGGTTTATTTCATGTTAAAATCAATCCCCTCAGTGGAAGGGATTGATACAGGAGGTAAATCACGATCCGTTGCTGCAGGTTGTACCAAATTCAAGGTAGGACCATTTGTGCAAGACGGTTTGGAAGTGGTGAGAGTAGCGGCGTAAGTCTTACCATCAGCCTTTGGATGAGTAGATCTATAAATTTGTTTGGCCTCTGGAAATGATATCTTGTTTTTAGCCATGATGCCTAGGATAGCTTTCTCTTCCTTAAAAGTAGGGCAGTTGAAAGATCACTCTGGGTGGTCATCACCACAGTTGGCGCACTTTGGAGTATTAACGCATTCCTTATCATCATGGCCTTCAACTCTACATTTACCGCATATGTTCTGATTCGAACAAGTAGAGCTGATATGCCCAAAATGCTGACACTTAAAGCAGCTCCTAGGGTTAGCCACATATGGTCTCACTGAGAGTCTTTGGTAACCTCCATGTAAGTATTCGGGTATTTCCGGTTTTCCTAAGGCAACAATAAAAGACGCTGTTACTACTTTATCGCCTTTGTCCATTTTCATGATAGGGACAACACTGAGACGACAGTTCGGACTTAGTTTCATCAATTGGAATGTACATTAAATCCCTACTGTACATGTGATGACTCCCTTTGAGTAATTCAAGGATCTGTGGGTACCATGACCTGGTCAAAGAAAGAGGTCATTTTTGATAGAGAATGAGTTTGTCTCTCGGTGGAAGTTGCAACTAACAGTGTTCCATTTCTAAGTTTCTTAATAGAGGTTACTGAAACTCCAGCACTGGAAGTAATAGCTTTGTTAATAAGGAAAGGAGAAACTTTAGAAAGATCTTTCCCTTCCTCGGCACTAAGAAATATTAAATACTTTGGTGATGACAATGTCTGTGACGTTGCCATCATCAACTTCTTACTCGCATCTTCAATATTAGGATCGTCAGCATAATCCTGGAGTGTTCTCTTTAATCTAGTAATTTTTGACAGGGTTTTTAAATCCATAAATGTTTTTAAGCCAGCCATCGTGTCAAGCGTTACGGGCGATACTATAGGAACGGGTACACCCTTGGATCACATTAAGATCATTACCAACCCTCAAAACTCTGAGGCCTATAGCTTTTATCCTTAGCTCGACTGGATGGGCATCAGTCGATCACTCCTAATACTGTGCAAAGCACAGTACCGACACACATGCACCGCTGACACTCCCTGACCAAGGGCTGAAGCGGCTGACAGACCAGAAACAGCGCTTACATCTTCGGCAGAACAAGCTCACATCAGCATTCCGGACCAGTTTGTTAAGCACTGGCCTTTTCAGCACTCCCAACGGGCAACTGTTCTGACCAGTCAAAATCTCTAGGAGAAAAAGTGAGTGTTAACATGTAATGATTGTGTTGGGAATGTGGCGTAGTTAGTTTGTTTAAGGAAGTGTATAACAGTGACGTGAGTGTTGTAAGTAGTGTGTATGTACACCTGGGGTACCACGAGGGATGTCAAACCCCTCTTAGTAGGTGAAGCTAGTCTACAAACCCCCTGTGGGTACTTCCGTTGTCTTTGTTGTTGCGCCACAAGTAATAATATTTTCGTTATCTCAAATCGTGATTTGTTTTAATTGTTTAACTCATTCAAAGCAACTGATACATAAATAAGACATGGTCAATAATTTATTATTTTTTCCTATAAATTACACCGCACACGTATTATAACAGATAAAAAAAAAGAATCGGAATTGATGCTTTAATCAATAGAGAATCGAGTATCGGCGATTACTTGATACCATTAGAATTGAAGATTCATGGAATCGAGAATCAGAATCGGCTCATCCCTACTTACAATAAAAGCCAAATCGTTTAAATTGAATAAAAAAGTATAACCATAAGTTTAGGAGTGTGTCAAAAGTAGTATTTTGTAAAAATTTAGCAAATTATAAATTATTATTTGCAAAATTACCTCAATAGTTGACAACGAATATGAAACATACAAGAAATAATAGTTATTGTTCGTGACATTAGATTAACTACCTTAGCCAAATCCATTATACTGCCCTCATAACTTCAATTTGTACTCACCAATCTCCACTATATCTATTTTTTTAAGTTTCTTTTTTCCTTGGTCATAACAGTCATTATCAATAACTGGTATTTTGGGTTGATCATGGTAATCTAAAAATTTAACGTTCAAAATTAAACCTTTATACAGATTTTAAACAATATTGTTTGATGGAAAGAAGTTATAGCAACATTATTGTAACTTTGTTGATAATTTTCTACATTTCCGCTGGGATATATATTCTTATTTAGAGTATCATAACTACCTGCCATTCCCAGCATCCAGTCACACTCCAGTTTTTTATAAAAAACTGAACAGTTCATAAAAAGTTCTGACATATAGAGGTCCTCCGAAACGTGTCAACAGGGAGTGTGACGATGCTGGGAATGGCAAGTAATTATGATACTTTAAATAATATTATTGCAAGCGTAAGTTATCATTTTTCAAAAATAAAGTGATTCTAATGAACTATCTTTAGAACAGAACTGAATTAAGTAATTTTAAAACATAGAATATTATTAGTATTATTGTGAGAAATTAACATTACCTGTAGATAAATTAAACATAAACATATAGAATAACAAAATATGGCCACTAATACTATTACTGAATGTATTTGAAGAATGAAGACTAACCAAGACAAAGTAAAGGATGCCTGACTTTCAGGTTGTCTGGAACAGCCAATTTCCTTTTAGGTTTAACTGTTACTGAAGTTACTTTAGGCACGTCTACTATTTCTTCTAAGGTAATACTTCCTGTTATTGGCACTACATCTGTTAACAGTTACAACATAAATTTATAATAGAATTTTTACACAATATCAAGAGCACAGTGGTACAATATATTACAATGAAAATATTGGAAAGAACCCCAATACCACAAAAATAATAAAAAATAACAAATAAAACAAGTTACTTAAGATTAAACCCTTATGTACATTTCGATGACCATGTCATCATCATCATCAGAGGGTCTTATTACAAAATACAATCTAGCACACAAGAAATTACAAACTAGAATGATAGCAATAGTTCTCTGCGGTCGCTATATATAGGCGTGAGGTAACCTGAAAAATCAAGTGTAGCAGAACATGTCCTTAGTAATCAGCAAGATTTAGATAAAAATGTTATTTTAGCTAAATGTATAAACTCAAAAAAGTTACTTAATAGTTATGAAAGTGTTTTTATAGTCAAATCAAATTGTAAATTAATGAATGCAGATAAAGGACCTATTCCTAACTCACCATTATATAATTTACTTAAATAGCTTTCTTCAAATTCGATGTATTAATTTAATTACTTTTATTTTATCTATTGTTATTGCTGTAGGTTTTATTACATATGTATTATTATAATGTACTTTTTGACTTAACCTATTTGGTTCAAGATGGCCGATCGTTATTTGTCGGTCGAGGGCGGAGAGGGGTGGAGCTTACCTCACGCCTATATATAGCGACCATGGAGAACGATTGGTATCATTCTAGTTTGTAATTTCTTGTGTGGTAGATTGTATTTTGTAAAAAGACCTTCTGATGATGATGATGACATGGTCATTGAGATGTACATAAGGGTTTAATCTTAAGTAACTTGTTTTATTTGTTATTTTTTATTATTTTTGTAGTATTGGGGTTCTTTCCAATATTTTCATTGTAATATATTGTACCACTATACCATATTCAGGGACACAAAAAAATGGGATCAAGGTATGATCAGGTAGGGTGTTACTGGTACTGGATTTTAGGAAGAATCGTGACTTGCTTGAACAGTCTTATTACGAAGTACAACCAAAAAGTAAGTCCTATTTGTGTTTTTAACAGTTACTGCTCTGCATATGTGTGGTATTAACCTTCACTTGTTATAAAGAAATTTAAACACTATTTTTATTATTACATTTGTTGATATGTTATGGATATTTTTCAAATAAATAAATAAAACCCACCAATCACAATACAAAAAACCTTTATTTTGCTACAATTACTTTATGTACATTTCAATTACATGGTAATCATCTTCAGAAGTAATGAAGAGCACGTACTACTCACATTGTGACTTAAAAATATTTGTTCTGTTTTGACATTTCGGATTCGCCACAATGCCAGCTTTGTGGCGATAACGAGGAGGAGAGCTTGAAACATATATTATTTAATTGTCCCTACCCGATTCCTACAAGGGATATTCTACTAATCCGATTATCCACATGGCAGGAAAGAATAAACAATCCTTGGCTCTTGCCTCTATCATATACCATGGACATCGGTCTATCGGCTACACCTGTATGAAGAAGTAAGTAAGTATATAATATTTTCTTCTGTTTCTTTTTTATTCTTTGGATTGACAAAATTTTGTATTTTGGTTCTCAATCAAGTTAATCAAGGACATACTGTTTATTTTTACAATCATAAAGTATTTTAGTTAGAAAAAGGTATTAGGAAGTACTAAAATATAAATTAATTTGTGTACTTACTTAAGGAAAATTTATCATTCTTGGTAGGCAGTGCTAGATTCGCAGACTGAAGTGAACTATCTGTTGGATTAATGTAACATTCATACTTGCGACCACGGTCATGAACAACTGTTCTGTTTAACATATTCAACGACTGCTCTCTTATGTTGCTCATGTTTATCTACAAATCATAATCCATAAGACAAAATTTTAAAACATTTTTAATGAGCCACCTAAAGCGGAAATTTAAAAATTAACTGAAAAATCAAAATATCTATGTATTACTATATAAAACTCATAGGCAGCTTAGATTTCAACACTATGCGTTAATGCATAACGTAGCCAAATGTTTCAAAAGAGTATGTATATTATAAGGGTTAGTGGCTATCTTAATTAATTTTTGTTTATAGAAAAAATGTTTCATGCTATAATAAACTTGCTATATTACATGTGTTAAGAGAGGATAAAAACATATATTTCTTTGTATTTTTCAATTCCTTCTATTATCACACTCTCCTTAAATATATAAGGTTAGTTCCAGTAACGGTTAAAGCTTATTTTTATATCGTGTTCAAACTTTCAATTGTTCATAAAATACTTTTATTCATCCACTCACATTCAACAAAATTTTTTAAAACTTATAGTGGATGACATTTGAAGTTAATATAGATTTTCAAATATTAATTCATTACTTAAATTTAATAATTAATTAATTTTAGTTTTATGTGGGAGAAAAACTTTTCACGAAATGGGCAAAGTATGCAATATAGTTATTTCATCCAATTAGGCTTAAAATAAGTGATAACATATGATTTCATAAAACAGCTGATTTCATGCTACTGTGGAATTGAAATTACTAATAACAAAAAAGGGTAATCAGACCTCCCACAGCTAATGTGCCAAGTGTTACCTACAGGTTTTTTAACCAACTTCAAAAAAGAGGAGGTATTTGATCCACATGTTTTTTTCTGTTTGTTCCACCATAACTTTGGAAGTATTTAACTGATCGAAGTGATTTTTTTGTATATGAAAGAGGAAACCTTCCAGGTGGTCCCATTATAGTTACACCCCAATCTGTCTGATTTGGAGACAATAATAAGTTATTTTAATTTTTTTTTTAATTTGAGGGAAATTTTTTTAATTTTATTTAAAAATAAGGATTATGAATTATAAGATAATTAATAAGCAAAATAAACAATTACAACTGACTTTAAAAAAGATGAGATTCTGTATTTGATCCGTAAGTTGTTTGTTCCATGATAACTTTGAAAGTATTCGGATACTAATGAATGAATTTTCCTTATTAAAAAGCGCCTTATTTGATGGTCTATCCATATTGATATATAACTTGATTGAGATAAGCCAAGAAAATACACTGGAAATCTGATATAGTTTATATACCGTAGTCAAGATATTTAATAATCCTCAGGTGAAAACCTAATTACTTCACTAAATATCAAGAGATAAATTCATTAAATATAACTTTACTATCAATTTCCATTTTATTTTTAATTAGAATCTTAAGAGCACAAAATGTTTTCCTAATAATTATTAGAGACAGCATTAATGAATATTTACCTGAGATATTGCATTATGTAATTATTTCAGCATTATTGCTGAAATGAAAAAGACCAAATGCAAGATAAGAAATAATATGTAGGATTTTAGGAAAATTCGTCAAGGGAATTACTCTATGTATTCGTCTGACAAACTGATATGTTTATCGTATTCTTCAACGGCATCTCAATTATTTTAACAATGATCAAGGGATATGGTTATAGGGATATACATATCGGAAATTAGTGTGGATAAATATTGGCAACTTTGCCAACATAATCAACAGTATGGAACAAAATTCAATTACAATGTAAATAGAAATTAAAGACCATACCTCTAAAATTGAAGAAATAATTAAAAAAAAAAAAAACAGAAGCGATTTTAAAAAACCCCTGAAATATAATTTTTACTTACTAAAATGTAAAAAATAATTTTCTGATAACAAAAACATAATTTATCATAAGCTTATTACGCTCAAAATTTTGAAGTCTGCGCCGCAATCATTCCTGCTATTTGCTAATCCATCAAATCTGTTCCAAAACAACTTCTTGATCGCTTGATTTCCTATTATTAATTATAGCAAATCATAGAGTATTCTCATGAAACAAAAATGTAATGTATTGATATTATAATGCGCAGGACGATAATTGATCCTTGTTCTCGACAATATGTGATTGCATATTTTTCGTTCAGATATACATATTGCGGACAATTCAACCTTCTTTGAATGATTTAGACGGAATGTGATTACTGTAGGTGCTTATAGAAGTAAGAGATCATATCTCCTTAATTCTTTTGTATCATAAATTTAATAAATTTCTTTTATTATATTTATATAATAAGTGTATGGAAGAAATAATTGAATAGCCTGTGTGTATATCATAATTTGTGGGTAGTAAGCTTAAGCTGAATTATTTTTTCGCTATCAGAAAATTATTTTTCACTTTTTAGTAAGTAAAAGTTATAATTTGGGTTCTTTTTTTTTTAAGTCACTTGTGTTTGATAGTGTTTGTAAAGACTCCATAAAGACAGTGTGTAACTTTGTATCAGTAAAATGTGGTGTGAAAATTTCCCATGTGTTCAAGTGTTTTGGTTTTGTTTTTTTTTTTTTTAATTGTAAATATTTGGGGCATTTCCGTTAATTAATTTTCCCCTCCCCAATTTATGTCTGTCTGGATCACCAGGTAAGTTTCTATTGCCATAAAACTCAAGTGTAGACTAGGTATGATTACCAAAGATACAATTGAGATAAGGATACAAAAACTCTTATTATCTTACATAGTAAAGGATAAAGCCCTGTGTGAAGGATACTAACTGAAATAGACCTAGACTTGTATGGGGTCTTGGATACATAAGGAAACAAGTGATACAATGGGTTTTTTATGGTTGTAAGGTGTTCAGTGACATAAAGGAAAAATGTTAAATTGGATTAGCATTGCATACAGTATCATTATAAACATTTCTTGGAAGCTCTACTCATTTCCTTTGCATACCATATTGATATAAACATGTCTTGAAAGCCCGACTCATTTCCTTTGCATATTGTATCGATATAAACATTTCTTGGAAGCTCTACTCATTTCCTATGCATACATTATTGATATAAACATTTCTTGGAAGTTCTATTCATTTCCTTTGTGTACCGTATTGTTATAAACATTTTTTTGGAAGCTCTACTCATTTCCTTTGCATACATTATTCATATTAACATTTCTTGGAAACTCTACTCATTGTTTTTGAGTACCGTATTAATATGAACATTTCTTGAGAGCTCAACTCATTTCTTCTGCATACTCATTGATATAAACATTTTTTTAAGCCTGACAATAATTTTCTTTCTAATTGATAAAATAGGTTCAAGTTTAACAGAAGCTCAAAATATCGGGACTCGGAATTTCGAGACTCTGCTGTATATTGAAGTATTATGACATCATGTGCTGAATCACATGGTAGTCCTATTTTCTTTTGAAGTCACAGGAAAGTGTCCCTTGTAACACCAATGTATGAAGAAGGAAAAAATAGATGGAACATAAATATGATTAAAGGGATAAGTAACAGTTCTCATATGATAAGTAAAAATTGACAAGGTTGAGGACTTAAGGCTGGGTCTCCAACGTACGGCCCGTGGGCCACATCCGGCCCACGAACAAATATTTTCCAGCCCGCGGAAAGTTAGCATACTGGAAAAAAATTATTTGGTAATATATTTCCATTTAAGCAGTTTTACCATTAAATATGAGTACAGTACTCGTCTCTCTCTAGCCATTTCTTTTCTCTATAAGTATAATTCTAGTTGTAAACTAGTAAAAACCTAAGCAAGAAAATATCAAAAACCACCATTGAGATCTTGATTTTAAAAAAAAGTCGTGGGTACATGGGGGGGGGGAGGGGTTTAGACTTTCTGCCTTGAACTAGTGCTGAGTTTAAGGCCCAACTTCTGGAGTTAGCCCGCCTTTCCTCCAAAAGTTTTCGATGTGGCCCTTGAGTAAAAAAGGTAACGACCCCTGACTTAAGGCAACAAAAAGAGTTCTTTACTTGGCCGAAGAATATAGATATAGCGTGTGAGAGGATAAAATGTAATTACATACTTGGCCTGAGTAAGATAGCGTGGTGAACAGGGTTTGTGTGTAAGTTATGTATACATTTTTTAATGTTGTTTGACTTTGTAACATTATTTTAGGCAAAAATGTTACATATTACAGCAGCTTCAGAAAACGAAACGAGATATTAGTTTAAAAATATAAAATTAAAAAAATTGTAAATTATAATGTAAATTATACTGGTTGAGATATGAAATCCATAAGCCTGTATTTGAAAGATACGCCGAAGCGATGCGCGGAAGGTTAAAATCTCGCTTTGTAGGCATTAAGCTTTCTTTTTGGTTGGTGGACGTGTAATCATGCACACGTTGTAAGATGGGCGTAGCAAGGTATTTTTTTGTGTTTTAATAGTTTTAATTATGTAAAGGTATAATTTACTATTTTATTTCAAGAAATGTTGCTGCACTAATTTTCAATGCCGGGCTAGGTTATCAATCAACTCAAATCCAAAATGCTGAATGGCGAGATCTGATTCAGGACCTACGTTGTACATCACAAATTCCAGTTCAGATAAGTTCTAATTTTAACATAAAGTGATGTGAAATCAAAATTTAACTGGTCACGGCAAAATAGTACAAGTTTTTTTATTTTTAAAATGCGGGAAGGGATATTTGCAATATCAATTTTTTTAACTGTTAAACAAAACTAAATTGAAATGTACTTTAATTTAAGTAGAAGCAATCTCTTTGTGGATATCATATGCCAATGCCGTAAATTCTAAAATGATACAATGTTTGCTTAAATTCATGACATGCTAAAAGAATGTAAAACCAGATATAAAAATTAGTGTAAACGTTTCAAATGTATTTTCTTTTCTTTGTATTTTGTGTAATTTTGTGCATTAAAACTCGATTTATTTAAATTTAAAATTTGTTGGTAAAATTATTTATTGAATGCACCATTCTTAAATTCAATTTAATTCTTGACTTTGCAGGTCAATTAACTAATTATGTAACAGATAACTGCAATATTTAACATCCTAATTTGCAGTTATATATGAAAATTCCTTAAGATTTTATATAATGATGACCTGAACTTCAAAGGTCATCCAGTCTCCTATTCAGTTGGCCTGCAAATTTTCTTTGGAAATAAGTAACAGCTACTAAGTATGTGGTGCCCTTTGCAGAACACTAGTGAAACAATACATATATTTAGATGGAATACCTAGATTGGTAACTGACATATTTAAAATATACTTTGCTTTTATAAAAGATTATATAAATATGTTTTCTAGGAAACATATTTCAAGAAAAACTTGAAGTATATTATAATGAAAGAACAACCACACTATTTATTTCAAATTGTATTGAAACTTTATAATTTGATGTAATACATTAATGTAGTGTATAGAGACCTAATGTATTCAACTGAGTGCATTATGATAACTTATTAGTAGATAAATTGATAACATTTAAGTTTATTTGTAAATTAGTAAAAAATAGCTAGATTCTGAATATGACATCAAATATTTTTTTTTTTTACTATGTACTAAAAGTCAGGTCAGAAAGGAATAAATAAAAATAATAAGTGAGATTTATCCTGTTGATAAGATTTCATATCTATCTATTAGTTAATATTGTAATCAATAGAAACACTAAGAAATTTCACGAAGATCCCACCATGCACACATAAAGTACGTTTGAAAAAATTATATAATTATTTTGTAATTAAAATATTATAATTCAATAAATTTGCTACAGAGTATAACTTTACATAACAAAACAAGTAACAAACATATATCTACAGGTAAACTAAAAGTTTCAATATCCTCATAATATTTCGATCTTTAGTACATCATTAATTTTTAATTTTTTTAAATGAATAAAGATTACTCTTAATCTTAACTGTAATTTTTTAACAAATAAAAGGCAATAACCACTCTTACTTAAATAAATTCTTATTAGCTTTTCCTTAATCAATAAAAAAATTCTTTTTTATAATTTTTCAAGAGCATTTTATTGGAGACGAAATAAAATTTGTTAACTTTAAATCCATTATATTTATAAGTTGTGTTATATAATTTTTTCCTCTGTGTGATGCTTCTGGAATCTAGTTGGCTATCTCTGTTTAAAGGTTCTGGAGGGAAACGAAATTATATTTGTATTATTTAACCCTTTAATTAGCAACATGAGCATGCCCTAATAAATCCCCTGGAAGCAACATATTTTTGATTGTTTTCTAATTTATCTTTTATTTTTTCTAATGTTCTAAATTATTATACTATTTTTTAATATTTGTTATCCAAATATTTAGTGTTTAAGAAAGTATAAATTTTGTCAACGTTAGTAGAATTCCACATTTTCAGTTTTAAATGGTCAGACATGGTAGTATTTTCACATACAAAGTGTTAATTTTTGTGGATTTCTGTAACTATTTTGTTGACCAAATGTCTGTCACAAAATATTTTGAAAAAGTCTAATTCTTTAGGTTCCCGTGAGAAAACAAATTTGTTAGAAATTCTGGATTTATTTGTATCAAAATCATGCAGCGATCAGTAAACTTGTCAAACAAACCACAGTTTCCACAGAAAAGAATGGTGACTATATACTCTGTGCTGCATTTATAGTCCAGATAATATTAAATATTAAACCAAGAGTGCAGTATAATAGACAGGAAACAAAATCGTAAAAGTATGGGCAATGATAATCTGAGAGAAATGATAGAACGTTCACATACAGGAAGTTCCTGCTGCCTGTATCATGATTTCATGTACTGGTACATAAATGCTAATCAAAGGAGTAAAGAGGCAGTTTTTTACCATAAACAACTAACATTTATAAATATTTAAATAACTTAGTTGCATAGTAGGAAAAGCTCACTTATGAAAACTACTAATTCATCCCTTAGCAAATTGTTTCACGTTTATGGATGCTGTGTACACAATGACAGCTATATTAACTGGGTGAACTGAGTTATTCAGGTTTTATTGATAGCAATTGCAATAATTGCAATTGGATAAGGAGTTTGTATAATTGATTTTCACACTTCATGGGTTTGTATGACAAATAAAAAGGTCTATTTCTATGTTTTGGAGATAAAACCAGATGTCGTAATAGCTGACAAATATCAAGAAATATTCGCTGGCAATAGCACTGCTTTTAATGTAAACTAATTAATGAGAAAACAAATTAAAGAAATATACAAAACTCACAAATTAATCATTTATTGACTCATACACGTTTAAATGATAAAGTCATCATCATCAGTGACTGTTGTTACAACAAACAGTTGTAAGTTTGAGTTTGTTGTAGCAGCAACACTCACTGATGATGATGACTTTGTCAGTTAAACTCATATGAGTCAATAAATGATTAATTTGTGAGTTTCGTGTATTTCTTTGACTTGTTTCAACATAACATCACATGCAATGCTCAAAGAATAGTTGTATATATATATATATTTTCCTGGCGAAAAACCTATTGTGGTTATCATTGCCATTAAAAAAGATAGACAATCACGGCAATATTTTTTTATAACACATCAATAAATAAAACAAAATACACAAGAATAGTTGTATAAATATGGCACTCAAGACAATGGAGCTTAATTTACTACATAAACTAAAATTAAACTACATAAACTAAAAGTAAGGTAATAACTTATTCAGATGATATTTGGTTTTTGACTAGTAGTAGGAGAAAGATTTTATACCCAAATTTCATGAAAGTGAATATCCCCCAAGTAATTTTTCAACAAGACGAGTGGAAAATACAGCTAAAAAGTATTGGTTGAATTTAGAAATTAAATCATTGTATTCTAAGCAAGCAAATTTGGAATTACAATCATATGAACTCCACCTTAAAATTTTGAATAATTCAAGTGGGGTTATAAATAAACGATTTTAATATGAAATATGAAAATGTGTTAACAGTAATAAAACACAAACAAGATTTAAAAATAAATCGATTAAATAAGAAATTACAACAGCTATGTACTATCAAATAATATTAATGGATATTTTAATGAAAGATTTCTCCAAATAAGATTTGATTTATAATTGGAGTAATGAAGAATTCAGTAAAGAGGAAATAGGACTATTAAACAAGAGTATAAATTTGGAATCGAAGACCATTGTAAAGATAAAGTGGAATTTATTAATCGACTTTGAAAAGCCTTAAAATTCCAAAACCATTAAATAAAAAATATTGTTAGGACTGATAATAAAAAGAAATTGGTATACCAAATTACATCTCATAAAATGAGTTCGAAGAATAATAATAATTACTATGAAGTTATTTGGAGTTTAAGGAAGAAAAATGTATTTTATTTAAAAGCGGATAAAAGTAACGCCATCGTAGTTATGAATAGATTGGAGTTTAAGGAAATAGTATAGGAAATACTTCGAGTAGGACCGTATTCAATAATAAATAGAAACCCCATAGTAAAATTTGCTAGAAATGTCAACAAAACTTTAAAAACGGAAAGAAGGTAGTGGATAGTAAATTAAAAACAAAATTAACCGTTTCAAATGCGTTATTATCATGTTTGTATTGTTTACCACAAGTTCATAAAGAAGGAAGAAAAATGCGACCAATTGTATCTGGAATTAATTCACCAACATATTGGATTGCAAAATGGTTGACACCACGCCTCCATCAATAACAGTAAAAAAGACATATGAATTACTTAATAAAGTTAAGGATTTATGTATTTCGTTTAATGAATACATGTATTTCGTTTGATGTTGTATCTCTTTATCCAAGTGTTCGATCCAAGTATGAGTCAATAAATGATTAATTTGAATTATCAAATATTGAACCAAGTGTGTAGTACAATAGAGAGAAACAAAATTTTAAAAGTATGCCAATGGTAAACTGAGAGAAATGATAGAACGTTCACATATGGGAATGTTCCCGATCTCGTGTACTGATACCATAAATGCTAATCAAAGGAGTAAAAAGGCTGTTTTTTTACCATAAACAACCAAAAATTATAAATATTTACATAACTTAAGTATAACATAGTATAAAAAGCTATTATTATAAAAAGGTCTATTTCTGTGTTTTGGAGATGAAACCAGATGTCGTAAGAGCTGACAAATGCAAGAACTGCTTGCTGGCAATAGCACTCCTTTTAATGTAAACTAATTAATGAGAAAACAAATCAAAGACATATACAAAACTCACAAATTAATCATTTATTGACCCATAAGCATTTCAATGACAAAGTCATCATCATCAGTGAGTGTTGCTACAACAAACAGTTGTAAGTTTAAGTAAATAAATGATTAATTTGTGAGTTTTGTGTATGTCTTTGATTTGTTTAAACCTCACAAGCTAAGCTCAAAGAATAGTTGTATAATTAATGAGACTCATTTCCTTTTATGTAAGTGCTAACATATAAGGAAGGTTATAGAATTGTATTTATAAAAGTTTAGAGTTGAGTAGCTGAAGATCAAACCCTTCTACACAAACAAATTGTAAGAGTTTAGCTGTTCAAGTAAATTTTAAAACCTATTTAAAGGTTATGAAATAAAATTTATTAAAAACTTACGCTCATAGGAAACTTAAGTAACCAAATTTCATTTTCCTTATAGAAATCTTCATTGAAATCTATTAAAAATTCGTTATTATTCTGGCTGTTGGAGTGGTCCATCTGAAACAAAATGTTTAAATTTAAAACAAATGCTGTGAGGGTACACAAATAGGTCCAGAAAACTAAATTATATTAATAATGTTAAACGCAAAGCTATTCATGTACATGCTGTGTTTTAGTTGGGTATTCAAGGGCTGTCAAACATCTCTTAGTAGATGCAGTTATACTGATACCAATACAAGAATATGTGTTATATTTTGCCACCATGAACTTAATGCCAAAATTCTAACACAGAAAAAACCCATTATAAAATTAATTTTGTTTCATTATAACCTCTTACAGTAGACTTCTCTAACAGTAAAAAATAAAATGATTAAAAACATGTGTAAAGGACTAGCTTTTTGGTGTGACAATTTTTATCCATTATACTATTTCACACATGTATAACCTTGTCCTTTAAATTGGGTAGTCTTGATAAACAGTGCAGACAAATAGAATGCATTTCTATTTTCTTCCTAATTAAGTAAACTGGTATTTCCACTACTTACGCCTCAAGATATGCACTTTGTTCCTTTCACATTGTCTTGAAACTAAGAATTCCATTGTTTCAGGGTTATATGGGATTTAGCACTCTCATTTTATTTTTGGAAATAGTACAATTGTGTTCATCACAATAATAGACATCAACATTTGAACAACTGCATCTACTAACTGAGTAATTGTTTGAAATTATAAATGAAGACATATGTTTGTTTAACCATATCACTAATTTAAATTATAAAGTAGAAATAAATTTGTCATGTTTTGTATAGCTAATGGAATATTAATTAGCAAAGATCAATGTTTTTCAACTTTTTTTTATATAATATTGTTTACTTGCCCATAATAGTGTATAGGTTTAAAATTGACTAAAATGTAGATTATTATATTTCTTGAATACATAATTATATATTAACTGATTCACATATATTCAATTATAATGAACAACTTCCCTATCTGAAGTATTTCCTCATTGTTTTCACACATGTATTTCAATAACACTGTTTGACTACCGTCTTTTTTTTAATATTAAAAAAATAACTTTAGCAATGGAATGCTTTATTAAGAGCAATATTGCTTTAGTTGAGAAAGAAAAAATACTTATTTTGTCTTTACTATTATTGGTGTTACGATTATAAGATGACTGTATATCTAGTCAGAAAGCTTTGTTAATCCTAGATTACTTTCCTAAATTTTGTCACACAACTACTCATGTATTGTCAACTAGACTACTCCAAATTCTTTTTTTTTTCATTTACCAAAATTGTTTTTTTTATTAATATGTTGAACATTGTTACTAACAAAGCTTCTTTAGCCCTTAGAAAAAATATTATAGTAGCTACGAATCCTACTATTAGAAAGAAAAATAATAATTACGATGACTACGTTTTAATTAAATAGTTAAACACAAATATTTAAAAAAAAGTCTTCTTAAAATAATTTTAAACACATTTTATTTACAAAAAAACACAGAATGTAACAAACGAATGAGTTGTATAACAAGTTATTAAAGAATTTTTACAAAAATATGTATAGAAAACACAATCATAAAAAAGTCACACAATCTCTTATGTATCGTCAAAATGAAGACGCAAGCTTTGTTTCACAAGATGCATGGGAACTTTAGAAGCAAAACTGCATATCTGACATCGAATGTTGTAGATATGAAGGTACTGGGAAGATGGATGCGCTTGAACTGTTCATTTCTCAGATACAGACATTTTTTAAATTGAGTGTCGTCATTTTGTCAAGGTGTAAGTGATCTAAGGTTAAAAGTTGTTATTAGGTGCCTGATTTATTTTTAAATTCACTATCAGTAATTTTAGAGCAAATTTAATTTAAATCATAGTTATAATTTTAAAAAATTGTGAAAATAAACACTTAATAAAATACCCATTGTTTAATGATAAATAGTTTGCAATAATTAAAATGTTGTCCTTCTAAATATTGTTTTCAACAGTGATCGATAGTAAAAGGAAATTTATTGATATATTTGAAAAAATGTTATCACATCAACATTAAGACACAATATAATAAGGGATGGATTGTGAATTAAAATTTATATCGTTTTAGATGTATATTCATTAATTTTTTTAAATCTAGAAACTATTACAAACAAGCAATATTCATTATTAATTAAATTTCGTTTATTAGCTCACACTCTCCTTATATATATTGTTAATTGTCAATTGTTAATAAAATACACTGTCCCAACTTTCCAATACCAAGAAGTGAATACCTTAAAGACATGTACAAATGTTTTCCCCCATTTGGTTGTCCTTGAAATCTCCATTGTACAAACTTAAACTGTTGCCATGGTAACTACAGAATATCATTAATAGTAGGTTTAAAAATGAAGGAAAGGAATAGAATAAACAAACTGGAAATAAGCAAACAATGTTAATTTTATGAATTTTTGTTTTTGAATGCTCTATAATGTTTTTGTTGCTTGGTTTGTATGTTGGAGTGTAGTATTCTTTGTTGTATATATTTGTTATTTTTTCTATTTTGTTATTGGTGTATTTATATTTTAGGTAGATTTTTTTATTTTTATTATTTTTGTTTTCCGGTTGTAGTGTTGTTGTATTGAGGTTAGGTTTTTTGTGAATTTATTGTATATATTTTTTATAAGGTGTTTGTTGTATCCATTTTCTATTGCTATTTTTGTAATGTTATCTAATTCTTCATTTAATTTTTGTTTGTTATGCTGAGTGTATTTTATTGCTTTATTTATCATGTTACTGTAAGTATTAATTTTGTGTGTCCAGGGGTGGTTAGATTTGTAGTGTATTGTGGTGTTGTTCAAAAGTATCAAATGTAATCAAAATTCAAAAATATCAAATGTTGCAGCACACCTATCACATAAACATGAAATAACAAATTACGAGAATAACCTAAACATACTTGAAATAAATAATAACCCAATAGAACTAAACTCACTAGAAAAATACCACATTTATAAAAACATACACAACAATTTAATGAATCTACAAACAACATATACAGAAGACATACTATTCAAAAACATGATACACAAGACTCAAGAGGAAACATATATGACGTCAACAATTACCAACACGACGGATCGAATATCTGCACCAGAAAAATTAAGAAAAAATAATCAGTGATTCGACAATGGTCAAGTGACCGAAAGGCGCCTCATCACTCAAGGTAAAATCATTGCACTTAATGGTGGATAAAATTACTTACAATAGTAATATATTAACTTCATATATATATATATATATATATATATATATATATATATATATATATATATATATATATATATATATATGACAGAATCACAATATTAAGTGGAAAAATATAAAGCGAGTTCCTAAGAAGCTGATAGTGTTATATAACTTCTCATTCTATCCATTTCTAGTAATGCTTCACTATTGCAAAAAAAACATTTTTTTTAAATTTCTTATAGTACATCTTTAATCAATTTTTAGCTCTGGGAAAGTTAGCTCAGTGCTAAAAGTGCTGGTTTTTAAACATGTAGATCCACAGTTTGAATCCAACCTGGACACCAAATTTCTAAATTTAAATTAATGTATAAATATTTGAAACAACGACCAACATCAATTGTCATCCAGTATAGGTTTAAACAAAATTATTTGAACTTGGTTGGATGAATAACAACGTATTTTATTAACAATTGACAATTAACAATATATATAAGGAGAGTGTGAGCTAATAAAAGAAATTTAATTAATAATGAATACTGCTTGTTTGTAATAGTTTCTAGATTTAAAAAAATTAATGAATATACATCTAAAATGATATAAATTTTAATTAACAATCCATCCCTTATTATATTGTGTCTTAATGTTGATGTGATAACATTTTTTCAAATATATCAATAAATTTCCTTTTACTATCGATCACTCTGTTGGAAACAATATTTAGAATGACAACATTTTAATTATTGCAAACTATTTATCATTAAACAATGGGTATTTTATTAAGTGTTTATTTTCACAATTTTTTTAAATTATAACTGTGATTTAAATTAAATTTGCTCTAAAATTACTGATAGTGAATTTAAAAATAAATCAGGCACCTAATAACAACTTTTAACCTTAGATCACTTATACCTTGACAAAATGACGACAGTCAATTTAAAAAATGTCTGTATCTGAGAAATGAACAGTTCAAGCTCATCCATCTTCCCAGTACCTTCATATCTACAACATTCGATGTCAGATATGCAGTTTTGCTTCTAAAGTTCCCATGCATCTTGTGAAACAAAGCTTGCGTCTTCATTTTGACGATACATAAGAGATTGTGTGACTTTTTTATGGTTGTCCTTTATAATTGTTGAGGAAGGCTGTTTCAGGAGAAGATGTATCCCACTGTCAACTCGGACCATAACTATAAATGAGTTACGGTCTGAGTTGAATATGGGACGTTAGGGAATAAGGTCCCGTAACGGCTGACCTTAATAATTATAAAAGGAAGTGCTACTATATGCAAGTGTAACATATTTACAAGTGTTTTTAGTTAAGATTATCAACTGCTTAAATGTTTTTAATTGAAAACTAATAGCTCACGTGAAGATGGAATCAATTAATGTGATAATCTTACAAAATAATTGTAACTGAATGAAGAAAAACTTACCTCAAAAGATGTACTAGGTGAAATTTTACTGTTTGAAATATCTGGATTATAGTTGTTGCTACACTCTGAAACAAGTCTGTTCAGAGGCCTATTTGTAACAGATGGTGTCATAGGTGTTTTTCTTGCACTTTTACTAGAGGGATTGGAATCACTTTCACTATCACTAGATAATTTTATTACATAACCCTCACTTGTTCTGTTTAAATCTTTTTGATAATTACCTCCAAAAGAATGTTCACCACTATCCTTCTCCTTATTTACAGATAACACACTAGTAATATGTTTCTCTAAGTCACTGTCATCAGAAGAGATATCATGGATACTTCTTTGTTCATGTTGCCCATTATCAATTGCCCTGACACTAACACGTGGTTTAATATCTGTTACACTAACTCTAGCATTTGTTTTATCATTTTCGATAGAACTTTGATGTTTAACAACTGTAGAAATACCAGGTTTATAGAGCTTAAAAGAGAATTCAGTGTTCTTCAAAGGTCCATCGTTTGATGACCTTTCTGGATTATGTCCACCCTTGAATTTTCCCATAATTTCTTCGTCAGATAAAGCACCAAAATCACATGCAATTTTATCTATAGTGCTTTTATTTTCACTGCAATTATTCCAACTATCAGAAAAAATATCATCAAATTTTGATGATTCTAAAAATAAACTGTTATTTTTATCCTTTTTAGTAGAATTGTCTATAATCTGTGTTTTAATATCACTTGTATTTTCACATTTTTCATCAACATAATCAACGATTTGTGTTGGAGAGATATTGTCCAAAATGTGACCACTTTTGTTTTCTGTTCGACAGGGATGTTCTAATAATGAAATGACGAGACTATTTGTATTATTTTTTGATTTCTGTTGGTCTACATTTACTACTTTGACGCTGCTTTCATTCTCAACCAAGTTTTTATTATCATATGATAAAGATTTATTTATACAAGATCTGTCGGTATAATCAAAACCATATTGGTCTGAACTAGATCTTTCAATGCCTTTATCACTTAAAATGACGGACTTTGGTTTTTGGATATGAAACGATCTATAAATTTTATTCTTTGGTTTAAAATTTTTTGAATATTTTTTACACTTACTTTTCCAAACACTAGATTTCCTTTTTTTCAAACGTAATAGAAAAGAATACAGCTGTGAATCGTTCACTGATCCTGAGGATTTTAATTCTGACCCACACGTGTCTTCCTCGCTACTTGAAGAATCAAAATAATATTCAAAAATTGTTCTAGGGTGTTCTTTAAGACAGGAATAAAGTTCACAAATTTCAGGTGGTATAAAAAACGAATCCTCTGTTACACATGAAATATTTTCTGATTCACTATTTATTGGTGAAAGCAGTGTAGACTTGACAATGTTTTTTTTATTGGAATTTTTTTTCAAAGTCGTCTCAGTTAAATCCCTTTCTTTAAAAACTTCACTAGAATTTGTTATGGTTGTTGTTTGAGTTAGATTATCAGCACAATTGACTTGTTGTTTCTCACTATCTGAATTGCTGTCCACATTCACACTTCCCAATCGAGTAACGCTTGTACCTAAAACACAATTCAGTTAAAAAAAATCATATTTTGTAGGGCTTTTTATTTCTTTAATTGATTTTATAAACTTAAAAAAAAGAAAAAACTATTTTAAAGATTTTAATTTGCAAAAATGACAAAAATATATTTAGTTACAGTTGTAAAAAAACACACCAAAGCAATGTCATATTTAACCCTTATGTCAGTGTGTTGCATGTGAATTTAGTGTTATCTTAGAATAAGTGTGTAAAAATAAATTGTCCATTAGTTTAAAGCTCTATTTAAATTCAACTTCTATCATGTGAGAATGAAAAAATAAAACAATTTTTTGTCAGGGGTTTACATATCTTGTACACCCTAAAAAATACTAAATGTTTTTTGGGATATGAGAATTGGAAGCATTTGTCCAGGTGTAACATGGAGTTAGCTATTTAAGTTTTACAAAAATAAACACAGTGAAGCAATTGTCCAAATTGAGCATAAAATGGAACACACAGAATACAAACCTTAGAAAAGAACAACTAAAAATTACAATGTTCTCTGAAGTTGAGTTTTGTCCCAACACGTTCACTGCGGCCATCTCCGATCAGAGCAGTTAGCATTTTATTCGCATATGTTGTTATATACCCCAGCGTTGTACAAGAGACTTATTTGAGTGTTGCAGCGTCAAGAAGACGTATGTCGGATGTTTGTTTTAGTATGGTTAAAATTATCCGCCATTTTTGTGTCAATAGTGTTAGTGAAAGTTTAGTGCATGTCCGTGGCTAAGAGTGACATGGTTCGCGACACAGAAGGTGTGCCTGAGACTTCTAAGGACTGTTTATTTTTTACCAATGATGCAGTAGAGTGTACTAGGGACCCTACAAATGGGGCTTCTGAGTATGCTGAGTCTGAGGTAAGCGACGACGACCGCCATGATAGTGACCTGGATCCAGCTACAGAAATAGTCGATTACGATCATGAGGAACTGTCTGATTCCGATTTGAAAGAAGAAACGATCATGAGGAACTGTCTGATTCCGATTTGGAAGAAGAAATAGATAATCCTCAGTGGACACCTAGTAACTTGGATAAACTTCAATAGAGGGCATTGTAACTTTCTGTTTAGAAAAAAAATAAATTTATCGTTCCATTACCTGGGAGAAAATCGACCCTATGACTGTTTCAGACTACTTCCTGATGACATACTTTTAGAGAATATTGTGAAAGCTACTAATATTTATGCATGGGATGTGTTTGCTAAACCAAATCTCACGCCATTGTCAATAATAAGTAACTGGAAAGAGTTGACAGTGCCTAAACTGAAAACACTCATAGGCCTACTAATTTATAGAGGATTGCAAAAATTTATATATAATTTTTATTAAATATTTTAAATGATAATTTGTAGTTTTTATTTCACGAAATAATGTTTACTATTTATTACAGTTACAAATGTGAATTACATGCATAACATAAAAAATAAAATATTGATAATCATGGGACGCTCGCAAATTGCGATTGGAGACAAAATGGCAGCCTAGTTATTTTTCCATTTTCAAGGCTCAAAATTAATTTTTATTGACATATTCTTTTATTTCTAAAGCAAAACCATCATATTAAATTTTTTAAAATTTCAGCACCTTATGAACTTTACACTAGAGGTCTTTCACAGCTAATGTGTTAATGTGAGAAGTTGACTATTTGAGGTTTGTAGTCTAAACACTGCCCCAAAGTGCATACCTTACAGTTAAACTTCAAAATTATTCAACTGTTGAGATTGTCTTAAGTAACTAAGAAAGTTATATAGTGACTTTAATAATAATAATAGTTTTACACTAGAAATACAACAGAAGCCAATCCCTTGCAAGGTCTTTTCATGATAGAAAATAGTACACATTAACTCAGAAAAATTATTTATTTGTTTTTCCAAATAAACAATGTAATATACAAAATTAAACTTACCCGAATAACTAGGCAGGTCTAAATCAGATGGTACCCATTCATCAGATCCTGAATCAGCCAGTATACTTAATTCACTAACAGACTCATCACTTGACTCACACATGTAAATACTTTAATGTAACAAATGAAATAATTTGACAACAATAGTGTTTTGCACTAGACATAGAGCTGTTGAGATTCTAGCTTGTGTAGCCATCTATCAGGTTCAATTATCTCACTACTATCCTCCTTAACGATGTGATAATCAAGGAATTACATTTTTGTTCTTATCTAAAAAGTTAATGTAACTTACATTTTATCCTTTAACACTTCTATTAGTGAAATTAAAATGTTAATTGTTTACAATTAATAATAATAATTTCATATGTGTATATATACATATATATATATATATATATATATATATATATATATATATATATATATATATATATATATATAAAGAAATAAGACAAAATACAAATACAAGAATAATTTATTGAATGTACAATTCAATAAATTATTCTTGTATTTGTATTTTGTCTTATCTCTTTATTAATACCACAATATTGTGGTATATATATATATATATATAAGTTATATGAACAATTTATGTGAACATTTCATAATTAAATGCGTGCTAGGAAAATTCCTGCTTACGCAGCTTTTGTATTATATAGGTGGTGAGAACAGAGCCCCGGCATTGTGTAAGTCGCCTCTGTATCGCACAGACGTTTTCCGCTCCAGCTGAATGTACATCAGTTGTATTTGAATTTATGTTTTTATTAAGCTAAATTATTGTAACCATTTCAAAATTAAATGTTTCTTAATTGGCAAAGGTTTGTAAAAATAAAATCATTTTTAAAAACGTTTCGAGCTTAATATAACACGTAACTGGCGCAGTCGGTAGGACATCTCGGGAGAATTAATGAACATAATTTTTATCGATTTCAATCGTTAACCGAGATACTGCAAAAACTCGATTCATTACAGAGTGCATATCTCTAACGACATCAAGAAAACTTTAGTACAGTGAATATCTACAACAACTTAATAGAGCGCATATCTATTAAGAGCACGAGTGAATATCGTGTAAGTGAAAAGTGAAATAGTAGTTCAAATGAGCAAAGTATTTTGGATCCACTTGTAAGTAGATTGTAAGAAATAGAGTTAAGAAAAAGTAGAGTAAATACTTTTTAATTTTATATCATTGATTTTAATTTTATTATTTTAAAGAAAATAATATTTTAAAATGGCAACGCCAACATTAAAGAAGGAATATCTTGATATGATTCCTGAGTATAGTGGAGAGCCCACTATGCTCCACAGATTTATTTCAATATGCGATAAGGTAGTAAATAAGTTTTATGTAAACGAAAATCCAGAGGATTTTAAAAATGAATATCTATTTTCTTCTATACTAGCTAAGTTAAAAGGCCAAGCATTAGAAATGGTAGTAAATTCAAATTCATATAATTGGTATGAGATTAAAAAAGTATTATTATCCAGCTATTCAGACAAAAGAGATTGCTTTACTTTAAATTTAGAAATGGCTGAGTTAAAACAAGAAAATAATGAATCACCTTTTAAATTTTATGAGAGATTTCAAAAGCTATTAAATTTACAGATCTCATTTTTTATTAATAAAGAGCCTCAAAGACAATTGGCTAAAGATATTTTGATAGAATATGTACAGAAATTAGGGTTAAGAGTTCTCCTTAGAGGTTTACATGAACACGTAGGATCGCTAATGCGCACAAAAAATCCAGATTCTCTTAGCGTAGCACTTAACATGCTTACTAATGACTTTCAATTTAAAAATAACAAATTATTTCAAAATATTAAACAGAACGTTCCACCTAGGGCCCCACAATACCCGCCTATTCGCAAACCCATTCCTAACAAACAAACCTTCCAAAATTATAGGCCCAACTACCAAAATAATCCTAACCAATTTACTAAACCTAACTCATACGTACAGCAAAATCAACAACCGAGACAATCTAACAATTACACACCACTAAAAGTTCATCAAAAATTTGAACCAGAACCAATGAGCATTTCCACACGTCAAACAGGGAACACAATTAGACAAAATAGACTTTATCAGATGACAGGGAAACCAATAGAAGAAGAAAATTACGATCAAACTATGAATCGATTGACTGAACAGATGACTAACTCTTATCTGACCGAACAAATGGATTATGAACCGCAAGAGGACCCTGACAGCTACATAGACTTTGATGATTCAACGCAAGAGGAAAACGCATGTGGATTCACTCAAGAGGACAATCATACCCAAAATCATTTTTTAGGACTAACCACAATAAAAAGACATTTTCCATAATGCATATCGAAGACGACACAAACGAACTACCGTACATCCACGATCCCAAGACCAACCTAAAGATGTTGATTGACACTGGAAGCACGAGATCATTTATTAAAAAATCAATAGCTTTCCAATTTTTCAAAAACACCCTAAAACAAGAACCATTTGAAGTGAGTACAGCTCATGGAGTATCAAAAGAAAAATACAGTTGTACACTCTACCACTTTTAGGAGAAGAAACAACCAAATTCTATTTATTTGATTTCCATAAAGATTTCGACTTACTCCTTGGATTAGATAACAAAAAAGAATTAAAAATTAACTTAAATTTTGTGAATGATAAATTGATATTTCGCAATAAACAAATCCTGATTAAATATTTTAACACAGAAGAACAAAATAATAATAATAATAATAATAAAGGCGAATGTCAGGAACAGAACGCTAAAAAAGGAACAATTTATGTTATACAAGCCCGCACTAGCCAAACGATTAAATTTAGAATACAAAATATTCAAGATGGAGAAGGACTCTTACCATACAAACACTTAAATGGATTAGAAATTCCGCAGTGTATTGTCTCAGTACACAAAGGAGAAGCCTATTGCCCTATAATAAACAACACAGAAGAAAATGTAGAATTAACAGTGAACGAACCATTAGAATTAAAATCTTTAGAAGAATACAATATCCTTGAACCTGATACAATGCAAACGAATGCTAATTTCAATTTATTAGATTATAAACAAAAAAAATTGAGAAAAAAAATTTAGATTTATCAAAATTTAGAATGGAACATATGAACTTAGAAGAAAAATCCGCTATAATAAGTTTAATAGAAGATTATGCAGATTTATTCCATATTGAGGGAAACGATTTAACTTTTACCAACCAAATAAGCATGTTATTAGGACTACTGATGAAATTCCCGTATACTCTAGAAATTATAGATATCCAGAGATTTACAAGAACGAAATTAATAAACAAACTGAGGACATGCTTAAACAAGGAATTATTAGACCTTCAAATTCTCCATGAAACTCTCCTGTCTGGATTGTACCCAAAAAACAAGACGCTTCTGGCAAAAGAAAATTTCTATTAGTAATAGATTTTAGAGGATTAAACAAAAAGACAATTGACAATAAATTTCCCTTGCCGAACATTACAGACATATTAGATAAATTGGGACGGTCCCAGTATTTTACAACTTTAGATTTAGCCTCAGGATTTCACCAAGTAGAAATGGATAAAAATAGCATAGAAAAAACAGCGTTTTCAACAGAAACGGGACACTACGAATTTTTAAGAATGCCCTTTGGACTAAAGAATAGCCCCCCTACATTTCAAAGAATTATGAATAATATTCTGAGAGGCATCCAAAATGAAACATGTTTAGTTTATTTAGACGACATTATAATTTATTCTACTAGCCTCCAAGAACATATATAAAGACTTAAAGAAGTTTTCGACAGATTACGCAAAGCCAACTTTAAAGTACAGCTGGATAAAACAGAATTTTTAAGAAAAGAAGTAGCATATTTGGGACATGTTGTGACACCGGATGGCGTAAAACCCAACCCAGCAAAGATTTTAGCAATCAAGGACTATCCAATACCTAAAACCACCAAACAAATTAAAGGATTTTTAGGACTATTAGGTTATTATCGAAAATTTATTAAAAACTTCGCCAAAATAACAAAACCGTTTACTAACTGCTTGCAAAAATAAATATAGAAAATCCAGACTTTATCCAAATTCCAAACTTTTAAGATGGAGATTAAAATTAGAAGAATATGATTATGACATAAGATACAAAAAAGGCAAACTAAACCAAAATGCAGACACATTGTCCAGAATACAATTAAACGATACTGATAAAAGGTCAACGAACACCCAACACACTGTAGAACCAGACCTTGAGTTATCTGCAGCTGACTTACTGCAACGTTACTTCCCAGAACTGAACGATAACGATAACGAATCTATGGTCGTACAACTCGACGCAACAGATAACGCCAACTTAGAGGACAATGAAGAAAGCGACAGTCAAACTATCCACTCCAATTTTGAAGGGAACACCCAAATTGAAATACCAATTTCCGACGAGCCTGTAAACTTTGGAAAAAACCAAATATTTTTATCATTAGTAAAATATGAGCCGAAGAAAGTAAAAATTATAAAGCTCTTTGGAACTTCAAAAATTCGTTTAATAGTCGAAATATCAGAAAATAATTTTAAAGAAGACATAGTTAATTTTGTAAAATCATATTTGGTACCCAAAATAAAATACAATCTATATTTTGAAGACGATTTTTATGAGAAATTTGCATCATGCATAGTCAAAAATTTCAAACAAACTGAACTAAATTTAGTTAAGTGTAATAACAAACTCTTAGACCTAACTTCGGAAGAAGATACCTTAGAAACGATAAGTAATTATCATGTTAGCAAAACCAATCACCGCGGGATACAGGAAACATACGAACAAATTAAGCGAAGATATTATTGGCCTAATTTAAAATCACTAATCAAAATTTCATAAATCAGTGTGACATATGTCAAAGAACTAAATACGACAGAATTCCCTTACAGCTAGAAATGAATTTGACACCAACAGCTGCAAGACAAATTCAAATAATTCACGTTGACACAATCTCCTTGGAGAAGAATTCATTTATCAGCATAGTCGACGCGTTCTCACAATATGCTCAAGCTTATCGCTTGGGAAGCTCTCAAGCTACAGAGATTGCAGACAAGTTATTAGATTACTTCACGCATTTCTGCTTACCAACAGTTATTATCTCAGACAATGGAACGGAGTTTAATAACTGAATTGTAAAGGAGATATTAGACCTGCATAAGATCAAAATTCACTTTATTAGCGCACAAAACCCCCAATTCAATGGATTATGTGAAAGATTTCATTCCACTTTAATAGAACACATAAGGCTGTTAAATAATCAAATCGAATTTAAAAAAGACAGTATAATTAAGAAAGTTAAATATGCTATAATAGCTTATAACAATAGCATAAATTCAGTCACAAAATTAACGCCGTGCGAAGTCTTATTTGGACACATAAATTCAAACACTTTATTAGATATAGATTTAGAAAAACAAATTGTAAATGACTACGTTTTAAACCATAAAGATAAAACAAAAATACTTTATGAAAACATTAGGGATAGCAATCAAAGAATTAAAGAAAAAGTTTTAGAAAAAAGAAACATAAACAAGGAACCACTTCCAGAAATACCACCGGAAGTCTATATAAAAACAGTTCAAAAGCAAAGCAAAACGAAAAACAGATATAGCAAGGAAGAAATAGCTTCAATAAACAAGGAAAGAAAAACTGGTAAAATAAAGCCTAGACATCACAACACAAAAGACAAAATACATTTGTCGAAAATTAAAAGGCCTAAGAAGATAAAAAATGTAATTAATGACCAAAATCCTTCTTGTTCATATTCAACACAATCAAATTAAAATCCCTACCATACCTTTGTCCACTAATTCTATGCAAGAAACTTTATTAAACTTTTAAACAACATTGTTTTTATTAATTGTATGTGTTACAAACTTTTGTAATTAATTAGATGATATGTAACTAATTATGGTAATAAATATTGTTAATTATTTGAAATATGTTAATCACAAAAAATTGTAATTGAAGAAAATTAGAAACTATACTCTTAAAGAGATAACAAAACAAAAAGAATTCTTATAAACGAAATATAATCCTTTATCAAATCTATAACAGGCAATTTGAATGTAAATTATGGTAAAAATTATGAAAATTATATAAAACTTTTATTGTAATCAACGTAAATTTTGTAGAACTAAAAAATTAGATTCTGATAACAATTGTATATGTTATAAACATTTTGTATCTATCCTATGATAGAAAAGACTCATTATAAATTGTATTAATCAATTCCAAATACTTTTGCTCAGTTGAATTATAATGAACAGAAAATTAGACTGTAAAATGCCCATCATAAAAAAAAAACAATAACGCCTATAAACTAGACTGCGTTGGAAATCGCAGACAACCCATTTAACTGGATCTTGGAAATCAACCTTCGCCTGGTGACTTTCTCCAGTGAAGAGGATTTCAACCCATGCCGAAAATTGCCCTTTACGGAGGCCTATTCAGCAGCTTATATACTTCGCCCTCATCAAGAAGATGAAGAGGACTTCAACCGATGCCGAAACTTCGCCAACCCCCGAAGTTTTCTTTAGGGATGGAGGAGTTATATGAACAATTTATGTGAACATTTCATAATTAAATGCGTGCTAGGAAAATTCCTGCTTACGCAGCTTTTGTATTATATAGGTGGTGAGAACAGAGCCCCGGCAGTGTGTAAGTCGCCTCTTATCGCACAGACGTTTTCCGCTCCAGCTGAATGTACATCAGTTGTATTTGAATTTATGTTTTTATTAAGCTAAATTATTGTAACCATTTCAAAATTAAATGTTTCTTAATTAACAAAGGTTTGTAAAAATAAAATCATTTTTAAAAACCTTTCGAGCTTAATATAACACGTAACTTATATATATATATATATATGAAGCTAATAAATCACTAATTTTGAGTAATTTTATCCACCATTAAGTGCAATAATTTTACCTTGAGTGATGAGGTACCTTTCGGT
Organism: Prosapia bicincta; assembly: GCA_036971475.1. Classification (NCBI taxonomy): domain Eukaryota; kingdom Metazoa; phylum Arthropoda; class Insecta; order Hemiptera; family Cercopidae; genus Prosapia; species Prosapia bicincta. Next base: position 37,287,963 of record JBAIZL010000004.1, on the reverse strand, counting down.
CTTTGACCATTGTCGAATCACTGATTGTTCTCTGTTGTGGATGCTACGTCCGTGAAGCCGGTGTTTGTAGAAGTTACGCGCACTATTTCTTGATCTGTGTGTATGAGGTTTCTGTATAGTATGTCTTCTGTATATGTTGTTTGTAAATTCATTAAGTTGTTGTGTATATTTTTATAAATGTGGTATTTTTCTAGTGAGTTTAGTTCTATTGGGTTGTTATTTATTTCCAGTATGGTTAGGTTATTTTCGTAATTTGTAATTTCGTGTTTATGGGAAATTAGGTGTGCTGCAACATTTGATACTTTAGAATTTTTATTTTTGAATGCTCTATAATGTTCTTCAAATCTTATTTTAAACGTTCTGGATGTTTTTCCTATGTAAAAAGCGTTACAGTTGTTGCAAGTGATTTTGTAGATTCCTGATAGGTTATGATTTTCTGGATTTGTTATGTGGTTTTTGTTACTAAGATATTTTATTATTTTGTTGTTTGGTTTGTAAGTTGGAGTGTAGTATTCTTTGTTGTATATATTTGTTATTTTTTCTATTTTGTTATTGGTATATTTATATTTTAGGTAGATTTTTTTATTTTTATTGTTTTCGTGTTCCGGTTGTAGTGTTGTGTTGAGGTTAGGTTTTTTTGTGAATTTATTGTATATATTTTTTATAATGTGTTTGTTGTATCCATTTTCTATTGCTATTTTTGTAATGTTATCTAATTCTTCATTTAATTTTTGTTTGTTATCCTGTGTGTATTTTATTGCTTTATTTATCATGTTACTGTAAGTGTTAATTTTGTGTGTCCAGGGGTGGTTAGATTTGTAGTGTATTGTGGTGTTGTTGGAAGTAGGTTTCCTGTATACTGTAGTTTCTATTTTATTATCATTTATATTTAAAGTAATGTCGAGGAAGTTGATTGTTCTATTTATTTCTGTTTCAACGGTGAATTGTATGTTTTCGTTGTATGTATTTAGTTTGTTTAATATTATGAGGTGTTCGTTGTGAATGGTAGGTTGGTATATTACAAGTATATCGTCTACATATCTAGTCCATAGTAAGATATTGTGTGTGTTTATTATAGGTTTAATTATTATTTGTTCAAAGTGTTGTAAATATATTTCTGACATGACAGATGAAATGGGTGAACCCATGGGGAGTCCTGTTGTTTGTTTATAATATTTATTGTTAAATTGGAAGTAATTTTGGTTACATATGTGTTTGGTTAACGTAATGATACTATCTATTATTTCTTTGTTCGTTATTGTGTATCAGTTTGTTTTTTATTATTTCTATGGTTTCTTCTATTGGGATACTAGGGTACATGTTAGTTATGTCATAACTTATTATTTTTGTGTTGTTGTTTGTTTTTATCGTTTTTATTTTATTAATTAATTCGTATCCATTTTTTATATTATATGTGTTGTTGATGTGTATTTTAGCCCTTAGGATTTTGTCTAGGATTTTTGCGATTATGTAAGATGGTGCTGTTGTGAAATTTATTAGTGGTCTAAATGGTGTGTTTGGTTTATGGATTTTAGGTATCCCTGATAATACGGGTGCGCATGGTTTAAATGGGTATAATCTTGTGTGGTATTTTAATTTATTGTTATAGTTTAGGGTGTTACGGTGAGTGACTATTAAGTTTTTTATTGTAATAAGGTATTTGTTAGTTGGGTCTGGGATTTGTTCGTATTTTTTTTCTTTTATGTAGTTAGTCATTGAATCGATATATTTGGTATTTTCTATTATTACTGGAGTATTTGTTTTATCTGATTTTAATATTAAGTAATCGTTGTTTTCTAGTTTTTCTCTGAGTTTTATAATTTCTTTTTTATTAATATATTGTTCTGTTTTTTTGTTTTTTTCCGTTTTTATTAGGTTAATTTTATTATTAATATTATTTCTTATGTGTTCAGTATTTTGGTGGGTAATTTTGTGGATGTTAGATTCTGTGTCAACTATTAGGTTTTTTATTATTTGTTTTTTGTTGAAGTTAGGTAGGTTATATTTGAAGGAATTAGTTATTATTATTTTTTCTTTTTCAGTAAATTCTGTTTTAGTTAAGTTTATGAATTTATTATTGTTAGAGGTGTGGGTTGGTTTTAGGCTATTTTTTAGGTTATGTTGTTGTTTTGAAGTGTGGATTAGTGCTAGGCTATTTTTTAGGTTAAGTTGTTTTGATAAATTTTCGATTTTTTTGTTTTGTCTGTTAATAGTGTTTGTTTTATGTTTTATTATAATTTGTTGTATTTTTTCGTAAATAATAGGTGTGAGAGTGTCAAAAGTTTTCATTAATTCCAAATGGGTAGTGTATAGTTGTAAATTGATTTGGCTTTTTTTGTGGTAGGCAGCTTTAATGTTTTGTTTAATAATGTGTGATTCTGCTATTTTTGTTGCTTTATTGATAATAGTGTTTTGTTTATTTTTTATGTGTAATTTTGCGTAGTTTGGTGTTATATTAAGAGTTAGGCATTTTTTATTAAATTGTATTTTGTTGATGCAATTCTGGAGTTTGATTTTGAGGTTAATGTATTTACGGTATAGTTGTTTACCTTGGTAGGTATTAAATTCTAGATATTTAAAATTGTCCATTGTTTTTCCGTTGCACTGACTTTATGAAGCTAATAAATCACTAATTTTGAGTAATTTTATCCACCATTAAGTGCAATAATTTTACCTTGAGTGATGAGGTACCTTTCGGTCTTTGACCATTGTCGAATCGATTCGACATGGTCATTCGACCATCGTGTGATTCGACAATGGTCAAAGACCGAAAGGTACCTCATCACTCAAGGTAAAATTATTGCACTTAATGGTGGATAAAATTACTCAAAATTAGTGATTTATTAGCTTCATAAAGTCAGTGCAACGGAAAAACAATGGACAATTTTAAATATCTAGAATTTAATACCTACCAAGGTAAACAACTATACCGTAAATACATTAACCTCAAAATCAAACTCCAGAATTGCATCAACAAAATACAATTTAATAAAAAATGCCTAACTCTTAATATAACACCAAACTACGCAAAATTACACATAAAAAATAAACAAAACACTATTATCAATAAAGCAACAAAAATAGCAGAATCACACATTATTAAACAAAACATTAAAGCTGCCTACCACAAAAAAAGCCAAATCAATTTACAACTATACACTACCCATTTGGAATTAATGAAAACTTTTGACACTCTCACACCTATTATTTACGAAAAAATACAACAAATTATAATAAAACATAAAACAAACACTATTAACAGACAAAACAAAAAAATCGAAAATTTATCAAAACAACTTAACCTAAAAAATAGCCTAGCACTAATCCACACTTCAAAACAACAACATAACCTAAAAAATAGCCTAAAACCAACCCACACCTCTAACAATAATAAATTCATAAACTTAACTAAAACAGAATTTACTGAAAAAGAAAAAATAATAATAACTAATTCCTTCAAATATAACCTACCTAACTTCAACAAAAAACAAATAATAAAAAACCTAATAGTTGACACAGAATCTAACATCCACAAAATTACCCACCAAAATACTGAACACATAAGAAATAATATTAATAATAAAATTAACCTAATAAAAACGGAAAAAAACAAAAAAACAGAACAATATATTAATAAAAAAGAAATTATAAAACTCAGAGAAAAACTAGAAAACAACGATTACTTAATATTAAAATCAGATAAAACAAATACTCCAGTAATAATAGAAAATACCAAATATATCGATTCAATGACTAACTACATAAAAGGAAATAAATACGAACAAATCCCAGACCCAACTAACAAATACCTTATTACAATAAAAAACTTAATAGTCACTCACCGTAACACCCTAAACTATAACAATAAATTAAAATACCACACAAGATTATACCCATTTAAACCATGCGCACCCGTATTATCAGGGATACCTAAAATCCATAAACCAAACACACCATTTAGACCACTAATAAATTTCACAACAGCACCATCTTACATAATCGCAAAAATCCTAGACAAAATCCTAAGGGCTAAAATACACATCAACAACACATATAATATAAAAAATGGATACGAATTAATTAATAAAATAAAAACGATAAAAACAAACAACAACACAAAAATAATAAGTTATGACATAACTAACATGTACCCTAGTATCCCAATAGAAGAAACCATAGAAATAATAAAAAACAAACTGATACACAATAACGAACAAAGAAACATAATAGATAGTATCATTACGTTAACCAAACACATATGTAACCAAAATTACTTCCAATTTAACAATAAATATTATAAACAAACAACAGGACTCCCCATGGGTTCACCCATTTCATCTGTCATGTCAGAAATATATTTACAACACTTTGAACAAATAATAATTAAACCTATAATAAACACACACAATATCTTACTATGGACTAGATATGTAGACGATATACTTGTAATATACCAACCTACCATTCACAACGAACACCTCATAATATTAAACAAACTAAATACATACAACGAAAACATACAATTCACCGTTGAAACAGAAATAAATAGAACAATCAACTTCCTCGACATTACTTTAAATATAAATGATAATAAAATAGAAACTACAGTATACAGGAAACCTACTTCCAACAACACCACAATACACTACAAATCTAACCACCCCTGGACACACAAAATTAACACTTACAGTAACATGATAAATAAAGCAATAAAATACACACAGGATAACAAACAAAAATTAAATGAAGAATTAGATAACATTACAAAAATAGCAATAGAAAATGGATACAACAAACACATTATAAAAAATATATACAATAAATTCACAAAAAAACCTAACCTCAACACAACACTACAACCGGAACACGAAAACAATAAAAATAAAAAAATCTACCTAAAATATAAATACACCAATAACAAAATAGAAAAAATAACAAATATATACAACAAAGAATACTACACTCCAACTTACAAACCAAACAACAAAATAATAAAATATCTTAGTAACAAAAACCACATAACAAATCCAGAAAATCATAACCTATCAGGAATCTACAAAATCACTTGCAACAACTGTAACGCTTTTTACATAGGAAAAACATCCAGAACGTTTAAAATAAGATTTGAAGAACATTATAGAGCATTCAAAAATAAAAATTCTAAAGTATCAAATGTTGCAGCACACCTAATTTCCCATAAACACGAAATTACAAATTACGAAAATAACCTAACCATACTGGAAATAAATAACAACCCAATAGAACTAAACTCACTAGAAAAATACCACATTTATAAAAATATACACAACAACTTAATGAATTTACAAACAACATATACAGAAGACATACTATACAGAAACCTCATACACACAGATCAAGAAATAGTGCGCGTAACTTCTACAAACACAGGCTTCACGGACGTAGCATCCACAACAGAGAACAATCAGTGATTCGACAATGGTCAAAGACCGAAAGGTACCTCATCACTCAAGGTAAAATTATTGCACTTAATGGTGGATAAAATTACTCAAAATTAGTGATTTATTAGCTTCATAAAGTCAGTGCAACGGAAAAACAATGGACAATTTTAAATATCTAGAATATATATATATATATATATATATATATATATATATATATATATATATATATATATATATATATTCTTGATATTTAACGTTATCCATTGTTTTTCCTTTGCACTGACTTTATGAAGTTAATATATTACTATTGTAAGTAATTTTTCCACCATTAAGTGCAATAATTTTACCTTGAGTGATGAGGGACCTTTCGGTCAATTGACCATTGTCCTTATTAGGTGTGCTGCAACATTTGATACTTTAGAATTTTTGTTTTTGAATGCTCTATAATGTTCTTCAAATCTTATTTTAAATGTTCTGGTTGTTTTTCCTATGTAAAAAGCGTTACAGTTGTTGCATGTGATTTTGTAAATTCCTGATAGGTTATGTTTTTCTGAATTTGTTTTGTGGTTTGTGTTATTAAGATATTTTATTATTATGTTGTTTGGTTTGTATGTTGGAGTGTAGTATTCTTTGTAGTATATATTTGTTATTTTTTCTATTTTGTTATTGGTGTATTTATATTTTAGGTAGATTTTTTTATTTTTATTATTTTCGTGTTCCGGTTGTAGTGTTGTGTTGAGGTTAGGTTTTTTGTGAATTTATTGTATATATTTTTTATAATGTGTTTGTTGTATCCATTTTCTATTGCTATTTTTGTAATGTTATCTAATTCTTCATTTAATTTTTGTTTGTTATCCTGTGTGTATTTTATTGCTTTATTTATCATGTTACTTTAAGTGTTAATTTTGTGTGTCCAGGGGTGGTTAGATTTGTAGTGTATTGTGGTGTTGTTGGAAGTAGGTTTCCTGTATACTGTAGTTTCTATTTTATTATCATTTATATTTAAAGTGATGTCGAGGAAGTTGATTGTTCTATTTGTTTCTGTTTCAACGGTGAATTGTATGTTTTCGTTGTATGTATTTAGTTTGTTTAATATTATGATGTGTTCGTTGTGAATGGTAGGTTGGTATATTACAAGTATATCGTATACATACCTTGTCCATAGTGAAATATTGTGTGTGTTTATTATAGGTTTAATTATTATTTGTTCAAAGTGTTGTAAATATATTTCTGACATGACAGATGATATGGGTGAACCCATGGGGAGTCCAGTTGTTTGTTTATAATATTTATTGTTAAATTGGAAGTAATTTTGGTTACATATGTGTTTGGTTAGCGTAATGATACTATCTATTATGTTTCTTTTTTCGCTATTGTGTTTCAGTTTGTTTTTTATTATTTCTATGGTTTCTTCTATTGGGATACTAGGGTACATGTTAGTTATGTCATAACTTATTATTTTTGTGTTGCTGTTTGTTTTTATCGTTTTTATTTTATTAATTAATTCGTATCCATTTTTTATATTGTATGTGTTGTTGATGTGTATTTTAGATCTTATATATATAATATATACATATATTATATATATATATATATATATATATATATATATACATATTTAGCTTTGCAACACTGTTTTCTTGTATTCACTTATCACTTTCAGTATATGTACTTTAAACATCTATATATGTAAATTTGAAACATTTTAAAAACAATCCTATAAGACCTCTAATAAATTTTAAAAATGCCCCTGCCTATAAAATATCACAAATAACCTAAAACACGAACTTAAATTGGAAAATAAATACACCATAAAAACTTAATTAAATTAACCGAAATACTAAAAACAATAAAAATAACCAAAAACAACAAATTTACATCATTTGATATCACAAACATGTACTCTAATATACCAATAAATGAAACCATCCAAATAATAAAAAACAAATTAACTGATGTTAAAGCCAACCCCAAATACAAAAACCAAATTACAAAATGCCTAAAGACCATACTAAACCAAAACCATTTTGATATTTAATAATAAGATATATAAACAAATAGATAGTTTAGCAATGGCATCACCCCTCTCAAGTATAATATCAGAAATTTACCTCCAAAACTTTGACGAATTAATCACACAAACCATAAAAACACACAACCCCAACGGACATTGGACACGATATGTTGACGAAGGATTATACATCTCACAAAATAAAGCAATAAATAATAATATCATCCTAAATGAAATCAACAACTTACACCTTAACATAAAATTCACCATGGATGAAGAAATAAACAATGAAATAAATTATCTAGACCTAACAATAACCAGAAATACAAGTACCATTGAATACTCAATTTATAGGAAACCCACACAAACCATTAATACAATACCAAACTACTCTAACCATCCCCCACAATATAAAATGGCTGCTTACAACTCACTATTATACAGAATGCTAAAACTGCTTCTAAACAATGAAGAAAAAGCCAAAGAATAAAAAATAATATATCAAATAGCCCAAAAAATGGATACAATAAAGAAACTGTAGATAAATTAGAATTTAAAATATTAAATAAATTAAAACAACCTAAAATCGAACTACAAAATGATCCACATTCACATACACTGAGTGTAGAACATAAAAGGAATAACTAAAACACTAAAAAATAATAATATTAACATAGCTTACAAAAACACAGGCACCATAATCCATAAAATAACCAACCGGAAAAAATATGTCCCACACTTAATAACGGAATATGCAAAATTGAATGCCCGGACTGTAATAAAATATACATAGGCCAAACAAAAAAGAAATTTAAAGACAGATATCAAGAACACCTCAATGTACACATCAAACCTGAAACTTATAACTCAAACTTAGCTACACACGAGTTCAAAAACAAACACACATTCCCCATATTAGAAAACCTACACCTAATAAAAAAGTACAAAAAGGACTCAAAATGACAATCTGGGAACAACTAGAAATTTATAAATATGAAAATACTATAAAAAACGAACAAATACAAATAATATCATAAAACGATAAATTATTTAACCTAATAGACAAAATTAACCCCAAAACAATCTTAAAAGACTCCCACAGTACAGTGAATCCGAAAATAGAACAATAACGGTACACCTATATATACATAGACAGGTGGGCACTAGATATATATATATATATATATATATATATATATATATATATATATATATATATATATATATATATATAGATATATCTATACATACTATATATATATATATATATATATATATATATATATATATATGTATATATATATATATATATATATATATATATATATATATATATATATATATATTTTCGGTTAGTTTTGGTTGGTAAAGATTATTTAGATTTTTTGGACTAGGAGACTGACAGACTTACCTTGGTAAGAGTCCACTCTGTAGTCTTGAAATAAACACATAAAAGCACTTAAACAATGATATATTTTAACCACACAGCGGTCTTTGTCAATCGAAGAGAAAACACAAAAAGAAATATAAGAAAATGAAATAAAATAAAATCATTGTTTAAGTGCTTTTATGTGTTTCTACTTCAAGACTACAGAGTGGACTCTTACCAAGGTAAGTCTGTCAGTCTCCTAGTCCAAAAAATCAATCTATCTATCTATCTATATATATATATATATATATATATATATATATATATATATATATATTCTTGATATTTAACGTTATCCATTGTTTTTCCGTTGCACTGACTTTATGAAGTTAATATATTACTATTGTAAGTAATTTTATCCACCATTAAGTGCAATAATTTTACCTTGAGTGATGAGGCACCTTTCGGTCAATTGACCATTGTCGAATCACTCAAGGTAAAATTATTGCACTTAATGGTGGATAAAATTACTTACAATAGTAATATATTAACTTCATAAAGTCAGTGGAACGGAAAAACAATGGATAACGTTAAATATCAAGAATTTAATACCTACCAAGGTAAACAACTGTACCGTAAATATCTTAACCTAAAAATCAAACTCCAGAATTGCATCAACAAAATACAGTTTAATAAAAAATGCTTAACACTTAATATAACACCAAAATACGCTAAATTACACATAAAAAATAAACAAAACACTATTATCAATAAAGCAACAAAAATAGCAGAATCACACATAATTAAACAAAACATTAAATCTGCCTACCATAAAAAAAGCCAAATCAATTTACAACTATACACAAAAAATTTGGAAATAATGAAAACCTTTGATACTCTCACACCTATTATTCACGAAAAAACACAACAAATTATAATAAAACATAAAACAAACACTATAAACAGACAAAACAGAAAAATCGAAAATTTATCAAAACAACATAACCTAAAAAATAGCCTAGAACCAATCCACACATCAAAACAACAACATAACCTAAAAAATAGCCTAGAACCAACCCACACCTCTAACAACAATAAATTCATAAACTTAACTAAAACACAATTTACTGAAAAAGAAAAAATAATAATAACAAATTCCTTCAAATATAACCTACCTAACTTCAACAAAAAACAAATAATAAAAAACCTAATAGTTGACACAGAATCTAACATCCACAAAATTACCCACCAAAATACTGAACACATAAGAAATAATATTAATAATAAAATTAACCTAATAAAAACGGAAAAAAACAAAAAAACGGAACAATATATTAATAAAAAAGAAATTATAAAACTCAGAGAAAAACTAGAAAACAACGACTACTTAATATTAAAATCAGATAAAACAAATACTCCAGTAATAATAGAAAATACCAAATATATCGATTCAATGACTAACTACATAAAAGAAAATAATTACGAACAAATCCCAGACCCAACTAACAAATACCTTATTACAATAAAAAACTTAATAGTCACTCACCGTAACACCCTAAACTATAACAATAAATTAAAATACCACACAAGATTATACCCATTCAAACCATATGCACCAGTATTATCAGGGATACCTAAAATCCACAAACCCAACACACCATTTAGACCACTAATAAATTTCACAACAGCACCATCTTACATAATCGCAAAAATTCTAGACAAAATCATAAGATCTAAAATACATATCAACAACACATACAATATAAAAAATTGATACGAATTAATTAATAAAATAAAAACGATAAAAACAAACAGCAACACAAAAATAATAAGTTATGACATAACTAACATGTACCCTAGTATCCCAATAGAAGAAACCATAGAAATAATAAAAAACAAACTGATACACAATAACGAAAAAAGAAACATAATAGATAGTATCATTACGCTAACCAAACACATATGTAACCAAAATTACTTCCAATTTAACAATAAATATTATAAACAAACAACAGGACTCCCCACATGGGTTCCCCCATATCATCTGTCATGTCAGAAATATATTTACAACACTTTGAACAAATAATAATTAAGCCTATAATAAACACACACAATATCTCACTATAGACAAGGTATGTAGACGATATACTTGTAATATACCAACCTACCATTCACAACGAACACATCATAATATTAAACAAACTAAATACATACAACGAAAACATACAATTCACCGTTGAAACAGAAACAAATAGAACAATCAACTTCCTCGACATTACTTTAAATATAAATGATAATAAAATAGAAACTACAGTATACAGGATACCTAGTTCCAACAACACCACAATACACTACAAATCTATCCACCCCTGGACACACAAAATTAACACTTACAGTAACATGATAAATAAAGCATTAAAATACACACAGGATAACAAACAAAAATTAAATGAAGAATTAGATAACATTACAAAAATAGCAATAGAAAATGGATACAACAAACACATTATAAAAAATATATACAATAAATTCACAAAAAAACCTAACCTCAACACAACACTACAACCGGAACACGAAAATAATGAAAATAAAAAAATCTACCTAAAATATAAATACACCAATAACAAAATAGAAAAAATAACAAATATATACAACAAAGAATACTACACTCCAACTTACAAACCAAACAACAAAATAATAAAATATCTTAATAACACAAACCACAAAACAAATTCAGAAAAACATAACCTATCAGGAATTTACAAAATCACATGCAACAACTGTAACGCTTTTTACATAGGAAAAACAACCAGAACATTTAAAATAAGATTTGAAGAGCATTATAGAGCATTCAAAAACAAAAATTCTAAAGTATCAAATGTTGCAGCACACCTAATATCCCATAAACACGAAATAACAAGAGTGATTCGACAATGGTCAATTGACCGAAAGGTGCCTCATCACTCAAGGTAAAATTATTGCACTTAATGGTGGATAAAATTACTTACAATAGTAATATATTAACTTCATATATATATATATATATATATATATATATATATATATATATTGCAACAATTATAGAATGGGCTATATAATGTTGTTTAAGAATTGGAAGAATAGATTAGAAATAACTCACACAAAATATGAAATCGGAGAAATTAATTAAGAAATTGGTTAGATTAAATTAAAACTAATTTTAGGTGAAAGCCTAGAAAAGGTTGTAACATATAAACAAGATTTTGAACTGTAAAATGCATTAGGAAATTTATTGGATCAAATAACCTAACAAATAAAATTAGAACAAGATAATCTAATAATAATTATATTTTAAAAAAATTGTAAACTTTGTTAACATAGGGCATAAGTAATTACTTGAGAGAGAAGGTGAAACACGATTGTAAATAATGAATTGAGAGGTTATGTTTGTATAAATCCAGGCCAAACGCACACATTTCGGAATTATTACAAAAGTAAAAAGCAAAGACACTGCACACACAAATAATAGTAATTAAATAAACACTGGAAGGTTTGTTGAGGATAGGAAAGATGAAGCAGTATGTTAAGCAAATTAAAACGGGTGAAAACAATTTCATTGGCGCATCAGATTGAAAGCCAAGGAAATAGGTCAGTGTTACAGTCGACTCTAGTGGGAAAAAAGTCGAACTTAATTACATGCAAGATGAGTTTTGGGAGAGGGAATCGCCGCCATGTTTTAAACATTTTTAAAAGTAAAAATGACGCGTTAGTCTAGCGTGGGTAGCCGAACGAAGCGAAGGCATTCTTAGAAGCCAAAATCCTGTTTGAAGAATCTCGTCAAAATTTATACGAATTTGTGAAGAAACTTGGCCAAATTAAAACGAGGATAAGTGAATTTAAAATCTATAATACAGTATTAATATAATTGAAGTAACAAAAAGGAATTTAATTGTGTGAGATATAAAATTTAAAGAGAACTGAATCCTAAATGAACAAACAGCCGAACTCCGAAAATTGATAAGTACATAGCGCTATAAAACTAACCTTTAGTAAACTTTTAAAATTATAAGGAAATTTAAAATTGTACATTATTAGAATATCTTGAAATCAAATAATAGTTTAGTAGTAAGAAACCTAATCCAGTTCAAACAGTTTAGGGACCTTTTTGCTTATTCCAAATTTAAGATTTTACATCAGGAAGCTAATTATTAAAACTATTTTCTAAATTTAATCTTGTTTATCAAAATTTATTTAATTAACCAAAGAGTTAAAAGATACAAACCATGCATAAAACCCCGAGATATTAAGAGATCCTGGAAGATAGCCTAAGGTATAAAACCTTGTAACTAAAATTAAAAGAATTGAGTTTAGCCTATTGTGTTAAAACTTGTTAAATTTTATTTTTTTGTTCTGTTTATTGTGTGAATAAAAAAACTGTTATAATAAAGAATTTAAATTATTCCTGAGTTTTTTTTTGTTCCAAATATAATTATAAAAAAATAAATTATAATATATATATATATATATTTGTAGATTATGCAACACTGTTTTCTTGTATACACTTATCACTTTCACTTATGTACTTAAACAAGAATCTTACTTGGTATTTATGCGAGCGCTTTCAGAGACTAGTAAGTGCCTCCATCTTCCGGCATACTCAGCATACTGAGCGTATTTTGGACTGCGAGCTGTGTGGAATCTGCTGTTGACCTTGATGTACCGTTAACTTCTATTTTTAGTTTCACTGCACTGTGCGAGTTTTTAGCGTTTGTCTTGGGGTTTATACTGTCTATTAGATTGAATAATTTGTCGTTTTTTTATTTTATTTGTATCTGTTCGTTGATGATGTTATTTTTATTTTTATAAATTTCTAGTTGTTCCCAGATTGTCATTTTGAGGCCTTTTTGAACTTTTTTTTATTAGGTGTATGTTTTCTAATGTGGGGAATGTGTGTTTGTTTTTGATTGCGTGTGTGGCTAAGTTTGAGTTATAAATTTCCGGTTTGATGTATGCATTGAGGTGTTCTTGATATCTGTCTTTTAATTTCTTTTTTGTTTGGCCTATGTATATTTTATTACAGTCTGGGCATTCGATTTTGTATATTCCGTTATTAAGTGTGGGACATATTTCTTCTGGTTGGTTTATTTTGTTGATTATGTTTCCTGTGTTTTTGTAGGCTATGTTAATATTATTGTTTTTTAGTGTTTTAGTTATTCCTTTTATGTTGTATCCTGTGTATGTGAATGTAGCCCATTTTGTTGTTTGTGGTTCGATTTTAGGTTGATTTAATTTTTTTAATATTTTAAATTCTAATTTATCTATAGTTTTTTTATTGTATCCATTTTTTTGGGCTATTTGATATATTATTTGTTTTTCTTTTGTTTTTTCTTCATTTTTTAGAGGCAATTTTAGCATTCTGTATAAAAGTGAGTTATATGCGGCCATTTTATGTTGTGGGGGATGGTTGGAGTGGTTTGGTATTGTATTAATGGTTTGTGTGAGTTTTCTATAAATGGAATATTCAATGTTATTTGTATTTCTGGTCAGTGTTAGGTCTAGATAGTTTATTTTATTGCTTATTTCTTCCTCCATGGTGAATTGTATGTTGGGGTGTAAGTTATTGATTTCATTTAGAATGATGTTATTATTTATTGCTTTATTTTGTGAAATGTATAATCCGTCATCGACATATCGTATCCAATGTCCGTTGGGGTCGTGTGTTTTTATGGTTTGTGTGATTAATTCGTCAAGTTTTTGGAGGTAAATTTCTGATATTATACTTGAAAGTGGTGATCCCATTGCTAAGCCGTCTGTTTGTTTATATATTTTATTATTGAATATGAAATAGTTTTGGTTTAGTATGGTCTTTAGGCATTTTGTGATTTGGTTTGTGTATTTGGGGTTGGTTTTAAGGTCAGTTAATTTGTTTTTTATTATTTGGATGGTTTCGTTAATTGGTATATTAGAGTACATGTTTGTGATGTCGAATGATATGAATTTGGTGTTTTTGGTTATGTTTATTGTTTTTAGTATTTCCGTTAATTCAATTGAATTTTTTATGGTGTATTTATTTTCCAATTTAAGTTCGTGTTTTAGGTTTTTGGCTATTGTTTGTGATATTTTATAGGCAGGTGTGTTTTTAAAATTTATTAAGGGTCTTATGGAATCGTTGATTTTATGTATTTTGATGAGGGCGTTCATTTTGGGGGGTTTTGGGTTGTCTATTGTGTATTGGTAGGGGTTTTTTTGGTTGAATAAATTGTCATTGTTTTTTGCTAACTGTATGATTTCGTTATGGTATTTTTTGGTGGGGTCTTTGTTTAGTTCTATGCAATTGTTGGATTTTATGAATTCTTCTGTTTTTTGGTTGTATTCTGTTTTTGATATGATTACTGTAGCGTTGCTTTTGTCCGCTTTAGTTGCAATTATTTCGTTTTTGAATAGTTTTTGTTTCAGTTTGTTAATTTGGTTTATTTGTACTTTATTTTCAACGTGATTTCCTTTTTTGAATTTTTTGTTGATTTCATGCGATGCTATGTTTCTGATATTATCTTGATTTTCGTGATTAATGAGATTTATTGCCAGTTCTGTTTCTACTATGAGGTTTTCTATTGTGTTGTGTAATTTTGGTTTGATGTTGGTTTTTGTGCTATTTTCGAGTATATTTATTTCTTCTTTGGTGAAATTTGTTTTTGTGAGGTTTATAAAATTTGGGTGGAATGTTGGAATGTTGTGATATTGTCCATGTTATTTTGCATTTCTATTAGTTTGTTAAGTTTAGATTCTATTTTTTGTTTTTTAATTCTATTAAATTTTTTGTATTTTTCTTGAATTTTGATATATTTATAATGCCATTGGTTTGGTTTAAGTATGTAAGCTAATTCTAGGTGGGTTTTTAAGAGTGTGTTAGTTAATTTGTTTTTCTTTGTGTACAGGTATTTAATTTCATTTTTTATCCATAGAGTTTCCAAAAACAAACACACATTCCCCACATTAGAAAACATACACCTAATAAAAAAAGTTCAAAAAGGCCTCAAAATGACAATCTGGGAACAACTAGAAATTTATAAAAATAAAAATAACATCATCAACGAACAGATACAAATAAAATCAAAAAACGACAAATTATTCAATCTAATAGACAGTATAAGCCCCAAGACAAACGCTAAAAACTCGCACAGTGCAGTGAAACTAAAAATAGAAGTTAACGGTACATCAAGGTCAACAGCAGATTCCACACAGCTCGCAGTCCAAAATACGCTCAGTATGCTCAGTATGCCGGAAGATGGAGGCACTTACTAGTCTCTGAAAGCGCTCGCATAAATACCAAGTAAGATTCTTGTTTAAGTACATAAGTGAAAGTGATATATATATATATATATATATATATATATATATATATATATATATATACACATCTTGATACTGCACTGCATCGCATTTTACAGACGCATCCACACACTATACTGGGAATAGCAGCTGGCTACGATTACAATATAAAAAGACAAGTAGTTTACAGTATGTAGTGTTCTGTAAACCTTTTTAACATACTGTATTATGTTCAGCATTAATATTTTAACGTTAAAAACAATTTTTGTTAAATAAAAAAGATCACAAAAACCAGTCCAGATTATGCAGAGCTCTGGAATAAAGAGGTTTGAAAATTTTGGAAATATAGTAATTCAAAAAGGATTTACAACTATAATAATAAATACATATTTATTAATGTAACAGTCAGTTGAGTTGTTATATGAAAGAAACACATTGACTAACTTAGTATATTAGTAAAATATTTACCCACCAGTACCCCTTATCTTCATTTTAAAACCAGTTACTTTGATTGATACTTACAAAATTATTTATAAAGCTTTTTAAATTGAACAGCTAGCCGAACTGGAATTAACTATGAGAGGTCAGAGTTTGCTGTTCGATGTAGTTTAAATACATTTATGATAATGATACCTAAACCCTTTCTGTGTCAAACATTTTTTTTACTGGGAGTACCCAAAAGTGCTAGACCATTTATGTAGTTTTGCAAAGTTTTAGTAAAATAGCTCTAAATAGATTATTTGAATTATTATGCTATGAATTCATTTACCATTATATTATATATTTACAAACAAATAAATATTTACTCAAAACTTTAGTAATATGTCTACACTATATACATTCTGTAGCAATATTTGAAATACATTTTTAACAACCAACAAAACATTTCAAAGGAGACTTTATGGATACAGAAGAAAATGGTATTCCAAGGTTTTTGTTCATTAAAACATTTATAAGCACTTGATAAATTAGTATTTGAATTACTAGTTATATTTCTTCCCTATTTGCAGCTCTTTGCATCATTTTTAGAAAGAATAACACTTGACAGAAGGTTTGAGAGGGGTATAAGTGGATATGATTCCAGCTACTTGATAGCTGTAGCAATAATGTATTTTCATTCTAATAAAAATTCGTTTATGTGTAAACAATTATTTGATGTCACAGAATGGTTCTCTGCAAAAATATTGGTATAGGATAAGTCTGAAATGTGAAGTAATATATAAGCCTGTGTATAATATAAAATCTGTAATAAATATAGTGTTTTTATGTAATGTCTGTTAAAACTGGACACTGGCACTTTCAAACATTCGGTTTAAGAGGACACATCTTCTATGGGTTACATGACCTTGATGTTGGTGGAGGGGCTTAATCTAAGTGTGGGGGATGGGTGAAGCGGAGGTGTATGTATGTGGCTCCCTATAAACAAGATGTCCAGGCAAATGTGTAAGTTCATGGAGGCAACTCAAAAAAAGGCGCCAGTCCTAACACTTGAAAGGTTGTTATCTGGACGTCTCTCGCCCTGCCCTTCCCTTGCGGGTAGCAACCAAGAAGCACCCTCATCCAGGTTGGTGGTCTGGATGGGTACATACACCCCCGATCTAAAGGTGTTATGCGATTCATGACGATGTAGATTCGTGGCCCTCAGGGTAAGGAGGGTCTTTAATGGAGCCTCAGGCACACCTTGCCTTAGCTGCTCGTGGGAATATACATGGCAGATAACAATAAAACTAATTTTAACTGGTTAGAACCTAGAGCCTACTGACAAATCTGTCCCAATGGAGGTGGCTTCAGCCCCTATAGAGACAGATGGAAAACCAGTTGCGAAGGCAACAGGAGGGATGAATAGGGCACAAAGGAGGAAAGCACTCTGGCTTGCCTACCATGAGAAAGCAAAGAAGGCGGAGGCAGAGGGCAAGAGCCACCACCACCTCCTTTAAGGAAACACCAGTTCAGGAAGCGGAAGGGTTTGGCAGAGGCTGAGGCTGAGGCTAGAACCTGTCCTGTTGTGCCGGAAGCCAGTGGATCTGGTAGGACCTTAATACGACAGGAGAAAGACAGGAAAAGAATGGAAAGGAGTACTTCAGATCCTACTACAGGGTCGGAGGGCAAGAAGAATAGACAAGAGTCTAGGCCTGTTGGGTCAGAAGGGCCGTCTTTCTGATCGATCTGTGCCAACCTACCGAGGGTACTTGTGACCTTTGGGGATAGTGTAGGCGTTTTAGGATGGAGTTGGCGGCATTCAACCCCTCTGTCACGGACTGAATTTTGGACATTCCTAGTGGAGGTTTTGTTCTGCGGTTCAGGGACACGTACTTGAGAGATGGAGTCACAGCATTCATTTGTGCTAAGGAAGAATCGACAATATAGCTGCAAGAAATGTTACCGTCAGTTAAGCTTGAAGACGGGACTCAGGCAAGGCTAGTCCTGCCTGATGAAATGATCAAAAGAGTGAAAGTGTTGGTGCTCATACCACCACCAAAAAAGGAGGCCACTCAGTTGGTCAATTTCATAGGGATGCAGAACCCGGAAATTAACACTTTAAAATGGAAGATCGTACAGTGCATTGAGCGGGGACCTGCAAGCCTCCTCTGCTTAGGATTGGCTAAGGCATCAGCCAGACTTTTTCAAGGCAAGAGATGGGAAGGCCTTCTGGGGACTGGAGAGATCACATTTAGGAGGACCTCTAAAGACCCGGATGATAAGGGCGAGAGGGAGAATCAGGAGAAGGTGTAGGAGTCAGTTGGATATGACTGACCCTCAAACAATGATCCTTCAGATTAACTTGCACCACAGTAAAAGTGCCTCGATGGTCCTAACCAGGTGCTTAAATGTGAGGCACATATTACCAGCCCTAGCTGTGGTACAAGAACTGTGGCTGGTCAGGGACCGTATAAGGGGTCTAGCTGCAGCCGGGCACAACTACGAAAGCGGGGAACATGAGGGGCACAGAGCATGTGTCATAGTCAGAGGACTAGAAGCCATGCTGGTTAAAGAATTTTCAACCAGAGACCTTGTGGTGTAAGAGCGAGGTAAGTTGGAGCAGGGAGTTCATTGTGGCCTCCACTTACTGCACCCACAATAAAGGATTGGGCCCGGCAGAATTACGTGAGTTAGTTCGGTACTGCAGGGAGGGGAATATAAGAATCATGGTCGGCTGTGATGGCAATGCTCATAATGAGGTGTGTGGGGCAAAACAGACACAAAGCAGGTCCTCGCCTTCCTGATTGGAAAAAATCTTGTGGTTCTAAAACAGGTGCCAAACCAACATTTGACACTTCAAACAGAATGGAGGTTCTAGATATCACCTTCTGTAATAGACAGATGGTAAAGTGGGTGCATGAATGGAAGGTTTCGAATAAGCCCTCCATGTCAGATCACCGAATCATTACTGCTACAATGAAAGGAGTTGTCTCGGATGTAGTGTGGTTTAGGAACTCGAGAAGGACAATCTGGGAACAAAGACAAAAATGCAATATTTTAGATAAAACAAAATAATAATATAAAATTTAAATAAAACAAAAATTACAAAACAAATAAAACTTAAACATAACAGTAATAATATGAAACAAAATATGTAACAATAAATGTATAACAATAAAGAGAAACATAGCAATAAATATCAAAAAATAAAAATAAATATATAACAATAAAAAAAAACCCTTTATAAAACAAAAATTATAAAGGATAAATAACAAAATTTAAACATAACAGTAATAATATAAATATAAATATGTACCAATAAATATATAACAATAAAGAAAATCATAAAAATAAATAAAAAAACACAACTTAAAAATAAATAACAAAACAACATAACAATAAATTTATACCTATAAAAAATACCATTTAATATAGAAAATAAATAGAAATACTAAAAACAAAGGTTGTTAACAATAATGAAACTCTAGACACAAGCTAACAAGAATATCTGTATACTATAATAAATAAATAAATAAGTAAATTATAAATTTTAAAAATTCAAATATTAAATTTTAAAAAGTATATTTAGGTGGTGAAGCGAAGGAATGCTATGACACGGCTGACAGCCTCAAACGGGCAAAAATGCTGTTTGAATGCTTGAAAGCCGAAATTTATTAAATAATTTAAAAAATGAATTTTAATTTAAAAAATATTGAAATAAAATGTAACAAGGAATAATAATTATAAAACAAATTGTTACGGTAAAGCCAAATCATTTTTAAAGATTTTACACACTAATCGCAAAAATCAAAGTTAAAGAAGATAAAGGTAGGAGTGGGAAAGAACGTTCTGGATGCCAGACGCGAGTTCAGTTGGATTCAATTAGTTGAATTGGGAGAATTGGATTAGAGACACCGGGCAGAAAAGATATACAAGCAGGTGCTGTTTTTAAGTTTTCTTTGACATCATCCTGGCGGGCTAAAGAATTAATCCTTAGCCTTGCAAGGAACAAAAACTGTTAGTACAAATTTCTCAATGTAAAATTACCGCAGTAGAGTCATTACAAACGGAGCTATAAAGCTTTCAAAATTAGATAATCGTTAATTTATAATATGTATTTCACTTGTAATTATTAAATTCAGAAAGAAGAATAGATTGGAGTATCCAGCCAACTCACTGGAGAAGAGGGACTCATCGCAAGAAAACAGGAGAGGAGATAGAACATTCCTAAACCATTCCGGCCGAGATCAGCATCCCATTGCTGGAAAAAACATGCGACTGAAGATGACGTTTTCCTTCAAAGGCAAGTCCAATCCAGTCAAGCTTAACTTGCTTCTTAAAGAATAATTTCTTTAAAGGAAAGGTAGGTCCTAATACTTACCAGGTAAAGAAGAGTCTCGGAGAATAATATATAAATAAAGATGAATGACGAAGGTTGAAGAATAATAAGGGAAATAGAAAAAGAGTGTAATTGAATTATTGAAGGTAATAAATAAATAGTAGGTAAGGAGTAAATAAATAAAAGAAGTAAAAATAAGGATCAATTGGTGACCTTTTTAGACCGGAGCTAATACGAGTGTACGCTCAAAGGCGCACTCTATAAAAAGAACGGTTCCGTAGATAAAGAGGTGACTTGTTGACCTAAGAGACTGTGAAAACTGTAAATATTCATACACCTAAAAATAAGTAACCTAATAATAGGCCATGGGTATGAATGGTAGGCACTGCGAGAGTAAAGCTTGTCTACAACGGAAAACATAAACATTAATTTAAAATAAATATAAAATTAAATAAAATAATAATAAGAGGGGATATAGTTCCGGAAAGCATAAGAAAATACTAACAGGTGGGGGCCTGAGCAGGACAATTGATATAAAATAAATCGAGGGAAAATAAGTTATACGAATGAGATAAACGGAGATCGTTAAGAAAGTGAGAAAGTTAAAATACTGTTTTTATAATTTGTAAAGGAGTAAAAGGAATAAATCGAAATGGCGACAGGAAAGTCGGACTTCCAGAAATTTTGGGAAATGTGGAAGAAAGAGAAGGAGGAAGAGAAGGCAGAAAGAATGAGAAAAAGATGAGGGAAAAGTAGTGAGGATGAGAGAGAAGGAGGAAGAGAGACAAAAAAATAATAAGAGAGAGAATTATTTATGGAAAAGATTAAAACAAGCCTTGAAAATTACCAAAAGTCAATGGGTAAAGAAACAGAAGAAATAAGAAATAGGATGGAACAATGGGAAGGATGTATAGCAGACTTCCAAGACAAGATAGAAGAAAAACGCAGGAAACGTCCCAAAATAGAAAAAATGTTAAAGAATTAAAAGATCAAGTTAAGAAGGTTGAACATCGCGTAAAGAGAGTTGAAGAGAAAATACAAAAAAACGAAGGAACCAGTGTTCACATATGCCGACCAAGAATAAATGATTTTATGGATTCGACTTGTTTCCGAAAAATTGAATATTGGGGTAGAGATAACGATGACCCGATGTCATTCCTAAAAGAAGCTGAAGGGCTGTTTAGGGATATAGACCGGACAATGACGAGTTAGACAAAATTAAGTATAGTAGAACGGTATTTAAGAGGGCAGGCCGACGAATGGTGACGTGCCGTTAATAAAGGAAATGAGGAATATCAAGGGTTAGGGCCTCATTCATAAAACAATATTGGGGCTTTAATGAGCAAGAGAGAGTAAGGTGAACTGTAGTAAATTGGAATATTTTATTCGGCTAGTAAACAGGGCGAAATAATATTTAGATCCTGCTATTCCGGAAGAGTACTTAATTTTTAAGATAATGCGGCATTTTGGGAGCCAGGTACAACTAGCTAGTGAAGATGGTCCAAGGAAAAACATATACAGGAGGCAATTGCTTTTCTCCGGGAACTGGATCATATTGAGGATAGGGAGGACAACTTTAGATGAGAAAATATAATGAAGTCCGTCAGGGGGTATAATATCAATCCACCTCCTAGAACCTTCCCTAAATCCTAAGATGAGTCCAAAGTAAACCCTGGAGCCACGTATCCTCGAAGACCTGTTCCTAAACCGACCAATCCTGAAACTAGTAGCCCCCCAAAAAACTAGATAGGCGGGTCGCTATGTATAGGAATCTCAGAACACCAAGAGATAGCAAATGTAGGGATATCAGGACGCAAAGTTTAAAAATTACAGTACTCGGAATTGCAAATCTAAGTTTTCAGATGGCATTGTGATATCTGAAACAATTGTTGATAATAAACACCATAAAAGCACGTCAGCCATTATAAGTAAACAAAGAGCAGAAAAGTTGCCAGAACCTGAATCAAAGCTGTACGAAGTACAGACGATTCAATTACACTGTGACAACAACACCTATCACGAAAAGGCGGAATCGATGGTTGAGGGCAAGAGTAGAGGGCTCTTAACAAGGGCAGAAAAATTGCCCGAACATGAATCAAAGAAGTGGCAAAATACAGCCAAAACAGATTTGATAGAAATAAATAAGAAAGTATTAGAAATGAATAAAAACAAATATATAGAAGCAAACCCGGACAACACCAGTTTTAAAATAGAAGTAATTGAACAAGTAAATGTAGGAGAAATAAATGTAAGTAAGGAAGGCATTGAAGGTCAATTAAGTGTAAAGCAAAATAAAGGGAGAAAAAGTGCAGGGGAAAGCAAAAAGGGTTAAACAATAAACTATAGGTTCGCCATGGGGGGAAAAAATATTGAAAAATGTGTAAAAATGGGAAATAGTAGTAGTAAGAGAAAAAGGTGTAAGGGAGAAATGAGTCGAAGAAGTAAGGGAGAAAATGAGAGTGTAAGATATTGGGAAAGTGGGAATAAAAATTATAGTTATAGGAACTGTTCGGAAGTATTAATAAATAGGGTAGACATGAAGGAAGTACAAGGAAATAAGAAAAATATAAGGGTTAAATCAAAAATTAAATTAAATGGCAAATCAATAAGTAAATGTGAAATGCGGCCTAAGTTTGTAGGAGAAAATAGTAATGGTGCAAATAATATTAAGGTAAGAAATAAAATAAATACAAGTAGGAAAGGGTTATATGAAAAAAAATAATAAAATAATAGAACCGGTTAGCAAAAATTGTGGTAACGGGCAAGCTAGTATAAAAGAAAGGTATCCAGTAAACGACTGGAAGGGTAGGCGGAAACGAAAACGGAAGAAAACAAAGAGATGGCTTAGGACAGGAAATGAATAAGGAAGATCACCAGAACTAAAAGTATAGGACAGGAAGTAAGCCTAAAAGAGCTATAGGGATAAAAATAAAGCAAGTAACAAGAAATAGAATTTGGGGGGGGAACTGTTTCAATAATTGATGTCAGATGACATTTACAAGTTAAGTTTAAAGATAGTATAAAATGTTAAAATTAAGGAAGGATAATTTAAATTAAAGAATATAAAAAGCATCGTATAGATCGAAATTGTAGTATAGGAAATATTTAATTAAATATGTGAAAAAAAGATTAAAGTTTAAATGATATAAATATGAGTACAGGATTAGGTAAAAACTAAGATTAAATTGTAAACAGGAATTATGCCACCATGAAAAACGAAAATTAGAATTATAAAGTTATTTAATATATTGTGCAAAATGTTGGAAAATTTAAAGTTTGTATAAGTGTATTAATATAAAAAGTCAACATCAGATTAATATAATTTTGTTAAAACGAGAAAAATAAGTTTAGGAATTAGAAACAGATTATATTGAGTAAAATGGCAGTCTCGTAAAATGATATGGTAACTTTGAACGTTAGAACAAATAAAAACTTTTAATATACAAGGAATCTGCAAGTTCGGCAAAGCAGAGTCGCATAAAGAAATATTCCAACATTATCAAGTTGAGTAAACACACTAGGTCTATAAAGTAACTGTCCAGAATGGACGTGACTTTAACAATCATGTTTAAACAGTCGGCAAAGAATATAGAGGTTTACGATGAAGAAATTATTTAAAGGGAGTTGGGCTTATGTAATAAGAGATAATTTAACATGACCCAATACATGTTTAAATCCACTTATATGAGACAGCTGATTTTAGTTTAATTTCCATTAGGCAACTTGAAAAAATATTTAAGATTAAAAGTATTCTACGTTCTACGAATTTCGATAAGCCTCAAGTAAAGAAACTAAGGCAGCGACGTAATGGGAGTCGCCTGTGGTATACAATTGATCCTGTACAAACATTGATACAGAAGGATCAGCTCAACGATAAAATACTTTGAGTCGTTTCAATTAGACTAGCCTGACCAAAACATAAATAAAAACAAATCCGTATTTTATCGGAGTTAGGAATTTCATTCATTTGAATAGGTACAATGTTTTTAAATATAAAAGGGGGGAATTAAATACACTTTTAACCCAGCAGAGGTCACATCATGGTCTTTTTCACCGGGCCTTCACCATTTTCTTAATATCTCGAACTGCTGATTTTTGTAAGTTTCCACCCCCTCAGTACCTTCAAATAGACTCGTCTACTGTCGAATGATGTGTTTGTATTTTCGCTATCACCAACGAGTGTCTTAGTGTAGCAGCCTAAGCAAAAGCCAGTGTGGAAACCACCGCGTGCGACCCCTCGCATGTGGTAAAGTGTGACATAATTTTTAATTTTGATTTTTTGTTATTGATTGTTTAGTGCATTGTGTGTTATATTTATTGTGTTACTATGCAATATGAATCGAGCAGAGGAAGAAAGATTTGCTAGAGTGTTAGATACCGTGGAAAGGGAAGAAAGGCGTGAGGAAGAATGGTTTCAAGACCCTGGTAATGTTGGCAACTTTTCCGTGAAAAGAAACATTGAAGAGATGCTGGGCGTACAACCACATTGGCGAAATATTGCAGAAGAACATGTGAAGGACGATGCGGTCTATGCAACTAGAGACAAAACCGAAAATAAAAATCTTGGTGCAACAGCTGCGTTAGATTCATCTACATGGAACACACTGTACCTTCTTGTCAAGACTGTGCCACCCACGGGCATCAATCGGATGAGGAACTGTAAGGAATTTCATTGCTATAACCCTCAGGTACTTACATATTGTATGTAACTTTTTGTTTAAAATCATAAATTTTTACAGTTTCATTTCATCACTATAATTGTAATATTATGATAAATTTACTTAAACTTTCAACACATTTTGATTCAAAATCAGTTCTTTTACTTTACAGCTATTGTAAACATCCAGTACATTTTCTTATTCAGAAATTAGTTTTCTTTCAGAATATATTATTAAACATAAGTATTTGTAAAAGAGTCCTTATGTTATGACAACTTATCTAAAGTCTCGTATTTGTTTCAAAAAATAAATTTGTTAAATCTTAAATATTATTTAAAACTATTTAGCACATAATTGTGACAATTAAAACCAATAGAACTTAAGTAAATACAATATACTTAATTATGATGTTTGTATTTTTTAAATAAATTATTGTTCAGTATTTTTTTTCGTATAAATAAAATGACCTGGTCGAATCCACCGTGTGCGACCCCTCACGTAATATTTTTCACGCGACCTCTGCCAGGTTAATGTAATTAACCAGGGGGAAAGGGGGATTTAATAAAATAATATATATAAATAAATAATAATAATAAATAAATGTCAAATGACGTTTGAAATAAATATTGTGGTAAATAAAAGGAGTAGGGACTAAAGCCAAAATGTGGGTGAAATTGAGATGAATTGTTTATTAATTAAATCTTGTACATGTAATGAAATTGTTAAGTATTCCTGTATTGCTGATGTCTTTCATAAAAAGTTATGTTAAAATACTATGTTTATTGTTTGAAAAAATTGATATTATTACTAGTGTGATATTCTGTGAGGTTACAGTGCCGAGGGGAATAGACTAAAGAAGAGGAGCAGGAAGCATTTTAAAAAGACAATGGAATTCTTCAGTAGCATAAGGGCAAACAATTATAATAGATATAAAAAATAATTTTAGTATAAAAATTAATAGATAATAATAGCTAATTAGGGGAGTATACAAATTTCTTTGCTGCTTTTTAGATAAAGTTATCTCGAAAAGACAGAAATAAATTTTTGGCAAAAATGCTGTTTGAAGGCTTGAAAGCCAAAATTTATTAAATTAAAAAAATAAATTTTAATTTAAAAAATATTGAAATAAAATGTAACAAAACTAAAGGAATAATAATTATAAAACAAATTGTTATGGTAAAGCCAAATCATTTTAAAAGATTTTACAAAGTAATCGCAAAAATCAAAGTCAAAGAAGATAAAGGTAGGAGTGGGTTCAGTTGGATTGAGTTAGTTGAATTGGGAGAATTGGATTCGAGACATTGGGCAGAGAAGATATACGAGCAGGTGTTGTTTTAAAGTTTTCTTTGACATCATCCTGGCAGGCTAAAGAGTTAATCCTTAGCCTTGCCAGGAACAAAAATTGTTAGTACAAATTTCTCAATGTAAAATTACCACAGTAGAGTCATTACGAACGGAACTATAAAGTTTTCAAAATTAACAGATAACCGGTAATTTATAATATGTATTTCACTTGTAATTATTAAATTCAGAAAGAAGAAGAGATTGGAGTATGCAGCCAACTCACTGGAGAAGAGGGACTCATCACAAGAAAACAGGAGAGGAGATGGAACATTCCTAAACCATTCCGGGCGAGATCAGCATCCCATTGCTGGAAAAAAACATGCGACTGAAGATGACGTTTTCCTTCAAAGGCAAGTCCAATCCAGTCATGCTTAACTTTGCTTCTTAAAGAATAATTTCGAGTAAATTTGTTAAATTTTAAAAAACAATTTCAAGAACAGATTTGGCTTTACTAAAATTCATTTAAAATTGTTCAAATATAAAACTATAGAAATTTATTATATTTTAAATTATAAAGGTTATACCTACAAAAAGATATATAAAGAAAGATATTTTATGTAAATTCTTATAAATTTATACTATAAAATAATCTAATATATTTTCATTTTAAAAAAATGATAACTTTTTAGCAAATATATACATAGGGGAATAGAATTATTTAATATAATAAAATAATTATAAATTACATAATAATATGCTATGATTGATGAGTAAGTAAGATTTTATTGGGAATTGAGTAAGAAGTGAAGAATTAAATATTTAATAGGGGGAGTATAAATTAAACGCTAATATATATATATATATATATATATATATATATATATATATATATATATATATATTTAGGTTAGTTCTAGTAGAGCTTAAAGCTTATTTAGGAATTTTTTGGACTTGATAGGTCCTTTCTTCTTCAGTCAAGAAAGAGAAAAACCAGTTTTTCTGGGTAAAACCAGGGTTTTTCTCTTTCTTGACTGAAGAAGATCATGTTGATCGAAATATTTCAAATAAAAGTGTATTAAGTGTTTTATATGTGTTTATTTCCAAGAGATTGCAGTTTTGGACTATTGCCTTTAGGTAAGTCTGTCAGTCTCCTATCAAGTCCAAAAAATTCCTATATATATATATATATATATATATATAAAATAATTTCAAGTTTATTACCATTTTATATAAAATTCACTGGGAAAAATGTAAGCAAAATCAGGAAGTATGTTTCTTTAATTTGTTTTATAAAGGGAATCAAGCCAAGGTGTGGCAAGTAGTTATTATGATTTTTTAATTTTTCTGCAAATATTAAATTCTTCAGTGAATAATATTAATTTTATGAATAATTAAAGCACATACATTATTCAACAAATTCAACATCAAATAGACTTTAATTGATATGAATTTACTACAGATATTCAAGATAAAATATAATTATTTTGATGATATGTTAGTGGTAAAGGTGCTAAATTAAATAAATAATTAATGCCTGTAAATGTATGCATGCTTTACCACCTTATAAATAAAAAAAAAATAATTTTCCAATTAGCTGTCATTAGTGATAATTTAGCTAAATGACATGCAGTTTCACAGTTTCTTACTAAAAGGTTTCTAAGTACCAAACACCTCAAATAGCAGACACCCCACCCCGAGTATTATGCTAGTATAGGGAAATACTCGACTAATTGGTTTTTCATACGAAATCTAGGAATTCATTTTTAGATCTAGGCAGGGTTGTTACAGGCTTCGGATGACTGACCGAAATTCCTCCTAGGTCATTCTACCATTGCAGGGCAACTGGTAAGTACTAGGGAGATATAGGAGAACGGACAGGATGAAATAGGTATTAGGAAAGGTAGGTCCTAATACTTACCAGGTGAGGAAGAGTCTCGGAGAATAATATATAAATAAAGATGAAGGACGAATGTTGAAGAATAATAGGGGAAATAGAAAAAGGGTGAAATTGAATTATTGAAGGAAATAAATAAATAGTAGGTAAGGAGTAAATAAATAAAAGAAGTAAAAATAAGGATAGTTGAGTATAGGTAATAAGTAAAAAGGCCCGTTGCAGGCAGCGGCATCATCCTTTAACACCACCTTTGTAAACTCCCTTGTAAATTAAACCTGTCACGGACGTGCTTCAAACCACCACAATATTCTATTATAAGACTGTTTATGATGGCATTTTCTCAGAACTGACACAATGGCGGGTTGTCACAACACATCAGATAACCGTGAGTTAGATAAGAGTGGGAGATGCGAAGGCGGGTACCCACCACTTCCTCCCTACATTTCCAACGAATAAAAGACCCCCATGTTCAGACAATATCCTTAACTTCCTTCAGCTTAATGTGTTTGACACATTGCCATTCATCATTCAAAGCAGCATTGTTTCAAATAACATATATAATCGGATGCCATAACACATGTAGATGGCACCATAATAGTGGAAATCTTCGCAGCTTTATCCGCTTTTGTGTTACAGTGACCAGGAACCCAACAGAATGTTACCCAAACAAACCCCCCAATTGAAGATTGTGTACTGCACACAAAATATCCTGAACTAAAGGGTTGACGGAGAACACATCCTGAAGGGCCTGAAGTGCACTTTTAGAATCAGAACACAAAAGGTAATGAGAAAATTTAGATTGAATGACGGTTAAAGCTTTAAAAATGTCAAACAGTTCCGCTGTGAAAACACTATAAGTTGAGGACAATCCGTATGTTTAGATATGTCCAACCACAAAAAAGCACACCCAAGTTAAAACCCATCTGTGAAAATAACCTCACCATATTGGTGGGATCTGTAGATTGTCAAAAACTCCTGGTGGTACACCCCATTAGGAGTATTGCTTTTGATAAAAATGGATAATGAACAATCAAAACATTGCGTTTTTATTATCCATGGAGGTAGATAACAAATCAATCGTTCAAACATAGTAAGAAGTTCCAACTCAAGGTTATTAATTATGCGCAACATCCTAATACCGAATGCGGTACAATCGCGAACATTCGCACGCATTATAATATTGTTTGTAGCGGTTATTAAACACTATATTAAATGCCGGATGTTTAGGTTTACTTCGACGACTAGAAATGTAGGATATTTGTAGCATCTGACGCCGTCTTGAAAGGGCAGATTCCCCAACCTAGACAAGAAGACTAGGGATTGGGCTAGTTCTAAACATACCAGTAGCAAGTCTAAGTTCAGAGTGATGGAGGGCATCAAGAGTTTTCAGAACTGTAAGTCATGCGGATGAATAGACTTGACAGCCATAATCTATGTGCTACCTAACGACCACGCGATAAAATCAAAGCATACTAGTTCTGTCAGCTCCCCGCGAAAAGATGTATTTGATAGGAAGTTAGATATGAATGCTAGGATATTTCCTTGTACACCCCATGATTTCAAAGTGTTCAGAATTCTTTTTTTCTAAGCCATATCATATGTCTTCTCAAGGTCAAAGTAAACAGCAATGCGTGTTTGATGCAAGAGAAAGGCATCTTGAATAGCGGATTCTAATAAAACCAAATGGTCAACTGATGATCGTCCTTGTCTGAAGCCACACTGTTCGTTGGAAAGAAGATCGTTGGTATCTAAGTACCAGCAAGACGGAGGTTGATCATCATCTCCAGTAGCTTGAACAAGTCACTTGTCAGAGAGACAGGCCTGTAACTACTGGGATTGGTTTTGTCTTTACCTGGCTTTAAAAGGGAAATTACGATCACTTCTAACCATGCATTGGGGAAAGATCGCTTCTAGAATAAACAATTGTATATTCGAAGGAGGACAAGTTTTGCCGATGATGGTAGATGTTTCAGCATGGAGTATACAATGGAATCAGTGCCTGCTGACTTCAATTCCCCTATAGAGAAAGGAGTGTTCAAAGGAGAGTCCCTAGACAACCCAACAGTAAATGGTATTGCTTCTTCCTTCAGTTTATAGTTCTGGAATAATCTATTATAGGCTGTAGTAGCAGAAAAGTTAGAAAATAATGTTACCAGTACATTAGCAATATCACCACGGTTTGTGATCAATCTTCCATCCAGTTGCTTTAGTGCAATGGCTGGCAATGGAATGGAAGTACCACAAACTGATTTTAACTTCCTTCATTCTGTGGAGGATAGAGTAGTTCATCTAATTATGCTAATGTACTGTGCCCAAGAGTTCATCCTACTCAGCCTAAAAATCCTCCGTGCTTTTGCACGGAGTGTTCAATATTCCTGAAGGTGGTCATTTGTTGGGTGTCGCTTAAATTTCCTTACAGCTCTTCATCGTAAACTGTCCTATCTTTAGACATGACACTAAGAATAGCCTTTTCCTCTTTAAAGTTAGAAGAGTTATATGATCGTGCCGAGTGGTCAACACCATAGTTGGCGCGCTTTGGAGAATTTACCACTCCTTTACATCATGACCTTCATCCCCTCATTTACCGCATACACTCGGCTTCGAACAGGTAGAGCTGATATGCCCAAAACGCTGACACTTATAGCAGCGTCTAAGGTTAGCCCCAGTTGGTCTCCCTGAGAGCCTTTGGTAACCTACATGTATAAATTGTGGTACCTCCAGTTTGCCAAAAGTGACGATGAAAGAGGCTGTTACTACTTTCACACCTTTGTGTCACAATTGGCACAACGTCAGTAACTGATTGAGATGACAGCTCATTAATTTCATTAATAGGAATGTACATCAAGTCCCTATATGTAATGACCCTATTTGAGAAATTTAAAGATCTATGGGGAGCCGCAGATACTAAGAGCATTTTGAAAAGGAGGGTATTTTTATAAACGATCGCGTTTGCTTCTAGTTACATGTTTCAACAAGCAATGTCCCATTTCTCAGTTCTTATTGAAGACACCGGACCTTCAGCACAGAGTGTAATCGCCTTATTAATGAGGAAAGGAGAGACTTTTCTTTTCCATCTTCAGTACAAGAAAATACTAAAAAAATTGGTAGTGACAATGTCAATGACGTTGCCATCATCAAATTTTACTCTCATCATCTACCATAGGCTTGTCAGGTGATCCTGACGTGTCCTCTTTAAACTATTACTATTGGACGTTTTTTTTAGGTTCCATAGATGTTTATAGGAGACTATAGGAGCGATTACACCCTTGGATCAATTCCAACCCTCAGAACTCTGAGGCCTATAGCTTTTCTCCTTAGCTTGACAGAATGGGCATCAGTCGAGCACTCGTAATATTGTGCACAGGCTCCGACACCTGATCACCTCAGAGACCTCCTGATCAAGGGTCGAAGCGGCTGGCAAACCAGTAACCGCATTTACATCTTGGCAGAGCAAGCTCATATCAGCATCCTGGACCAGAGTTTGTGAAGCTCTGGTCTTCTCAGCTCTCCCAACGGGCAACGGTTCTGACCAGTCAGAAATCCCTAGGAGAAGATGTGAGTTTTAACATGTAATGATTGTGTTGTGAATGTGGTGTATGTAGTTTGTGCAATGAAGTGTATAACAGTGAGGTGAGTTTTCTAAGTATTGTGTATGTAAGACTGGGGTACCGCAAGGTACCCCCTTGCGGGTTTTGCTGATAAACACCCGATGTGGTGTGACATAGCTATTTTTGTTAGGGGGTCATTTGAAGAGGTCCTCAGAGACCTGCTTCAAGAGGCACTAAAGGTAATAGAAGCATAGTGCAGGAAAAAAGCATTATGTATTCAAAGAGAGAAATCTGTGGCACTCATCTTCACTAGGTGATACAAAACTAAATTGCTGGAGATGATGGAAATTGCTAATACTAAAATAAGCTACGTTGAGAGCGCTAAATATCTGGGAGTTATTCTGGATAGGAAGCTACTCTGGTGTGAGCACTTGGAGGATAAGTGCAAAAAAGCCATCACTACATTCTGGCAATCCAGAGGTGCGATAGGAATGAGATGGGGTTTGGTTCCAGATGAAATGGATTTATTCTGTCATCGTGGTGCCAAGGTTAGTCTTTGCCTCAATCTTCTGTTGGGACAGGGCACAGAAAGAAACAAGTAGAAAAGTACTGGACCGCAGGGGGTCTTCCTTAGAACCATAACAGCTACGAGGAGAAGCACACCATGTGCGTTTATGTGCAGGTTATGTTGGGTTTTCCATCCTTGGGTCTTCAAATTAGGATGGAGGCAATGAAAACTGCGTACCGGATAAATTGTACCAGGCTGTGGAAGACAAGTAGCAAACGACACAAACAGCTATTTGGTGATTTACTGAAGAAGCTATGGATAAAACCTCAGGATATGATATTGGATAAAAGAAATTATTATAAAATCCATATTCCTGCAAGAAAGGCATGGGCTGAGTCTAGACCCAAACATAGTAAAATCTGATTCATTAATGGGTCCAAGATGAAAGGAGGAGTGGAAGTCGGCTTTAGTGGACCAAGACACCACAACAGATTCTGCCTTTGCCTGGATGACTATAACTCTGTTTTCCAGTCGGAGGTGCTCATGATCAAACTATGTGCTGAGGAAATAATAGGGTCTGACAAGAGTTGCAAGACCATCTGGATTTGCTCGGATGGTCAGGCAGCTCTGAAGGCTTTAAGTAAGGCTAGTGGCGGCTCTAAACTGGTGGCTGGGACTATATCTTCTCTAACAGAGCTGAATGAGTATAATTTGCTCAATCTAACCTGGATTCCAGGAAATTCTGGCTGGATAGGGAAGGAGAGAGCAGACACCTTAGCAAAGCAAGGGTGTATAACTCAAGGACCGTTGCTGAGGGCAGTGGGCATGCCGCCTCAGGAGGGCCGCGAGTGGATCACACCACATAAAGACAGGTTGTACAGGGAGGAATAGAATGCGACTTCAGGGTGCAACTAATCCAAGGTACTGTGGGGATACTCGGGAGACTTGAGGGGCAAAGAACTACTCTCCTTAAGTAAACCTCAACTCAGAGTTACTGTAGAGTTGGTAACAGGCCATAAGAATCGGAGGTGGGAGTTCCAATAAAAAAATTGGACGAGGACCAAGAAGAAATCCCATTATACATGCTCTGTGAGTCTCCTGCTTTGGGAGCTGCAAGAAGAAAGTGGTTTGGCAGGCAGGTATGTACACCAGAGGATATCAGAAGATTTAGCATCAGGTGGGTACTTGGATACTGCAAAGAGGTAGGTATCCACTAAGCTAATCTTGTAATATGGATTAAGTATATGGAATAAGTGCTCTATACCGATAAGGTCCCTCAGAGTTTTAATAATAATAATAATAACACTTGTCAGAAGATTTGAGTGGATATAAGTAGGTAAGACTCCAGCTACTTGATAGCTGTAGTGATAATGTATTTTCATTCTAATAACATTTTTTTTTATACCTAAAATAATTATTCATCACAGAATGGTTCTCTGCAAAAATATTGGTATAGGAAAAGTCTGAAATGTGAGATAATATATACCTGTATATAATATATAATCTGTAATAAATATAGTGTTTTGTAATGTCTGTTAAAACTAGACGTTATCACTTTCAAACGTTCGCTTTAAGAGAATGACGGCACTCAAAAGGTAAATAACCCAGAAATTTACTCTTGGGACTATACCTATGACAAGGTATGTAAAATCACTAAGAAGTGCCTGGTGATGGCAACATTTATCAGTTGCATAGTAAAATACTTGAATTGATGAAAACTGAATGGTTATATAAACTGAATAATATATTATACATTAGAATTTTGTATTATTATACTTGTTGTCCATGAAGATCAGCAAAACTTTTATGTTTGAACCACATAAATTACAACTTACAGAACTTAAGAGAGTTTAGGTTAAACTTATTAAAACATAGTGCTTTCATTATGATATAAGTTTTGCTATTTATATTTCTGAGCTTGGGAACACTGATTGTTGCTATGTGCTGGCTATCATTTCCATTGGAAACCTCAAATTGATGAATATAGCTTCGTATAATTACTTTTAGTATTGCTTACATTAACTTAAAAAATTCCTCTCAGTAAGGAATGGAATTAATTTGAAGAGCTTGGTATGATTTTTCGTAACTTTTGATGTGGATTAAAATGACGAGAGTGCACTGAAGAACTTATTTATTTAAACAACAACAATGTCTCATCATGAAATACTATTAAAACTGACATAACAAAATTAATATTGCTCAGCATTTGCTCCAAGACGAACCCTGTATCGGTCGTCCAAATTTGATTGTTTTGCCGGAAAATATCGATGATGTGCATAAACCGATAAAACAAGATTTTCAAGTAACATATCATGGGATGAAAGCATTTTCAGTACTATAAAGATATTAGACTATAATCTGGGTCTTAAAAAAATTTGTTTGCAATGGGTTTGCTGACAAAAAAGGCTTGTGTGGATTGGAGCCAGCAAATGTTTAGGGAATTTGCTCAAGGTGCCTCAAAAGTCGTGTATAACATGTGTGTGGATAATAAATCATGGATCTTTACATGTAAGGAGCCCGTTAGTTTTTTGCCACGTCGGGTGTAATTATAAGTTTGCGTTCGTGTGTAGCCGAGCTGCCCCTCACTGCCAAATTGAGAGCAGGATACGCTACTGTAGTTGTAAGAAAATAATATCAGATAACTAGATATGAATTCTAACCTAACAGTTCATTTGTTAAATGAGTTTTGGTATTTTTTGAATATTCTTTTATTCAGAAACAGTTTATAAATTCTTCTTATTGAGGAAATAGCCTATTAAAATAAAATTGTGTAAACTATTCTTCCCCCAAAATTTTCCCAGAAACCCAAGAACTTCCCTGAGATATCTTCCGATCCTAGATCGTCGGATCGGACATATTCGCACCTCTGCACAAATGAGCCCAAAACAAAACAGCAAGTAACTATATGATGCTTTCAAGAAGAGCTAAATTAAAGAAAAATTGTTCGTTCAAGAAGAGGTAGTACATCAAGGCAAAGTATTGAATGCTTCTTTGATATTACCCGTCAAGCAGTGACAGGGACATTACAGGATAGTAAGGCGATAAATTCCCAATTTCCATTACTAAATGCTTATAGAAGTCTTTGGAAAACTTTGGGAAATGTCATAGAACAAATCTATAATGCTTCATCATAAGAATACAAGCTGTCACACATTGGCTCAAGCAATGAAACTTTTGACAAGCTAATACACTGAATTGAAGGGGGATCCACCTTACAGCCCTGACTTGGAAAATAATGGCTTATTTCTGTTCCCCAAATTTCTAAATCAAACTACATGGTAAAAAATGATACACATGAACAGCACTTATTGATTTCAAAATGCACGTTTTAGAGCTACCTCAGTCAAAATAGAAAAAATCTAAACAAATTTTAAATACTTATGAAGATAAATCTGCCTGTTTCATTATGTAATTGGAAAACATGGTCTTTTCATAGAAATAGTTACAAATGTTTGAGTATACGATTCCAAGGAAAATATTGGGCGATAAGAGAGACAAGAATGAGAAAGAGCCAAAACAATTAATGACATGCTTCACAATCAGTAACTCTTCAATGTGAATATACACACAGAAAGGTGACCAAGTTATTTAGGATAACTTTACTTAATTTAATATGTGTTAATAAGTATTTAATTTTTTAGTTAGTGATAGATCACAGACCAATTCATGTTTTTACAATACTCTATGTTACGATTTTCTTTCCGGAAATCTTTTTCAAGAGCTAAAATTAATTAATCTAACATTTAACCATAGCTTATAATTTATAAATTTAATAACAATACTTTAAACATAATAAAACCAAACAGTTCACCCCTCATAACAAAAAAAAAAAAAAAAAAAATTAAAATAATAAAATAAGAGTTATGTATATATATATATATATATATATATATATATATATATATATATATATATATATATATATATATATACTGTATATATAGATTTTTTTGGACTAGGAGACTGACAGACTTACCTTGGTAAGAGTCCACTCTGTAGTCTTGAAATAGAAACACATAAAAGTACTTAACCAATGAAATATTTCAACCACACCGTGGTCTTTGTCAATCAAAGAGAAAACACAAAAAGAAATATGAGAGAATGAAATAAAATAAAGTGATTACAACTTTTACTTAATTTTATTTCATTCTCTCATATTTCTTTTTGTGTTTTCTCTTTGATTGGCAAAGACCAATGTGTGGTTGAAATATTTCATTGGTTAAGTGCTTTTATGTGTTTCTATTTCAAGACTACAGAGTGGACTCTTACCAAGGTAAGTCTGTCAGTCTCCTAGTCGAAAAAAATCTAAATAATCTTTACCAACCAAAACTAACCTAAATTATATATATTTATGCCAATCGGAAAGCATCTTTCAGGTCTCATGACTACTATAACCAAGATGGGTGATTTTGGTTTGCCGAAAATAAATAACACAGATTCGCGCTTTTTCAATTGAAAAGTCAGGTGACATGTCGGCCAAATATTGGAAAGCATCTTGTGGCTCACGTGACTTGGGTTTGTCAGAAAGATTCATGCCTTTTTGACGAGAATAAAACATTTTGAGCGATCAGAGTGTTAGTAAGCACCTAGGTCAGGTTAGGTTAGTTTATTGTATGTTAATTTACGTTTGCCGTTAAAAATAACTTCATATTTGTCTTCAGCATGGTCAAATTGACCAGGAATAAAACATTTCATCGATCAGAGAGGTAGTAGCTGATCTTAATAATTA
Organism: Prosapia bicincta; assembly: GCA_036971475.1. Classification (NCBI taxonomy): domain Eukaryota; kingdom Metazoa; phylum Arthropoda; class Insecta; order Hemiptera; family Cercopidae; genus Prosapia; species Prosapia bicincta. The sequence continues at coordinate 37,250,472 of JBAIZL010000004.1, read as the reverse complement.
CCAAAAAATTTTGTGCCAACAAAGCGTTAGTAAGCATCTAGGTCAAGTCAGGTTAGTTTATTTATGTTTGCCATTAATAACTTTAGATTCTTGTTCAGCCTGGTCAAATTGACCAAACAAAAAAACATTTTACCTATTGTAACAATATTAGTTTTTGTTAATAATTATCTAATTTTATATATACAATACAGCCAAATATATTCTAATTTTATATACAATTACAGTCAAATCTATCCTAACTGGGTGCTTTACAGGTATATTGACAACTAAAAGTAGTACAGTGTGTTGTTGCTACAGCATGCCTTAAAACGTAGACCCAACTAAAATATAAGGTAATTATTAAGATCGGGGACTACCCCTCCGATTGGCAAAATTTTTCTTGTCAATTTGACCATGCTAAACCCAAATCTGAAGTTATTTTTTACGGCAAATATGAATTAACATATACTAACCTAACCTGACTTGACCTAATCTATGTGCTTATCTTGGAGGTATTTTGATGAATCCAAACCTGATATTCAACAAGTTGGTTTACGTTCACTTTGGTTAGCTGTTACAACAAACCTACCATGGCCAAAACCCTCCACCCACACTTTTTCTGGCCTATTTTTGGGAATGAAACCACCTTCACACACCTAAATTTGAAGTCGTCTGTAATCTTCGCTGTATTACCGCACACAAACAGTTCATTTTTGTCGGGGTCACGTTGCCTCTGTCACATGGTCAAAAGTCACATGGCCTCTGTAGGTCAATCGGAAAGCATCTTGTGGGTGATCTTATTTAGATTTGCAACTAAGATTCTCGCCTTTCTGATGACACAATAAAAACATTTGCGCGATCAGGGCGTTAGTAAGCACCCAGATCAGGTTAGGTTTTTTATTTTGATAATTTGTTTGTCGTACAAAATAACTTCGGTTTTGTGTTCAGCATGGTCAAATTGACTAGGAATAATAAAATTTTGCCGATTAGAGCAAAAGTAACTGATCTTAATAATTATCAAATGTGATAAAAAAACAAACCTTCCATGACATAAAAAAATGTAAATAATGACCTAAATACTTTTCGAAGCGTTTTGGTAGTTACAAGGTAAAAATGTCCAGGTAAAATATTGATTTTGTAAGGTTTTAATTGACAGTAGAAACTTTTATTTCCAAAAGTATAATTATTTTGGACGTGAGCGGAAGTTGTTTTATTTGTTATTCATTATGACTTTCTGCATCAACCAGTAAAAGTTTCAGCCAAAATCGCATCCGTGTTTGAACAAAACAATTACCTGAACAGTTCCAAAATCGGCAAAAATATAGTCTTAATGTCATTGGTTAAAAAAATTTTGTTTTTGTTTTTAAATTCCTCGTTTTAATGTGTAGAACACGAATATCAACTTATTTTCCACGGAAAATACGGAAAGTGACTTTTATTCACATTTTAAATGTTAGGTTGTAATGGCATGTATAGCATAAACGAGTCTTATTGATGTTGTTAACATTTTTTTTCTCTTTAATTACTCATTTCAACGTGTAGAGCACAAAATTAACTTTTTTCTGCAGAAAATACAAAAAGTTATTTTTTTGCACATTTTTAATGTTAGTCTGTAATAGCATGTAGAGCGTGAATCGACTGCGCAGTACACTACTAACAGTGCACTGCACTACTAGCAGTTTATTTTATTACTAAACTTTAAATCTAAATATTTAACTTTTGGTTTTAATTTCATATAACATTACTATATACCTACATTAAAATATACCTACAAAGTATCCAGTCAGGATAGATTTGGTTATAATTTTATTCAACTTTACTATCTACCTATATTAAGATAAACCTACGAAGTATTCAGTCAGGATAGATTTGGTTATAGTTTTATACACCATTACTACATACCTACATCAAAATATACCTATGAAGTATCAAGTCAGGATAGATTTGGTTATAATTTTATACGCTATTATCTACCTGTATTAAAAGATACCTATTAAGTATCCAGTCAGGATAGATTTGGTTGTAATTTTCTGCATCAGCAATAAGTCTAAATATTTACCAAAACTACAACCAAATTTATCCTGACTGAATACTTTGTAAATATATTTGAGTATAGGTATATTCTAATGTTGTATAAAATTACAAATTTAGAAGTAGTGCAGTGCGCTATAGCTACTGCGCGCCCGGTTCACGCTATAGGCCTAAATGCCTTTACAACCTAATTTGTTTTCATTTGGTACTTAAACTATAAGTAGATAGATTAATATTTATAACTGGTAAAAATATTGACGTAATGACGTTATTGTTAAAAATTTTTGTTTGTTATTATATTACTCGTTTTAATCTGTAGAACACGAATATCAACTTTTTTCTGCGAAAAGTACGGAAAGTTACTTTTTTCACATTTTAAATGTTAAGTTGTAAAGGCATGTAGACCTATAGCTTGAACCGGGCGCGCAGTAGCTACAGCGCACTGCACTATGTCTAGATTTGAAATTTTATACATTACTATATAGCTATATTAAAATATACCTACAAAGTATCTAGTCAGGATAGATTTGGTAATAATTTTTTTAAAGTATAAAGCCTGTATTAAAGTATACCTACAAAGTATTCAGTCAGGATGGATTTAGTTGTAATTTTGTTAAATATTTAGACTTATTGCTGATGAAGAAAATTACAACCAAATCTATCCTGACTGGATACTTCATAGGTATATTTTAATATAGGTAGATAATAATGTTGTATAAAATTATATCCAAATTTATCCTGATTGGATACATCGTAGGTAACTTTAATATAGGTAGATAATAATGTTGAATAAAATTATAAAACAATCTATCCTGACTTGACACTTTATAGGTGGATAGTAAAGTTGAATAACATTATAACCAAATCTATCCTGATTGGATACTTCGTAGGTATATTTTAATGTAGGTATATAGTCATGTTGTATAAAATTATAACCAAAACCCATTTTTTTTTTTTTTTTTTTTTTTTTTAATTTTGGGAGCGGGTTTAAACTGCCTGAAGCATCCCTACCTTAGGTATATTGTACTTACCTCCCTGATCTAGTCAAAGAGCGCCTTCCCTCTTACCAGGTTTAGGAGTTTCCTGACTAGTGTTTTAGCTTCAGCATCCACCAGAGCTGTACTATCACCAAATAGGTTGAAGCGCCTCTCGGCAAGTGCTTCACATCTATAAAGGATGTGTGTGGCATTCTCCAGTTCTTGCCCGCATAGTTTGCACACGGGTTCATCTTTGTAGATACCCATTTTATGCAGATGTTTCCTTAGCCCACAGTGTCCCGTGAGTAGACCTGTGGCTATCCTCAATTCCTGCCTAGACAGATAGATGAGACTCTCCTGCAGCCCCAAGGAAGGTTTCCTAAGGGTTAGCTTACTGTGTCTCATCCCTTCAGCCCTGACCCAGTGCTCACAGTCTTTCAGCCATCCACCTTCGCACTGCAATCTTGACCATGGATTTGGGAATACCTACCGCCGGCTCCGGTCCAATTAGGGGAGTCGAAGACCCCTCTCTGGCCAGCGCATCTGAGGCTTCATTTCCAAATATTTCCCTATGCCCTGGCACCCAACCTATCTTGATTTGATTGTACCTTGCCAGGGCTTCTAGGTTATTTAGGCACTCCCTGACTATGACCGATCCAAAACACATTACCCAAACAAAACAAACAAACCCTAAATCCAGCTACGCAAAACACCTAAATAACACCCAACACACACTAATTTAAATATTCTACACACATTAAAACAGAGTAAAAAACTAACAACCTTAGAAAAATATGAAATCTACAAACACTACACAACAGACAGGGAAAATATACTTAATGACCACACACCCTTTGAAGCCAATAGTCTTTTCAAATACATCACACAAGACGCCGACACCTCACCTAATGTCATAAATCGAACCCTGTCCTACTGTTTGTAAAGAGCCAAAAGCCGCTAGTAGAAGGTTAGCTTCGAAAAAGGAACTATCGTTTTGAAACGCGTCAGCAATTACGTATTCACTTAGTTAAGTAGTGTAAAATTAATATAACCAAAAGTTAAATTTTTAGATATTAAGTTCAGTATTAAAATAAACTGACTTTGACGTAGTGCAGTGAGCTGTAGCTACTGCGCAGCCGGTTCACGCTACACATGCTAATACAGACTATCATTAAAAATGTACAGAAAAATTAACTTTTTGTAGTTTCAATGGAAAAAAGTTTATATTAGTGTTCTACATATTGAAATGAGTAATTTAAACAAATACATATTTTAAACAATATCAATAAGACTCGTTTACGCTATACATGCCATTACAACCTAACATTTAAAATGTAATAACAGTAACGTTCCGTACTTTCCGCGGAAAAAAGTTGATATTCGTGGTCTACACATTAAAACGAGTAATATAACAAAAAAAATTTTACCATCATTACGTCAATATTTTTACCCATCAGACTATTTAGATTGTTGAAAATGTTTGTAACTGATTAATGTATAATTAATACTAGTCATGTCAATATATAAATACTTACGAGTTATGATGAACTGTAAATTAAATTAGTAAATGGAAAGTGATCATTGTTTCGACAAGAATCAAGAAAGATTCTACTTTCTATTAATCACCTTGCATGAAAACATGTGGACCATTAATTTATCAAATAGGTTTTTTCGCATTTTTCGAATATTCAACAACCTTATCATAGAAAATAAACAATAAATAAGAGTTTTGAACTCAATTTCATCCTCGGAAGAGCCGAACACATGTTTCTGAAACTTTTCTCAATTTTTTCAATGATCACTTTATTTCATAGTCTTTCATTTCTACACCCTAGCATGTTCACAGCTTTTACGTCATACATTGATGTGAATCTGTGTTTAACGATCTCAATTTTTTAATTTTTTTAAATGTAATTAAATCTGCATCAATTCAATATCCAATTACGGTAGTTGTTAAATGTTATTTATCCATTTTAGTTATTCGCATAGACGGTATCTTTTTTTTCAATGTAATTGTTCCGACAAACTATATTATTTTGCACTTGTTCTCAAGATGTGCACCCCAAAAACTGCAAGTTTTTATATTATTTCGTTTGTTTACGTATATATGCATAGGTTTATCAGATCTACATTGGCATAAACATTTTTTTAAATAATAAATACTCAGTAAATGAGAATAAGGTAGCGTGAATTACTATTAAATCTATGCAAAGACATTTTTTTAAAAACTACCTGCAAAAGAAGTCACCAAACACCAAATTCCTTTTATCATTAGTTATCATAAATAACGAACTAGTCATTAGTAACCATTGATAAGCTTACTAATATTTTATTTATGAGTATAATTATATATGAAATAGGATTGAAATATTTTACGAATTATAATTAAATGCTCTTTGCATTGCAACAATAATAGCAAAATTGTAATTATTTTTGTTGAAAAAATTCCTTATCATTTAGACAATAAAAGTAAAGGTATAGCACTATAAAATAATATAAATTTAAACATAAGCTACTCAGCAGTGACGTAGCCAAGACGATGTTTGATGGGGCACGACTAGGAAGGTCAGGGGGGAATATTTTAGACATTTTTATCTTTAGAGGTCATATTTTATGGTATTTTGGCACTTGAAATTACACAATTGTTGAGTCGTCCAGAAGCTATTTCGGTAAACACCTATCGCTGTTTTATCGCTCCCCCTTTTGTAATTTATGTAAGAAATTTTAAACATTCTTTAAATTAGTTGATACCATTCTCATATGAGCTACTACTTATCACTAAAAGACTTGTAAATATTTTACAACTTGCCTATAGTAGCAATTACTTATATGTATTTAATCACTTTAACAATACTGTTAAAGTTATTCATTAAGATTTACCGAACGTAATGGAGTACAAAATTCAAGAGTACTTATATTTGTTGAGGACAACTCATTTACGGTCTTAAATTTACAATGGGGCACACCTCCCGAAACGGCCGTCCTTACAAATATAAGTAAGTGCTTCTATAGGCAAGCTGTAAAATATTTACAAGTATTTTAGCATTATTCAGAATATTACATTTTCTTGAATAGTACATTTTCCATGTAGTAATTTTCTCAAATTTGTAATTTTTGTTATACTTTTTTGTTATATATTTTGATATAATTTGTTAAAAATTAGCTACTTTAAAACAAAAATTTTGACTATTTACGATTGTTGGTTTGTGTATATTGAGGGTTTCAAATAGTTATTCAGTGCCTAATAATAATAAATATGATGATATTATTTCTTTATAGGTATAAGTAATATAATAACATCATTATAATTAGAAAAAAACAATGGTACACTCTTTAAGCTACTTCAACGAGATACATTAAATGTAAAATTAAAATTTTTAAAATCGTTCAAGTTTTTACAGGATGAAGATATTTTCCTATCCAATAATGAATTTATTATTTGACCTTGGCACACTAAAACTGCAAATTGCAGTGGCTTTGCAATCCCAATTCCTTTGTACACAATCCTTGATTGGTACAATCTATGGCTCAGCTGTTTTCTAGGAATTGGAGTTCGTACATATTCATCTGGTTGTCAGTTTTAATAGTCTATTGTCTGTTTTTCTTACTATCATTGTTATTGAATTGACATATCTTTACTTTATTTTCACAGTTATTGAATAAGGCATTTCAGATATTGTAAAATAATATTAAGCTTTTTATTCCACATCAAATTACTCTGGTAAGCATTAATCAATTGATTTTTTTTCTTTATCATAATTCTGCAGTCTAGAGCAAATACCCTACAATATCTGTTCCAGCAAATTTCGTTTTATTGAAAAAGAAATATCCTATTTATATATATGCATATTTGGAGACTAAATTAATTTTTAGAAGGGTAAAAAAGATATATACTTGTTTTATTTTTCTCAATTTCTTTAAAAACTTATGTAAGATATGTGGGCCTGAATTAAGTATTGCAACATTCATATTGAAGTTATGTATGAAAACCCTACAGGCAATATATAAGGCTTTAAACTTTTTCCCCTAATTGCCATTTAACATTGTAAAATCTTTACTAAATATGTTAATTTATAATATAGGATTTGAGTCTAAATATTGCCACAGTTTTCAAAAACACAAAATGATATAAACTAAAAAAAAATAGTGTTGAGTACTTCATGATCTTGTATTTATATGTTAGTATTAATGTTTCAGCTTCAAATTAGTTTGTACATACAAACAAAAATTTTATTGAGGATTGTTATTGTGTTAGCAAAGGTCCTGTAGATAAATTATATATATATATATATATATATATATATATATATATATATATATATATATAGATTTTTTGGACTAGGAGACTAACAGACTTACCTTGGTAAGAGTCCACTCTGTAGTCTTGAAATAGAAACACATAAAAGCACTTAAACAATGATATATTTCAACCACACAGTGGTCTTTTTTCAATCGAAGAGAAAACACAAAAAGAAATATGAGAGAATGAAATAAAATAAAAAAGCACTATAAAGACCAACAGCACTTTAAACCATTTAGTTAAAAAGAAATAAAGCAAATACCACAGTTTTGTAATTTCATATGAAAAAAAAACATTTGTGTCTGGTTTTTAAAAAGACAAAAATAAGTTTTCAAATTATTTAAAAATTGTTCACAAGAAAAAGGTAAACAGAAGTGTATAAATCACAAATTTAAAAGTTGAAGAGGAAGTATATTATATTTTTCTGAGATAAGAAATATTTCCATCAATTTCAATATAGAAAATATGATTTGTTTAGTTAGGATTGTATAAATTATAGTTGAAGGACGAAATTGACATTGAATTCATGGTAATAAAGATTTTTATTTTATTTCATTCTCTCATATTTCTTTTTGTGTTTTCTCTTCGATTGACAAAGACCACTGTGTGGTTGAAATATATCATTGTTTAAGTGCTTTTATGTGTTTCTATTTCAAGACTACAGAGTGGACTCTTACCAAGGTAAGTCTGTCAGTCTCCTAGTCCAAAAAATCTAAATAATCTTTACCAACCAAAACTAACCTATATATATACGACCCGTATATATATATATATATATATATATATATATATATATATATATATATATATATATATATATAGTGACCAATATTCGATTTTCATTGAAACATTTTTTTAATACAATATATGTGTCACAGACAATGAATATATGTAGTCAAAATCATGAAATATACTTGGAGAAAATTTTTCCTGTGAACAATTTTTAAATAATTTGAAAACTTATTTTTGTCTTTTTAAAAACCAGACACAAATGTTTTTTTTTCATATGAAATTACAAAACTGTGGTATTTGCTTTATTTCTTTTTAACAAAATGGTTTAAAGTGCTTATGGTTTTCTAACCTGCATCCTTAATATTATAAAGAAAAAGGTAAAACAGAAGTGTATAAATCACAAATTTAAAAGTTGAAGAGGAAAGTATATTATATTTTTCTGAGATAAGAAATATTTCCATCAATTTCAATATAGAAAATATGATTTGTTTAGTTAGGATTGTATAAATTATAGTTGAAGGACGAAATTGACATTGAATTCATGGTAAGCAATGTTTAACAAATAGTTATTGACTCCAAATAAATGTTTGTATTAAATAGTTATAAAAAACAGACAATGTAATTGTGTATAAAAGTTTAAGATAGCTGATAAATTGTTTCCCAGTATTCCGAGTTTCAAATTTTCTAAAGTACCACTAGCAGTTTCATTATTGACAACACCAGTAGCACGATATGCTGTGCGAATAAAAAGACAGTTTTGAAACACGTCAGGATAGTAAGTTGATATTTTTCCCCTAGTACTTGAAATAATTACTCATAAAAGTAGTCTTTGTTACATGAGTATGGTCGAATAATTATATGGTAATACTGTTAAACATTTCTTGTTTTACATATGATATCCAAATATATGCATTTTAAAGAAAATGCAATGGATTTAAAATGTTGGAGGCTATAAGTGCTGGTTAAAACTTACACAAATTATTTTGTTGGAAATATAACCACATACAAGCATATTTTTTTAAAAATAACTCTATAAGTAACAACACTATGTTATAATATATTACTACCTATATTAAAATATTTGTTATACAATATTGAGTAAGAAACTAAAACATATAAACTTGTTGAACTTAAACCTTTTATAAACTAAACGCTTGGTGTGTGTATCTCCTTTTCTCTCTCACTCTAATATAAATTAAATTATTTTATAATTTTTTTAAAATTTTTAGGTAAGAATTTGTTTTGTATTAATTTTTTACTTAATTTGTCCTTATTATGACACCTATTATTAGACAATGATAATACTTATTGTGGAATACTTGTTAGATAATAGTTATGTTTATATCTGTAAAGTATAATTTTGTTTAGGCTATATAAAACTATATACAAAATTCTAATTAGTTTTGAGGTTTCAATAGGTTTGTATGAAATATATGAAGCAAGAAACTCATGTGAGCTACAGTGGTCTAAAAGGGAATGTAATCATTGGCTCCCAATGAATGTCGTGAGTCAAGAAATCATTGGCTCCAAAATACTTGATTACAATAATAAAAACAGGGTTAGTAAAGTTAACACAGATAAAATGGTATACATAAAAATGGTACCTGCTTAAGAGCGAAGAAATCAAGCTGTGTAAACATTTATCCATGGGTCAACATGTTAACATTAATAATGAAAGACACTAGTTTTTGTGACATATAAGATGGCATATTCACATTTTTATTAGCCTTCTAGCACTTTTTGATCAACAATGTTGTGTGATTAAAAATGACTGATTTAAGAAATTATTGTTTAGAAACTGTAAAAGGTTTGTATAATATTATTAATCTCTAGCAGTTACTTGGCAAATTTAAGCTACAGTTAACCCTTTTGATCCTGGGACTTTTTACATGGTTATCTGCTCCAGTCCTGGCCATGATTTATTGGAAATGTAGGGCTTTGACAAAACACACCAAATTTTTATTTATCAATGGATTCTCATAATTCTTTTTTTAACTTATGTCGTTAATACTATACTATAACATATACTTTCCTAGAATTATAACAATCATGCAAAAAAAAAATTACACGCAAAATGTTCCTAAAAAAGTAATTTTTCCAATTTTTTTGGTTTTTATTTTATATAGAGTATATAAAATTAAAAATCAGTTATTAACTGATTAATAACAGTTGTTATTGTCTTTGTACACATATTGTCTTTGTACACATAAAAATGAGTTTTCTCCAAATTTTCACTTATTTATATCGCCAAATAACGGAGATACAGGGTTATAACTAAACAGTGCACATTTAGTTCCGCAGCACTTATTGCAAAAAACACATGAAAATGTATAAAAATAAAACTAATGAATTAAGTCACTTGTAAAATTACAAAATAAGCACAAATAATTGTATTTTACCATTATTGAAATTAATTACTTTAACATTAGTTTATGACTAAGTGATTATTTAAGATTCACGGAACGTAATGGACTACAAAATTCAAGACATTATTGAAATATTTTAATGTTGTCTTACTGTCAAAAAAAAGGTATGTTATATACACTAACACTTATTTACTCTAACATAAACCACCATAAACAAAAATATAAACTTCACAACAAAACTGTGAGTAACAAACAAACCACTCACCACTCGCAACAATGATAGCTGACACACACTTGGGGACGACCAGCTACAGTCATCAAGTTTAAACTTAAACAGAGTTGCTAAATCAAACTAGAAGTGCCTTTAAGGACTATAACTTTGTGAACGAGTTCATTACAAATCCTTTAATATATGCAATTTTACCAATCATATTATATTTAAAAAAAAACATTTTGTGGGCGTCCGAAAATTCGGACCTTGGGATCCAACATGATTTTATAACACATCCGCAAGTTTTGACGTTGGAAACAAAAGGGTTAATGAGTAAATGAACAATAATTTGGAATTTTGTCCAGGATTATTGGCAAACTTTTATTTTTAAACTTAAAAAATGTTACAAATTGTGAACTTACAATTAAAGTAAATTTTTACACTTCAATATATATTAATATATAATATTAGCGTATGTTGAAGTGATAGGTGTAAACTAGTCTCTCAAGTAATTAATATAAAGTATATTTATAAAAAACACTTATGATACTTAACATTTTTACTTACTCCTTACATCTTGCTGTGGACGTCAAGGGTCGTGTGACTCCAATAGTTTGATGTCGATAATAAGCAGCTGCAACCAAAGTCCAAAACTGTTTATTATTTAATATTGTTCTTATGTTATTCTGGTTTCCCAGTGGAGGCAGCAGAGCTGCTCTTGATGGAATTGGTGAAGAGCATTGCAGGAGGATATGCTCCAGGGTCTCCTCTTCTGTTCTATAGTTGGGGCAGAGAGGAAATTCACTTAAATTAAATTTCAAAAGGTAGGAGGCAGCTGTGGATCTGGGAACTTCTTGATACATCTTTAGGTCATTTGGTTCTTTTTGTATGGCTTAGAGGGTTTTATGCTTTTAAACCTTTGGTTTCTTTTCTCCAATGGTGCATCCATTTTCCTCTGACTGATGCTTTCCCAGCACTCATGCATTTCTTCAGGGAGTATTGTGGTAAGAAAGACATTTTTGCTGCTCGCTTAGCGATTGTATTGCCATCAATGTCTCAGTGTGAGGGGATCCACTGGAACTGTATTTGTTTGTCATCTTTGTTGAGATTGTTGAGCAAAGTTGCTATTTCTTTTAATCTGAACGAGAAGCTTCCTGGTTCCTAGTTTTCTACCATGTGCAAGGCGCTCTTGGAATCAATGAGTATAGAGAATTTCACTGCGTGAAATTGAAGACAGTTTACCAAGGCTCCATTTATTGCCAGCAACTCTGCATCTACACTGGAGGCGTCTTTCATTGGTTTATAAAATTCTTCTTTGGTGAAGTGGTTATAGTAGCCCACTCCCGACTTATGTTGGACTAGGTCTACAGACCCATCGGGTTGAGTATTTAAAAAAAATACTTAACATTTTTGCCCACACTAATATAAACCGTTTAAATGGGGGAGGCCGATGTAATTTGGCTTACTAAACATGAATTGCAGCTGTGAAAACAAAACACCCTCATTGTCACCCAAATCAATGTAGGTAGAGAAACATACATTGTTACTAATATCTAAGAATGCATATTCATAATGCATATTCATAATGCATTTTAATACCACAGTTACTTTCTTCAGAATAAAAGGAAAGAATAAAGATTTAGGAAATATTCTCTGTTATTCCTAGAATTTTTTTACCCTGCTGACTGTATTAAGTAGACTTTGCATTAGACATTCTTAGATATATACATCTCATTTTATACTTTATTCATAGTAGAGTTTAACAAGGATAGTTCACAACACACTTAGATTAGTTCTGTTAATCTAAAAGCTTATTTGAGATATTTTGGACTGAGCAATCAGAAGGAAACACTTTAATTATCTTTATGGAATATCAGTTACGTATCAGAATGATGTAAAATGAGTCACAGGCATGATGTTAGGGCCATGAATATAGATAGGCCAACAGTTTAACATACTGGTAGTCAAATCATCACATTTGACTGTTTTACCACAGAAATAATACCCCTCTCCATTGCAACTCCCACAACTAAGAAGATGGGAGTTATTAAACCAGGGGTACATCAAGTCTAGAGATAACCTCAATATCGTATAACCCCATTCACATTCCCTCTGACAGACTTAATATCTAAGATATAATATCTGAAGTTTTTGCAAACAATATATCTTTCAAGCTATACATTAGTGCATATATAGCATCTGGATATCTAAACTCACTTCAGTTTCTCTATGATTGACAAAAGGCACAGTGTATCTAAACTAAACCATTATCTTAGTGTTCTTTTGTGTCTAGTATAAGACTACAGGCCAGAGTATTACTAATGTAAATCTTTCAGTTTCCTATCTTCCTATCTATTTGAAAAAAATCATATATATTTATTGATTACATTATAGAACTAGAATGTAGCAATAGTACCGAGGCTCATTTTATTGCAATTGTTTCTTTTGGATTTTTTTAATGACTTATCAAAACCTTTATTTTTGAATTTAATAAATTAACTTTCAGTCGCAATAAGTGATTTTCATCAGTGTCTCCCCGATGTTATTGTATTGTTTAGTGCAATTGAAAACTTTATTTTTCTGTAAATTTTTTCATAATTTCTCTTTAACTATAAAGTTCAGCAAATTGTTATTTTAATAAATTCAAATATAATTTGTTGAACAAATATGAAAAAAAAGGTTTTACCAACTGGGTATAATAGTGCTCTGCCCAAGTAACTTAACAAGAATTGATCAATATCATTTGAGTGTTTAGTGATATGAGTGTTTTCATAGGATATTTTAAGGTCATATTAAGTACTTAAGCTTTTATCTGTGATAAGCTAGGGAATCTTGCAACTGATAGCTTTTATTACAGGTAATATTTCCAGTTTGAGAAAATAATTTTTTTATTTACACATAAATAACATTAAGCACAATGTAAATTATACATGAAACAATGTTTGTAAAGTTTATATAACTTTTTTTAAAATTAATATTTATAATAATAAATATAATAATATTATTAGTATTGTTAGAGATTGATTTCAAATCTTTAAATGATTGCAGGAAAAATTGGTCAAGTATTATGAGAAAATAATAAAAACTATTTACATAATTAATAAAGTACCATTGTGTAATTTTTTCAGATCAGAGGCTGAGGCTGTATTTATTCTACATTTGTGGTCTAAAATTAAAAGGAGAGGACCATTTCATCAAAACTCTGAAAAGGCTTGCTGTAGAAAAATTAATCTATTCAGAATGTGTTTAATGTGATATTATCAAATGTTACTGTGATTAATTGGAAAATATGTTATGATCTCTGAAAAAATCATCGTTTGATGATATTTTAAATTCTAATCTTATGGAAATGCTTTTGAAATATGGTATTAGATTATGAGAGTAAAAATTATGGTTTTGAAACATTTATAAAATTTGAATGGACCTTCTTGGTTTAAAGAATTTTGGGTACTTGTAAAAAGTTTGATAATCAAAAAGGCTGTCACTCATCACGAAGTATTCTTTTATTATCTACCCGTATTTACTACTGGTAAAGATAGGTAGTATATTTTCATAAGGTGTCTTTTTTGTATATTCAAGATTTAAAATAACATTGGTATTTTGTGGTTAGTTTTGTCGGTTAATCCATAAAATATATCAGACATGTCTTCCCCAAGTGCAGGCAAGAGGCGGATGGATACTGATGTCATTAAGCTTATAGAAAGTAAACATGAGGTTACAATTCTTGGAGGATTAAATGAATTTTGTGTAAAATTTTATGGCCCTCGAGGGACTCCCTATGAAGGAGGTGTATGGAAAGTAAGAGTACATCTTCCAGAACATTACCCATTCAAATCCCCATCAATTGGTTTCATGAACAAAGTGTACCATCCAAACATCGACGAAGTGTCCGGCACAGTGTGCCTCGATGTTATTAACCAGGCATGGACTGCACTTTATGATCTGTCTAATATATTTGAATCCTTTCTGCCACAATTATTAACATATCCAAATCCAATCGATCCTTTAAATGGTGATGCCGCTGCAATGTACTTACACAAACCTGATGATTTTAAAAAAAAGGTTCATGAATATGTTCGTAAATATGCTACTGAAGAAGCATTACGAGAGCAGGAACATCAGGTAATGTCTTCAGATAGCGAGTCTTCAATGTCTGAATTCAGTGAAAATGAAGCAGAAGATATGGAATTATAACAACAGATAGTCGTTGTTCATCTTTTTCAAACTATTACCATATAATTTCCAAATGTTCTAAACATATGAGTGAGTTGTGTGGGTGTGAGTGTATCTGAGTGTGTGTGTAAGAAATGTATTTCATTTTATATAGTTTTCAAGCATATATTTGTTATATCAATCTATATTAAAGTTTACTTTTAAAACTAATTACAATAAGACAAATTATAATACAGTATAGGTTTGCATAATAATAAAAATGTAATCGGCCAATATTATTTTAAAAGTTGAAGACTTATTGTTCTTTTTTTATAAATCTTGTTTGATAATTAATTTTGAATTGTTTATTTTTTGTAAATATAAATTTGACTAAAGCACATCACAGTTTTTAAAAAGATTGTAGTATATAGCACGCAATATATTGATCTTTTGAGATTAACATTTTAGAGGAAGTTTGGGGTGAGTATGTAGTTTGTCTTGTTCATAAATATGCAGTTGTGAGTACTTAAATTGTATATATAATTAATGAATAAAAATATTTTAAATACAAGAATATTCTTGTATTTGAAATATTTTTATTCATGAACTATATTACAAGAAAACTTATCACCACATTTAATATATATATTAAACTTAATATTGTAGTATTGAAAAAATTTTAAATAACATGAAAATAATGAACACTTTTTTAAAATGTATGAGCACATTTTTATCCCTGATCCTAAGCTATTTTTAACTGAAGAAGGAACACCTGTCCCATGATATTTAAACAAAAAGAATATTTTTACATTATATATATATATATATATATATATATATATATATATATTCGTGATATTTTAAGTTATCCATTGTTTTTCCGTTGCACTGACTTTATGAAGTTAATATATTACTATTGTAAGTAATTTTATCCACCATTAAGTGCAATAATTTTACCTTGAGTGATGAGGCACCTTTCTGTCACTTGACCATTGTCGAATCACTCTGAGTGATATATATATATATATATTCACTAAAAACACTTGTAAATAAGTTACAACTTACCTGTAGTAGCACTTACTTATATTTGTTAAAAACTGCCGTCTTCATCAAATATAACTAAGTGCTACTATAGGCAAGTTGAAACACATTTACAAGTGTTTTTGTATATATAATGTTAATTTTTTTCTAAAACTTTCATTCAAGACTATTTATGGAGTGCACCAGTTGACATAGTATGTTAAAAATATTATCAAACAATACAATATGTGTATCTTACCACACCAAATGTTACCAATCAGAAATTCTGTTACAAATAGTAATTTACATTTCACTGAGTATACAATTTTTTGTGGTAAAAATGTATCTTATTTTTTGTTACATATTGAAGATTATATGGTACATAGTTTTGAAAAATGAATATTTTAAGAATCACATTATTTATTTTTAAAGATCACTGATTAAAACTCAGGGCCGAAAATCCTGGCAGTTTTTGTCAGGTTGGCCCATTGTCATTGTAGTTAGTAGTTTATGTTAATTATTTCTTATTATATAATTAAATACTATTAAGATTTAGTTGTCCAAATATTATTAATTGAGATAATGCTAACTATAATAATAACAATATTAACTCAAAAACTTCTTTTAATACCTTAAAGAAACATTACTTTCAAATAATAGGTGTGTATTTTTACATAAAGTTTTACTAGTCTTAAAGTTGTATAATTTATTTATAATCATCATGAAAACGAGTACAAATTATACTATTATTGTATTATTATCACAAATTATACAATTATTATAGTACTATCATAAATTATACTTTTGTTCTTGGCTTTACAAATTCACTATTGTAATTGAAATGAGTTTCATTATTGAAATTTATCTGAATCTTTAAATTTACATCGTTACATTGGATTAAGTAGAAGGAAAAGTGTAGAAAATTCTTGGTTTTTAAAAAAAGATTGTGGTAAACGTGTTGGCATATGAATAACATTTAGTTCAATTGCTGTTTCGTTTTTTACTTTTATTATATTGTAAAGGCATTATTTTCTTTTTTTAAAAATTAACAATAATTATTTTTATTATTTTCTCTTGTGTAATAATTGTTTAAATATTGTTTTGATATTGTATTGCATATATACTAGTTATTTTTTACATATATCTGTTACCAAGATATGTCTGCTTTAATAAACTTATTACAGCTTTATGCCAAGCATCTAAGCATAATATATTTGATTCTTACCATTGATTAAGTAGATTTTGATTGTTGTTTATTGTAATTCTAAGAATACTAAAAAATAAACAAAAACTAGATTTTAATATTACTGTCAAGTGTCTAGGCTACAATAGTTATTAGGAACAGTAGGCATGTTTTGTATCACATTAATCATTACACTCTGAATAATAAGTAATTTACTAAATCTAATTATTTTTATTTCTAACATTATTCACTAAAAAGATTGTTTGAAAAATATATTGTGATTTTCAGATTAATTTATAAAATGTAGTGGAGTTTAGGTAATTCATATTCAAAGACTTTGGTCAAAAATTTGAATAATGAAGGTAATGAATGGATCAGTGACGTTTGTTATGTCCTAATTAACATACACACCAAAATATAATGTACATATAAGTATAGATTATACATACATATATAAATTTTAACATATATATTTTCTTTCCCATTTCTGTCATCGAATCCTTAGAACTTCCTATTTAAGCCCATTAAGACCAGAATATTGTGCCCTATGTCTGTTTATCTATTTTAGTTATTGTTTGAAAAATTACTCTGAATTTTATGTTTAAAAAGTATAAACTGTGTTAGATGGTATTTATGATGTGTGTAGCTTTTGAAAATGCTAAAATTTTAATCTTCTTTAAGTGCTCTGGTAATTTATTGTTTATAAAGTATCGTTATGCTTTTCAACTTATTGTTGAAATTGCTATCGAACATTGTTTAAAATTACAGTATGATTCCAAGTTAGACATAAACCCGACTCAGGCTTAATTGTAAAAGGGAAGTAACTTTTTAAATTTATTGCTGTCAATAAATATTAAAATTCAAGTTATCATGTATAAATTGAAATGGTGTTAGTAAAATCAAAATGTATAACCAAAATAAACTATCCAATTTATATTATAAAAGGGCTTTCTACAGAAAAAAGTACATCGGACAACAAGAGACAATAAAACAATCACCTAACACTTTTATAACAATAGGAAGGTGTTATAGCATTTGTTATAATAAAACATTAGATGGCAAGATATTACTAATTACTTTTTAAAATTATAAAATCAGTTTTCTAAAATAATAGCATTTACAAAAATAGTGTACATGAATGGCTATATCAGAAGATATATTTTATTTTCTGGTTTATCATAACTGACAAAACACTAGTTAGTTCATGTACTAGTTAAACTAACTAGTGAATGCACCAGTTGAATGAAAAAAATAGATTAAGGTGGAAAATAAAAATGTACAACTCAAAGAATGAAGAAACGATAGATTTATTTGAGAAATTGAATAATTTACAGTAATAAAAATAAAATAAGGTTATTGGTAGCTAATTGTGTATAACACACATTTTGTACCATTGTCATTGGGATATGAAATTAAAAATGTAAAATAACAAATTTCTTTAAAAAAAGCAACCCTTAGAAGTTGCTTGTAAATGTTCCCTTTACAAATGTTTTTATAATCTTTAAAAGTACAAAGTTGATGGAAAAATAAAAAAAAACATAATTTGTATATAAATTTTATAAGCAATCAATAAATAATTTACACAAATTAACTTTAATATTTGTACAATTGTATAAACTTTTCAATTGGGGAAATTTGATTTCTCATGTTTGTGCCAAAATCTTGAATTATTGAAATTAATTTATTTGTTTAGTTTAGAGAAAACTTTCAAGTTTTAGAAATTCCATATTTTATGTAATAATCCTTGTTACACACCTGGTAAATTTTTTGCTGTAAACAAAATTTTACATTTACATTTGTTGAATGCTGTGATGTTTTAAATTTATTATACACTATAAACAATTACTGGAGATAATCCATTTTACAATATTGCAATTAAATAGCAAAGCAAGAAGATTATTTATTCTAATTGAGAGAATTATTATGTTAATCACTTTTACATTAGTTTATGACCATCTGAACTTTAAATTTTGTAAATTTATAAAAACAACCCTTGGGAAGAACGAGTTATTAGATAGCGACCTTGCTTCTACGAAGAAATAGTTGTCTAATAATCCTAATGCCAGGATTATTTTCCAATTACCTTACACAGTATTGAGACGCTTAGACACCTTTCTTCATGTTGGGGAGAACGGGTTATTAGGGAGCGACCTTGCCTTTACGAAGATTTAGAATGTCAGGATTCTTTTACAATTTTTGTATATGCTGTGTGACGTAAGAAAAGCCCGATAAAAGTAAGATTTATATTTTAAAACATTTTGGAAGATCTTTTTTCAAAATGAAATTAGAAGGTTAATGATTTACAAATAAAACTGTAGGAGACGGCACAAAATTATATAATAAACAATGATTTAAAAAACCTAATGGTAATTAGTAAGGAATTCATCCTTTAAGTTATTTAGATCAGTGGTTCCTAAGGTTATTTCAATAAGTTTTTATAAATTTACAAAATTTAAAGTCCGGATGTCATAAACTAATGTAAGAGGGATTAATCAAGTTTCACCGAACTTAATGGATTACAAAATTCAAGAATTATTATGTGGTAATATAACTCATCAAGTAATCAGCATTTTACTAAAACCAGGAATACTGTTCCCTAAATAATGTATTAGAAAGTCTCACTGCTGATAAAAGTCGTTATAAATTCTTTACCCTTAAACATTCATGGCTATATATTAATGCCACATTCAGAGAATAAGCGTGCTTTAAGGAAAAAATCACATTGAGAAACTTAATAGCCAAAAACTTTAATATAGATGAAAGTTTAAATATTTTCAAGACAACGATAATTGAAAATTCATAACTAGTTTTTTTTAGTAAGTAAATGTCACATTATAACACTCTGCAATAGGGCTAGTAAACTGGTTTTTAGTTCTAACAGTTTGGTAAGATGTTTTTTCTGACAGTAGATTTAAGAGAGAATACTTTTTTTATTATATATTTTGTGTGTATATATAAACACAGACACAGTTGTAACATATAGATGAACAAATTATCTCAGTAATTACCTCACAATTGTCATGTTAAATTATGTATCAAAAAACAAACATACAAACTCTGAATGATATCTTTTATGCAATTCTTACAAGTATTTGGAAATAAAATATAACTACTCTCTTATAATATTTGATGGTTAGGCCATATGATATCTTAATTATTATGACCTATGCCATAAGGAGTAAGAAATAAAATTTTTAAAGTGAATACTTTTTATTACTAGAAATGACTCTATGTTTAGCATGTAAGAAAAATCCTCTCGTCATCTACACTTGATTTCATCATAACGTATGCTTCTTTTTTTCAGCTTAAATTAAGTAACTTGGTACATATGTATTATGTTTTATTTATATATTTTTTAAACTTGTTTATTTGGTGGAAAATAATTGTAAAAGGTGACAGAAGTCCAAAATCTCTCATTTTACAATTTTTAAAAAGTTATAGTAGTCTTTAAAACAAAAAATAGTTAATGTAAAAGATTTTTTGTTTTCATTACAGATGTTCGTTTTCTTGAGTGTCTGAGTGTTAGGGTACATACATCACATTTTTTAAATCAATTTTGTTTTGTTTTGTAGCAAGTTGATAGGGTTGTTGTGATATCACAATACAATGTAATTTCCCTTCTTTTTGTCAGACATTTCACACAGATATTTTAACTTATATAATATGAAGTAATTTAACTTGATAACTTAAGTAGTATGAAAAGGAATTTGTGAAGCAATATTATTAAATCAAAACTGATATTTTCCTACAAACCTCTGAAAATTAGGTAGAGACCAGATAGGTTTTTTCTAATAGTAGTTGGGCAGACATTAATGTAGTTCAGAATACAAAAGCAACTGTTTATAATATGCCAATTAGAATGTCTTTGTCAGTGCTTATATAGTCTTTACTAGATATTACCACATTATAAAACATTGCAATTGAAATAATTAAGGTCTCTTCTAAGTGAAATTCTGCAAAAGGTGTGATACTTTTTTCTGTTATTGAAAAAAAAAAACATTTATTTTTGCATTCAAAACATCCTTCTCATACAATTAAGACCTCATTAAAACTCTTTCACTACTAAAATTTTGTTAAGATTTAGTCATTGTATTACACCTTTCAATCGAATAATTAATTGTGGTTATAGTAAATGAAAGTACTGGACAAGTAAATCCTTTACTGGTTGGTCATCATGAGTTTTAAGTTATTCTGAATACGAGTCAGAATTAAACATGAAGTGAGTTGTACACCATTGTCAGAGGACCACTACTGTTGCTTCTCTTGATAGATTGTTAATATTAAGTGATGGGTTGCATTATTTTTTTAACACAGAAAATCTTCCGATTAATTTCCTTAATTTTTCATTAGTTTTCCTCAAAAATCTTGCATTTCACTTCAATATGTTGAAGGGATTTGTGAAATGCATAATTTTTTTATAGGCAGATGTTTTATTTTTGTTAGAATCAAATTGTACCTGGTGAAATATACTCTGTATTTGTGGTTTTCTTTTCAGTTTACTGACACAGATCTTTGGTATAGGTTCTGGTTGAGCATTAATTTTTGCTCTTTTAAATAATCCATTACCTCTTTTCTTCATAATGAAGTTGATATGAATGGATTAAAGATGTTTGATGGTATGTTAATACAGCTAAAGAATGACCTAAAGTTTAGAAAAATGTTTTTATGATATTACCTGGCAAAAAACCTCTACTAACTGATTTATTTCAGCAGATGTGTTTCACACTAGATCAGTGAATTGTTCAATGCTGTGTGTCATGGTCAAACAAGTTTGTCAAAGAATTAAACAATGCACTAATCTAGTGTGAAATGCGCCTGCTGAAAAATATCAGTAAGTAGTGATTTGTTTTCAGGTGATATAAGAACATTGAAAAAAGCCTTAAAATGTATAACATAAAAACTGCAAGACCTTAACTTTTTCATAATGGTCTAATTTTAAGCTAGGTGAAAACATTACTAGCCCTGCAATTCATCATTTTTATTCTATCTTGAGATTGTTGGAATTTTTTATTACAAGTTTACTGCTGATGTCCATTCCACAGCTAGGGACTGCTAATCACGAACTGCGATTCTAAACAAGAACATGTACAAATCAGCTTCACCACTTATAAATGTTTAAAATCAGATGTTTTTATTTGCATAAGGAAAAATAAATTATTAGATACTATTTTGAGAGTTTGGCAATGTTTGTTTTCTGTACAGGTATATTCATAATTTACGATAAAGAGGATGTCTGACAAATGCTTGGAAGCTGTAATATATGAGACCTCAATTTTATTTTAATCTCAGGACAATATTAAGTAACAGATTTTAGTTTTAAATGTATGAAGTAAAATTTGGCTGGCAACTAAGCAAGGTAACCTAAAAACCTTTGAAAAATCCTGGGATATTTCTTAAATCTTGGCATCTTTTGTGACTTCTTAAAACCAAACATAGTATAATACAAAAATAAAAATTGAAGTTATAAACCCTCTATTTTGTCAAAATTGTATAATGGTCTTGGTTAAATTTCTTTTATTACATGTTTTGTGTTTTCATGAAATTGATAATCTTGTACAGTATCTGAGAATAAGCAATGTTTATTTTAAAAATTATATTTAAAAATTGTATTTAAAAACACCTTCTATGTTAAAACAAATAAAAGATATACACAAAATTCATAAATTAATCATTTATTGTAACAAGTTGTAAGTTAGAGTTTGTAGTAGTAACATTCATTGATGATGATGACTCTGTCATTGAAATGTGTATGAGACAATAAATGATTAATTTGTTGGTTTTGTGTTTTAACATTAGCTCACAAGCTAAGCTCAAGGAATAGTTGTACCTTTGTCATTATTTCCGACAGGTTTTTTTCTAATGAGTTGCATATTTTAAACAATATTGTTCATAATCATTAAAAAAATTAATACATATATCTTTTAATATTATTTTACAAACCAATTTACCAGCTTAATCAGTTTTTATTAGCTCAGTACCAATTTAAAAAACTCAATAACATTCAGATTTAGTGCTGCTATAACACTTAAAGGTTATATAAAGAGTCTGTAGTTATTTCCTGTGTGGATTGGATATGTTTTCAGATTACACTGCTAATCTGATCATCCTGTGCTACTGAATATTTTTTTTTTTCTGAGTTATACCATATTTGTATATAGTGTAAATATTTGAGGAACATGATTAAATATATTTTTCTTTTAAAAATAAAGTTATATTAATATTAAAAATTTTATTCCGTTTCTTTAAAAATTAGTATTTGTGTAATTTTAGTAAGTTTTACAATAATTTTATCTAATGTATAGTATAATATTAAAGAACTATGTATATAATATAGAAATAAAATATATTTTATTATTATTTGAAATAACATTGGTTTCATTTAATCTATATATGTGATGAATACATTTGAAGTAAATCTTAAAATTAATAAAATAAGATTATATTTGTGTACATTTGAATTTCAGTTTCCAGAGTTGTAATTATTCACTGGCTGCATAAATTATCTACACCAACTTGGAGTTGAAAAATTGAATGTCTGATTTTAATAATTATCTACAATATATTACTAATATGTTAAGTGTATATTTTGTCAAAAGTTTTTAATAATAGTTTTGTACAAATTAAGGCAATAAATTTTAAAATTTAGCAGCATTATTTTTGAATTAAATTTTGATGACAGTATTGTCAGTTGCTATTTATAGTGTATTTGAAATTTAATCTTAAAATTGTTGTTTAAATTTATGGTTAGTTTCAGAACAATTTTTGTTAATTATATATTTTATTTTTAAAATACTTTATTTTTAAAGTGTTTTTTTGTTATAATAACTGTAGTTATTAATTTCTTTTTGTAAGTTTAACAGTGTAACAATCGTGTTTTGTAGTAAATTTGAATGTTTAATATTTGTTGCACTTAAGTGTTTTTATTTTTTTGGATTCCTTTTATTAGCTCACACTCTCCTGATATAAATCTTGCACAAATTTTCAATCATAATAAAATAACGTTTTTATTCATCCATTCAAGTTCAAATACATTTTTTTAAACCTATAGTGGATGCAATTGATGTTAATAAAGTATTTTCAAATATTTATTGAATAATTAAATTATAAAAATTTGGGAGTCTATCCGGATTTGAACTGTGAATCTTCATGTTCAAAGTCTAGCGCTGTGGCACTACGCCAACTTTCCAATACCAAGAAACTATTTTCTCAAAGGTGTATATGAATTCCCCCCCTCTAGAACCTCATTCTACAACATGAAACTGTTGTCATGGACTAAATATCATAAATAGTTCTGAAGGGTTAAAAATTAATGAAAGGAATAAAATAAACAAACTGGAAATAAGCAACCAATGATAAAATTTGTCTTTCTTGAGGAATTTACTTTAGACAACATTTTTAAAATAACTTTTTACATTATTAAGTTTCATCAAACGTAATGGACTACAAAATTCGAAAAACAATGCTTTTAAAAAAATATTACTTGTTTTTAATTACTCCTGACTTGCAGATTCTTTCTCTTTCACTCATGCCACATATATATTTACATACTCACAAACATGTGTACATTTGAATGTGTTGATAATACCTTACATAGACCCACTACATTATCATGGAATCTCTGACCAGGGGTGAATCCACATATTATGGGAGGTCATGAAATGTTTATTTTTAATAGACCACCAATCATTCCAAGTGAACACTTGTTGAGCCAAGTAATGTTCAGAAATAATAATTTTTAAACATATAGCTTAAAGCAATTGTTGCCAGGTTGAAAATTTTCTTATATGTATCAACTGGAAGAAAGGAATGTATTTGATTACAGGAATGATAAGTAACGCTTGCACCTACTAATAGGTTTGGCATCTCTTGATATTCTAGTCCAGGGGTTCCCAAACATTTTGGTAGTACTCCTCCCTCTCCCTTACACTATAAATAAATGGTCTGGGCATATGAAAAAGAAACAAATATAATGTATATTTAAAACAATTTATTTATTTACACATACTTTCACAAGATACATGATATAACATTTCAAGTTTTAATTTGGAAGGTAAATTTTACCTGATAAGAGAAAATGTGTTAGTGAGATGGATGAACTTGCATTTTTTCACTGGCATACCTATTTGAGGTTGTATTATATATTTTAGGAAAACTTATATTTCTATTATGAATGCATACTTTTGATTTAAATTTGCTAAACACCATGGTCATATAAAATTACCTACTTAAAAACCTATGTAAATCTGAAGTATAATTTTAGTTTCCAATTTTAATAACTTGTGTATTTGAATATTAACTAAATGAGAATTTATCTTATTATTTTCCAACTGATCTCACGCCCCCCTGACTTGCCTTCATGCCCCCCTCCCAGTTTGGGAATCCATGCTCTAGTCGATTACAAAAGCTACTTTTCTTCCAAAGTTCTACTATCAACTCTTCAACAATACTGTTTTCATGCTCACACATATACACATGATCACACATTCTTTATTGATCTGCAGACAAGTGTTGAAAGTATCTCATGTTGACACATTCTGTTCCAGAATGCTGCTATAAGCTTGTTCTGGCTAAGATGTAAGTGGAGTCACTGGCAGCCAGTGACTGAGCCCTTGATTGGGTGCATACTCTAAAGTATGAAGAGCTATAACTGATGTTTACTATGCTGTTCTAAGAGAACTACAGGCTAGAAATAAAGATATCCATGAATGTATCTATTCTCATAGTGTCACACGTAAAGCCTGACAAAATGTTTTATTTTTTTTAAAAACAATTGGATAAAACTCATATCAAAATTGGATTGATGAAGATATAATTTTGGGTTTCATAGAAAAAAATTATACCCTGAAAGAACAGCCCTGAATTGCCACTACTAAATTTTTAGAACTTCACAACCTATGAAGAGGGTAAAATTTCACCTAAAGTATCTACTTTTTAACAACTTATTGTCTACTTATTATTGGAAGTCCTGTACATTCTATTTAAAAGCTATAGAACTTTCACATTTCTTATAAGAAGTAATGAGAAGGTAATAAATGTTTGAGGTAACATCATTCTTCTATAGAGATTTTCTATTGGAATCGTCAATCTTTAATTACAGTAGAGTCTTGATAATCTGAGTCCTGATAATTCGAGCTTCCGTTAAATTCGAGTCTATTCCTATTTGAGCCTATTTTGTTATTTTGAAAGAAAATGAGTCCAGCTTCCAAGAAATGTTTATAGTCGTACTGTGTGCAAAGGAAATGAGTCCGGGTTCTGAAAAATGTTTGTATCAATACAGTATGCAAAAGAAATAAGTCTGGTTTCCAAGAAATGTTTATATGAATACGTTATGCAAAGGGGATAAGTCAGGCTTCCAAGAAATGTTTATACCCATACAGTATACTAAAAAATGAGTCGGGCTTCCAAGAAATGTTCATATAAAGTTCTATAAACTTATTTAGTGCATTTTTAATTACCTATATTATTAGGGTTCATTTGAACTCATATTTTTTGTAATGCACAAGAACGTATTTCCGTGTAATCCGAGGGAGTCTCGGTCTCATCTACCTCGAATTATCAAGACTATAAAGAAGTTTTAAGTGTAGATATATGATGCTTGAAGACTTGATAGAATAACATTTGAGTGCCGAAAAAAAGACAACCCAAATCAAATTTTGCCATACACATACAAAACATACTACACTCACAGACTAACATAGACACCAATCTAAAAATCCCACATTACATCAATAAAAGCAACATACCTAACACAATAAAAAACGAGTTATACAAACACCATAAATATTATCCACAACATTCTAAACGAAAAGACAAACTCACAATTATATTTGAGCACATATTAACAACTACTCTTTGAAAAATAACACCACAGAACACCAATACACCTCAGATACACACCAACACAATACACCTAAGCAACAGTCTTGTCAGTGACTCACAGCTGAGACCTAGTGCGAAACGAGTCTGCTGAATAAATCAGTAAGTAGTGTTTTTTTTGCCAAGTTATTACAAAAAAGTGTTAACTACTGTGTATGTGTTTTGTTGCATTCTGATCAAGCATAATATCAAATAAGCTTACCAAGACTAAAGAGCCATCAAGCGTGATAATTCAAATGTCCGTAACATCTAGTGTTGAAAGTAGTACTTCTGTTTTTATGAATTTGTAGGGTCATAGTAAAGTTATTAACAGATATAGCATAGTATTTATGTTTTGCCTATAACCCAGGTCTTAGAAAAGGTGGAGAGAAAACCACTGCATTGGCTGTTGTTTATGATCTGATTTGCTTTTGGCGTTTGTCGCTGTATACAAGTTGTATTTTTTAAATACCTCTGAAGATGATTGCTGGGCAATTGAAATGTACATAAGGTTTAAAATAAAAGTTATTTGTGGTTTAGAGGTTTTATGCATTTTTAGAGCTTAAAACTGGGTTTTACAAACAATAATGGCAATCAATGAAGATAGAATTAACAATCTGAGTTAACAAATCAGTTAAGCTCTAGTAATAGTCAGAGTTGATAAAGGGACACATCTGAAACGGCTGTCCTCAATAATCAAAGAAAAGTGTTACTATAGGCAAGTGTAACATACTAATATATGTCCAAGCATTTTTTTCCTGTTAATTATTGTAGTTTATTAATACCCTAAACTTCATTAAAAAGTTTTAGGAGCTAAATTTCAGAGTTTGGATTAAAAAATGTGATGATGATCAAAACCAAAATCAATTACACAAGGTTTTGGATTAACTGATAAACAAGGAACCTTTATTTCTGTGTGTATGTTTATATATATATATATATATATATATATATATATATATATATATATTTATAGATTAGTTTTGGTTGGTAAAGATTATTTAGATTTTTTGGACTAGGAGACTGACAGACTTACCTTGGTAAGAGTCCACTCTGTAGTCTTGAAATAGAAACACATAAAAGCACTTAAACAATGATATATTTCAACCACACAGTGGTCTTTGTCAATCGAAGAGAAAACACAAAAAGAAATATGAGAGAATGAAATAAAATAATTGTAATCACAGATTGTGTAGAGTAGAAATCAGATGTCACAGATTAAAGATATATATATATATATATATATATATATATATATATATATATATTGTTTCCATGAACATATGAGTGATTATAGTTTATATAAGTCTGTCAGGGGAAAAGAGACAGCTCCTTCCCATGTAATAGACCTAGATGCAAGACGTGTCCAATACACCCCTCAGCAAATAGTTTCAACAGCCAAACAACAAAAATGGTCTTCAAAATACAGGGTCATCATAATTGTACATCGAAAAATGTCATATACCAGCTACAATGTAAACTTTGCTCAGCACAGTACATAGGCCTGGCCACGGATGGTCTGAATATCAGAATGAATGGCCACAGACATGATGTTAAAACTATGAATATGGATAGACCAACAGCTCAACATGCTGCGAGTCACAACATCACAACTTTTGATGACTCCTATACCACAAAAATAATTAAATCACTCCCCCCTGATTGCAATCCCTCAGAACTGAGAAGGTGGGAACTATCATACCAGTGGTATACCAAATCCAGAGAATCCCCTAACCTCAACATCAGATAAATCCATTCATTTTTTTTTCGCAAATAGCCTTATCTCTTTTCCCCTGACAGACTTATATAAACTATAATCACTTATATGTTCATGGAAACAATATATATATCTTTAATCTGTGACATCTGATGTCTACTCTACACAATCTGTGATTACAATTATTTTATTTCATTCTCTCATATTTCTTTTTGTGTTTTCTCTTCGATTGACAAAGACCACTGTGTGGTTGAAATATATCATTGTTTAAGTGATTTTATGTGTTTCTATTTCAAGACTACAGAGTGGACTCTTACCAAGGTAAGTCTGTCAGTCTCCTAGTCCAAAAAATCTATATATATATATATATATATATATATATATATATATATATATATATATATATATATGTATGTATATATATGAAGTTGATAAATTACTATTGTAAATACTTTTATCCACCACTAAGTGCAATAATTTTACCTTGTTGTGATGAGTCACCTTTCGGTCACATGACCATTGTCGAATCACTGCTTATTTTTCTGGTGTAGTGATTCGACAATAGTCACGTAACCGAAAGGTGCCTCATCACAAGAAGGTAAAATAATTGCACTTAGTGGTGGATAAAAGTATTACAATAGTAATTTATCAACTTCATAAAGTCAGTGCAACGGAAAAATAATGGACAACGTAAAATATCAAAATATATATATTGTAACATTTTGAAAATAGCAAATAAGAAATTGGCTAGATTAAAATTGAAACTAATTTTAGGTAAAAGCCTAGAAAAGGTTGTAAAATGTAAACAAGGTATTTGAACTGTAAAATCCATTAGGAAATTTGTTATATCAAATAACCTAACAAATAAGATTAAAACAATATAATCTAATAATAATAATTATATGTAAACAAAATTGTAAACTTAAGTAACATAGGGCATAAATAATTGCTGGAGAGATGGAAGGTAAAAACGCGATTGTAAACAATGTAGTTAGAGGTTATGTTCTATAAATCCAGCCAAAACACACACATTTTGGAATTATTACAAAAGTAAAAAGTAAAGACACTTCACACACAAATAATAGTAATTAAATAAACACTGGAAGGTTTGTTAAGGATCGGAAAATTGAATTAGTAAGTTTAACCAAATTAAAACGCGAGTGAAAATAATTGTTGGCGCATTAACAGCTGTAAAGCAAAAGAAAGTAGGTCAGTGTACAGTCGACTCTAGTGGGAAGAAATCGAACTAAATTACATGCAACATGAGTTTTTGAAGAAGGAATAGCAGCCATATTTTAAACATTTTTAAAAGTAAAACTAAGGACGCGTTAGTTTAGTTATAGCGTGGGTTGCCGAAAGAAACAGACCTTTCTTAGAAGTCAAAATTCCATTT
Organism: Prosapia bicincta; assembly: GCA_036971475.1. NCBI lineage: Eukaryota > Metazoa > Arthropoda > Insecta > Hemiptera > Cercopidae > Prosapia > Prosapia bicincta. The sequence continues at coordinate 37,220,556 of JBAIZL010000004.1, read as the reverse complement.
GAAGAATTTTGTCAAAATTATACAGATTTGTGAAGAAAATTGGCCAAATTAAAACAAGGATAAGTGAATTTAAAGCTATAATACAGTGTTAATATAATTTGAAGTAACTAAAAAGAATTTAAGTGTGTTAAATATAAAATTTAAAGAGAACTGAATCCTACGTGGGAACAAACAGCCGATCTCCGAGAATTTATAAGTTAAGTAAATAGCGCTATACAAATAAACTTTAGTGGACTTTTAAGATTATAAGGAAGTTTAAAATTGTACATTATTAGAATATCTTGTAATTAATTAATAGTTAGTAATAAGAAACATAATCCAGTTCAAATAGTTTAGGGACCTTTTTGCTTATTCCAAAATTAAGTTTTTCATCAGGGAGCTATTTATTAAAACTATTTTCTAAATTTAATCTTGGTTATCAAAATTTATTTAATTTAAGCAATGAGTTAAAAGATATAGCCCATGCATATAAACCCCGAGATATTAAGAGATCTTAGAAATTAGCCTAGGGTATAAAACCTTGAAACTAAAAATCAAAGGAATTGAGTTTAGCATATTGTGTTAAAACTTGTTAAGTTTTATTATTTTTTTGTTCTGTTTATTGTTTAAATGTTGAAATAAAATCGTTATAATAAAGAATTTAAATTATTAATGAGTTATATGTTTTGTGTTACAACAAAATTTATGTTATAAAAAAAGAAAATATTACAATATATAAGGCTTTTTTTTATATATATGAGGCTTTTTAATATATATATATATATATATATATATATATATATATATATATATAGAGAGAGAGAGAGAGAGAGAGAGAGAGAGAGGGAGGGAGAGGGTAATGTTGTTACATAGTGATTTTTTTATTAATTTATTTGAAAAATGTTTCACACACACACACACATGCATAAATAAATTTGTCTTTCCTTGTGTTAATTGCTTTATAAATTTCCTAGAAATTATTGTTACAATAAACTTCATACATAGTTTTGATTCACAATAGCCATGACCTTCAAGTAAAGTGAAGGTTTTGCTTACATCAGTAATATTTTGAACAAAGTAACCTTCAAAGTGTTTTGCCTAATTTCTCAACTAACCATGCAACAATAATACATGTTAATTCTGTTTATATATTGAAAAAAAGATATTATTATAAATTATCATAATAGTTTAATCACTAAAAAAAAAAGAACCTATAGTGTAATTTAGATTGATGCTTTTTTAAACAAATGTATTATTCTATATTTAAATACAGAATAGGTTGCAGTTTGTGTGCAGTACATCTTGAGGTTTTTAAAAAGGACTACTTTTGGTATCATTTGGCAAATGAGATAATACGATATGCAGTAAGAAAAAAATAGAAAAAAATGTCAGAGGTTAAAACTTATATCAATCTACATATTAAACTGTATAATCTACAGTTGAATAAGTTCAAATCAGGTTTGAACTGTATGATTTGCAGTTTAATACAAGTATGAAGACAGTCTCTAATGTAATGCCAACTATCTTGAGTAGTTTATTGAAAAAATTAGATACCACACTTCAAAATATTATTCAATTTATACTACTTTATTTGGTTGTATTACAATTTAGTATACATTTACTAGAAACACTAGAGTTAAACTGCCTTGGAAAGTATAAAATATCATAAAATTGTAGTTTATTAAATATTTCTGGTTTTAAATTTAACAACAAAGTATATAATATAATACTACAATACAAAGGTCTCTCAAACTGTTTAAAAATTGATATGGCTAGCAGTATGTTGAGCTTTTGGCTACCTACCTGTTACTCATAGTTCATGGCTGGTACAATCTTTTTGGATGTGCAAGTAAATAGCCCTGTATTTTGAAGTCCATTTTGGTTGATAGGGTATTAAAACTATTTGTTAAAAGGTATACTAGAAATGTCTTACGTCTATTACATGGAAAACAGCCAAGAAAATGTTTGTTTGATTTTAGTATCAGGATCTGATAATTTTAGATGTACTAAAATGTTTTTAAAATTTGAAAAATATTGGAATAAAATTTGAGGTGGTTTAGAAATGGTGGCTAGAATCTATGAGGCTAGATTCTTTAAATCCTCTCTCAATATTTTGTTCAGCTTCTGAATATTATGGTGGTAATTTGTAATGAAGGTCCGTTTATTTTGTTTCATTGATGGTTTAGGCTCATTTGAGGTTTGGTTTAGAAGGATTTAATCTTCAATGAGTTGTTTTGGATATCCTCTCCTTTGGGAGGTTGTTGATACCTTTCTAGTGAAGACTTCCAATCACCTATCATTGGAGATTAAATTCTTATACCCTTGATGGCCTGGCTGTATGGAATAACTCTTTTAATGTTGATGGGATGATCAAACTGAAATGAAGGTATTTTAGGTTTGGTGTGGACTCCTAAGGAGATACTACTATCTCTGAGGGTTATATCTACATCTAAGGAGGTGATGGTTGTAGATTTTTCCTAGGTAAATTGTAACGTGAAATAGTGAAAAACTGTTCAAAAATCTTTCTAGCGCTAACTTGACCTCTCCAAATTAGAAACCTCATCAATGTGTTGTACCAAAACAATGAATGGTGCATTTGAGTTTCTAAGAATGCCTCTTCTATCTTTCCTAAGTATAGGTTTCCATACGATGGGGCCATCCTAGTACCTATTACTGTTCCTCTTATTCGTAGGAAATTTTGTACTCTTGAACTAAAAAATTATTTTTTTGAAGGATGAACTAGTGAGGTTAACAAGGAATGATGTTGTAGGATAATACTTGTCAGAGCAATTGATTTGGAGATATTCAAGAGCTGATAGGCCATCTGAATGAGAGATGATTGATTAAAAAGAGATGATGTCAATGATAGGTCTGCTCAAACTTTCTTCTAAAGAGGACCTTTAAGAAAGGACAGTTGGTGGGGCACATAGCTCAAACAATTATTATTAGTATTATGATTAGTAAAATAAACAGTGAGAAATGACACAGGCCATCTGAATGAGAGATGATTGATTAAAAAGAGATGATGTCAATGATAGGTCTGCTCAAACTTTCTTCTAAAGAGGACCTTTAAGAAAGGACAGTTGGTGGGGCACATAGCTCAAAAAATTATTATTAGTAAAATAAACAGTGAGAAATGACACGGCCACAAAACTTTCTCCTCAAAAATCCATGATCACATTAGCTGAATGAGCAATTGCTCCACCTTGGTGGAACCAGATTTTTTATAGGGCGAAATGTCTTCTTCTGAGTTCAGGGTTGAAGAGCGGTAGCTTGTTTTCAATAAGGTCGATGTTGACTATTTATTACAGCTCGTCTCACTTGATCAACGTTGTCTGGTGTTCTGACTGATCTTGGACGACGTGTAGGCTTCTGTTTTAAGGTTGAACCTGTTGTTCACCCATAGAGTAATTGTGTTACACAATAGAATGTGTCCCCTACGACCCACATTGAAATATTTACAAAATTCATGTTGCATAACAACTTAAGAATCGTCACTTTGAAATACGCCTCAAGGACAAATGCTCGGTGTTCACTAGACCACTGATCCATTGCTACTGAAATGACATTGTGTAGGCTTGAGAACATGACAGTACCCACCACTCGAATGGTCAGCTTGGCACAAAACAAAGTCATCAGGTTTTTTACAGCTCCCTGTACAAAAATTTGTTTGTCATCTCTTTGGTGTTACTAATTAGTCTGTTTAAACTCATAGTATATTATTATAATGATTCTAATGCAATTTTATAAAATATAAATGAAGTACAAATACATACATCCATGAGAGGTATGGAACTGGTTTTCTGAAGATAACAAACTAAGTTGGAAGGACCAAATTTTGGTACTGTGGGGTTAAGTAGCACACAGTAAGTATAGATGATTATTTCTTAATGTTGATCTCAATTATGAATATTGGATCTTCATCTTAGAGAATGTTTGCTCACTTATATAAGTTGAAGAAAACTTGGCAAACAAAGTCTGGGCTTCTTTCTTCGGTGCTGGATAAAACTTAAGAGCATTGGAATTAAAGACTACTGTTATTGTGTCATACCAATATAAGTCAAGTATTTTTTAAATGTAATTCATCTGGTGCTTTGACAGTTTCAGAGGTAAACGGTGAAGAAAACAAAAAATACATTTCTAAATCCATTTGTACAAAATCAGCAAATCTTGCTGCAAATTAGTCTTAAATTCCTGAATTGCTTCTGGAAAATAATCCTTTTTGTATATGAGAATATTGGTAGAAATTTGTTACCTAAATAATTTCCCTTTTAATTGAAATAATTTTATTTTCCTGTAGGCAACATTGATTAGTTTATCTTTCCCCATACAACACTGTATTTAAAATGATTCAGGACAGACCAACACAATAACTTAAAAACTTACAGCGTTTTCCTTCTTCTAAGAGATAGCCAGATTTCCTAATGAAGAGCAAAACATTGTGCTCATTTGTATGTTAAACTCAACCATCCAGATTGTAAATTATGTTGCAGAATTCACTGCTGAGTTCATCCAGTGTGTTGTCATTTCTTTGGAGTACATTTATTAATTGTATGAGTCCGTATAGCTTCAGTCAGATGCAAAGTGTTTGTACAAAGTACATTTTGGTGTATAATGAAATGAAGTTTTTGTACCTTGCCCTCCAAAGAAGTTAATTGTTTCTTTACTAGTTCTGCCATTCCCAATATACCTGGTGCATCATCTATCTGTATCATAGCGCATCAAATAAAGTGTTTCACACATTTTACTAATTATTCAAGTAAGTCAATCCATTTTATGATACAATGTATGCTTCTCATTCTTATAAGCTCTTCTGTTACACTGAAATGAATATTTACACCTCTACCATTTATCAAAAGTTAATCAGTATCACTTATGTCACTGCTGTCTTCACATGCAATGGAAAAATATTTCAACTCTTTGCCTTTTTATATTCCTTTTATTATCTCGCACCCTCCTGCGAGATATATTAATATATATATATATATATATATATATATATATATATATATATATATATATCAATTGTTAATAAAATACGTTTTTATTCATTTAAATACATTTTTTTAAAACCCATTGTGGATGACAATTGTTATTAATAGGTTTTTCAAATATTTATTCAATAATTAAATTATAAATATTTGGGGGGTATAGGTCGGATTCAAACTGTGTATCTTTATGCTTGAAGTCTAGTACTTTTTAGTACTAAGCCAACTTTCCATAGCTAGAAATCAACTTCTCAAAAATCCATATGAAAAACCTCCATCATACAACCTTAAATTGTTGCCATGGTTACCACACAATATCATAAATAATGGTAAAGGATTAAAAATAAATGTTAAAAATAAAATAAACAAACAACCTGGATCAACAGTATTGAACCTTCCTTCACAAACGGACAATGCGAAAAACAGCGAAAAGAAACTACAAATCAATGCAAGGGACAAAATATAAGAAAGCATATAAATAGTAACAAACAAAAATAATAGTCTGACAGCATACATAGAAATGAAAATGGAAAATTGCAAGGAAATTCGCTTCTATTTTGCCACTTAATATTGTTATTCTGACGTATGTATATACATATTTGTATTAATTGTAATATAGAATAAAAACAAACTAAATTAAAATTTTTCTATGTTGATTTAAGTAGGAGTTGACTTTAATAAAAATTTCATTTTACTTTTTTAATAACTGCTGCCAAACAATTACAGCTAATTCTTCCACATGTGTACCAACCGTGAGTCTCAAGATAATATTGAATTCAAAATATCACTCGTATCAAAACACCAGCTGCCTTAAAACATGTCATCGAATTCACAATGAGCAAAAACTTTTCTTTCTCCACAATAAAGTTTGAAACTTACTTTAATGACAATTTTTATTTCATATCCTCACCTGCTGTTTTATGAATTTTGGAGATAATTTTTAGTAATTCATTTATGGCAGTTAAGGTTATCAAAACCACAAAAATGTTTGTTTGATATAATTTAATATTGTACTCTATCATCAATGCACCACTTCACTGAATGTAACACACGTAACTTTAATTCAATGTTCTTTTCCACAATAATTTCTCAACTAAAATCATTAAACTGCCTCAACTCGCTATCAATTTTCTACTGAATAAACACACAATGTACACCAACAAATTACAAACTCAACTGACTGACAAAAGTTGGGGAAAACTTAAAGTATAAAAGGTAAGAGTAATGTAACGGCATTTATAAGTGAAAGGCCCTGAGTGCAATTTCTGAGCATGTGTGTTCCAAGAACATAAGTTTCATTTCCACTCACTCATCCTAAAACCACACATTTCTCACAGCTGAATTCTGTAAACAAACAAGTAATTATTGCCATGATAAAAGTTTAAATTAAAATGAACTAAAATATGAATGATGTTTGTCTAAACAATATTATAATAAAAAATATCACAAATGCGTGATATTCTTCTTTTTAACATTTAAACACTGAATACTGCAAACATAAAAGCCGCTTTTGGTCCTAGGGGTACTTTAAAGCTTGATCGAGTCATAGTTTGGCCAGCCTTAATTTATTGTCACCAAAATGGTTTCAGGTGGTAGGTATCAAGGCATGAAATCCAAGTACTCAAGACTGCTAGTCTATGAAATGATATATAGAAATAACAATTTTTCAATGTTACTTGTTGTAATCATCTTGAATTCACTGATTAAACTATAATTAAATGATATTTAACAAAGTGAATACAAAAGAGCTTCAAAACAATCGTTTCTTTTATGAAGCAAAGCCTCTAACGAAGATAGAGGCTTTGCTTCGTAAAAGGAAATATTGTTTAGAAACACGTCAGCAAGAAAGCTCTTACGTATTCACTTAGTTAAGTATCATTTAATTATAGTATAATTTTTTAAAATGACTTTTAGGTAAAATTTTGATACTTAATATCAAGTTGACACAATAGTTTTGAATAACTTATATGTCATCATATATGTATAAATGACACGAATTTAAGTTCATTTCAAGGTATGGAGTAACTTTTTAAGGTATGTAATAATATCTTTCATTCCTTGGTACTTTCATCATATATACTTATTGTTTTTTCAAGTGGTTTCTAGCTTTTATGTAAACAAATATTTAACGCAAGAAGTTCAGAACATGATATGTACAATAAATAAAAGCTGTTGCTGTTTTGAGTAATTACATAGTTTTGTTCTCAAAACATCGTTTCTTCTGTTTAGTAAAACTAACAGATAAATAAACAGGTGTAAAATGAAATTTTAAAAAGCAGTTAAAAAAATTATTATCTTTTAATACTTAAAGAATTTTAAAGTACAAATTTTACATTTTAACACACTACAGTCTAAAGTGTTACATGCTATGTTATGTAATATTAGAAGTTGAAAAATGTAAAATAAAAACATACATTTTAATCAAACAATTTTAACAAAATAATTTGAAAGTATAGTTTGCAACAGAATTGAAAACACAAGTTTAATTCAAAAAATACTTTTGCTTTTAATAATATTGATGTTATACAAGTGTTCACTCGTATTAGAATAATTTTAATCTAATCAATAAATAATTATTGTGATTAAGATGAGTAAACAATATCTTTTACAGAAACACTTTAGAAATATTTAATTTTCATAGAAAACTATCATAACTCTAAAGAACCAGCTGAGTTATTGCATGTTTATTAATATTGCGCTATTGTGCTACTAACTGGAAGCATTTCTTCACCAACCTTTGGTTTAATATTTTTTTGTCATATGATCTCTTAAATATGTTACAGGTCTAATGATTTTCTCTATTACTCAATGATGTGTATCTTAGATGTACTTTTCATCTTTTTTGTTCATGTACAACTCGTAGGAGGAGCAAAAATAAAGTAATGAGACAGATTTTGTTTCTAATACTTGCCAACACCATAGCTTAAATAGGGAACCCCTCTTTGACATTGATCTCAAGTTTTTTAACTCTCTAAGCAGTATAATGATGTGATCGCTAAGTCGTGTGTTTATTGTAATGAAGAAACATGTTGTTTGTACCTCATTATAGAAACATCATCGTGAAATAATGTGCAACAGTATGCCATTTCTTTTTTTAGTTAAATTGAGAATGTGACAAGGTTCAGAACTGATAAGCTTTATAAGGCTTTTGGAAATAAGGTTATGTTAAGAGCTCAAGTTTTTTGTTGGGATACAATTTTTTATGAAGAAAGAACCAATATTGAAGATGAAGGCATTGAAGACCATCAACCTCATAGACTGATCTCAACATGGCCAGGGTGTGTGAATCGTACTATCTGACAAATATTGTATGTGAAAATTATTACAGAATTCAATATTAATCAAAAAATTATTTGCAAAATAATAACTAAACATCTGCATATGAGAAAAATTTAAAAAATCTCATAGACCAAAACTGAGAAACACAAACATGACATATGATTCGTTCATGAGAGTGAAAATCAATTCAAATATATAGCTGTGTTATCATTGATATAAGTCGGATATTCCAGTATGATCCAGAGATAAAACATCAAAGTTTGCAATTGGGTTAAAAAGTATCACCCAGAACAAAATCTTGTAAGTTAAAAGTGAAATGCACGCTTGTGTGCTTCATTGATTCCATGGTCATTGTTCATAAAGAGTGGGTGCTTTCTGGCCAAATAGTTAATCAATATTTCTACAAAGTAATTTTAGAACTACTTTGAAAATGGTTCGTCATGACCATTTCAATTGGATTCTTTATGACAATAATGAACAATTCCCTAAAGCATTGTCTGTACAGTAATTTTTAATCTCAAAAAGCATTTAAATACTACCACAGCCCCCTTACTCAAAAGTGTGACCTTTTTCCATCTGACCAAAGGCTCCAAATGGCGATCAAGGGAAACCATTTTAAAACAGTAGAAAATGTCCAAAAAGTTGTAACAAGGACCTTAGAAGACATTCCAGAAAGGTTGTCAGCAGCTGCAAAGCTTTGGGGTTAAGTGTTAGTTCAAAGTAAGTGAATTACTTTGAAGAATACACTAGCGATGACTAAAAACATGACATTTTCCTTAGTCTCATTATTTTATTCGCACCTTATTGATGCTATTAAAATCAATGTATATTTTAACAATTACAAAATCAGTTTTGTGAAAAATCCTATTGATCATAAATTTACATTTCTAAATGTAGTGATACATTTTACCTCTAAAGATTTTGTGTTTGTGTTAGACAATGACCTTCACTCTCAACTGTTTCTTTCTTGTACTAGACATTTTCTTATTCAGTAATAACATTTTATTGGTTGAGAGTATCGGACATTCATATTTAAATCACTATTCCTACCGTAACCTTTTATAAAATCCAATATTATAATAATTGGGTTTCTTATAGACTGTCTCCTAGAGAAGTTAAAATTTTTAGTAACACCTTTTACAAAATAGGTATGTAAAGTACAAACTTACTGTAAATGAGCAAATAGAGGTTGTGTACCAGACAATGGAAGGGGGAAAGCACTCTTGATATTGGGAGAAAAATGACTCCTATTAAGGCTCTAATGTTGTAGTACCTGGTAGCCAACTAAAACGACACAACATTCTATTGGCAATATCTATAACTTTTTTATTACATCAACCAAGTATAAACTTAATTGGTTTCTTGTAATATGATTCACATAAAAAAGTATATTTACAAAACTTCAAGTTGGTAAACATCTTTAGTTACATATATTTATAAAAAAAACTAGAAACAAAATTTTCTTTGCATAGCATATTAACCCTTTGATTAGCAATATATGCCTAACCTGATATGGCCCTTGGGAGTAACATATTCTGGAAAGATTTTTACACTTTTTCTTTTTTCTAATTTTTTCTTTATTTCTCTCTAATATTTTAATTATAGTAATATTTTTTTGTACTTACTAATTTTTTCACGTTAATCTAACTTTACTTTACACTTACTGACAATTTTTTTGAAAAAAATTATATGTTAATATTGTTGTGTAAAATACTATTCATTGTAAAATATTGCAAAAACTTTGAAAAGATCTGTAAGTGGGAAAAACCATTCACTTTGGGCACAAAAATTTTTTTCATTATTCAATCGCCTATTCATTGTATAACATCACAAACTTCGAAACGATCTGTGAATACGTGGGAAACCCCATAGACTTTGGACACAAACGAATGGTGACTATGTACTCACCATTTTCTGAAATAAATGCCCCAAATCTAATATTGTCCAGATAGTTGTAAATATTTAACCTGACAATATATGGGAAAAAATTGTAAACGTACGGCAATGCTAATCTGAAAGAAATGGTAGAACGTACCTTTATGGGAATGCTTCCTCTGGCTATAACCTGATCTCATGTACTGATACATGAATGCTAATCTGAAATAAATGGTAGAACGTACATATACGCTAATGCTCCCTCTGGCTATAGCGCGATCTCATGTACTGGTACATGAATGCTAATCTGAAATAAATGGTAGAACGTACATATACGCGAATGCTCCCTCTGGCTATAGCTTGATCTCATGTACTGGTACATGAATGCTAATCTGAAATAAATGGTAGAACGTACATATATGCGAATGCTCCCTCTGGCTATAGCGTGATCACATGTACTGGTACATTAATGCTAATCTGAAATAAATGGTAGAACGTATATATACGCAAATGCTCCCTCTGGCTATAGCGTGATCTCATGTACTGGTACATGAATGCTAATCTGAAAGAAATGGTAGAACGTATATATACGCGAATGCTCCCTCTGGCTATAGCGTGATCTCATGTACTGGTACATGAATGCTAATCTGAAAGAAATGGTAGAACGTACATATACGGGAATGCTACCTCTGGCTATAGCATGATCTCATGTACTGGTACATGAATGCTAATCTGAAATAAATGGTAGAACGTACATATACGCGAATGCTCCCTCTGGCTATAGCTTGATCTCATGTACTGGTACATGAATGCTAATCTGAAATAAATGGTAGAACATACATATACGCGAATGCTCCCTCTGGCTATAGCGTGATCTCATGTACTGGTACATGAATGCTAATCTGAAATAAATGGTAGAACGTACATATATGCGAATGCTCCCTCTGGCTATAGCGTGATTTCATGTACTGGTACATTAATGCTAATCTGAAATAAATGGTAGAACGTATATATACGCAAATGCTCCCTCTGGCTATAGCGTGATCTCATGTACTGGTACATGAATGCTAATCTGAAAGAAATGGTAGAACGTATATATACGCGAATGCTCCCTCTGGCTATAGCGTGATCTCATGTACTGGTACATGAATGCTAATCTGAAAGAAATGGTAGAGCGTACATATACGGGAATGCTCCCTCTGGCTATAGCATGATCTCATGTACTGGTACATGAATGCTAATCTGAAATAAATGGTAGAACGTACATATACGCGAATGCTCCCTCTGGCTATAGCGTGATCTCATGTACTGGTACATGAATGCTAATCTGAAATAAATGGTAGAACAGACCTTTACAGGAATGCTTCCTCTGGCTATAACGTGATCTCATGTACTGGTACATGAATGCTAATCTGAAAGAAATGGTAGAACGTACATATACGGGAATGCTCCCTCTGGCTATAATGTGATCTCATGTACTGATACATGAATGCTAATCTGAAATAAATGGTAAAACGTACATATACGGGAATGCTCCCTCTGGCTATAGCGTGATCTCATGTACTGATACATGAATGCTAATCTGAAATAAATGGTAGAACAGACCTTTACAGGAATGCTTCCTCTGGCTATAGCGTGATCTCATGTACTGGTACATGAATGCTAATCTGAAATAAATGGTAGAACGTACATATACGCGAATGCTCCCTCTGGCTATAGCGTGATCTCATGTACTGGTACATTAATGCTAATCTGAAATAAATGGTAGAACGTATATATACGCAAATGCTCCCTCTGGCTATAGCGTGATCTCATGTACTGGTACATGAATGCTAATCTGAAAGAAATGGTAGAACGTATATATACGCGAATGCTCCCTCTGGCTATAGCGTGATCTCATGTACTGGTACATGAATGCTAATCTGAAAGAAATGGTAGAACGTACATATACGGGAATGCTCCCTCTGGCTATAGCGTGATCTCATGTACTGGTACATGAATGCTAATCTGAAATAAATGGTAGAACATACATATACGGGAATGCTCCCTCTGGCTATAGCGTGATCTCATGTACTGGTACATGAATGCTAATCTGAAATAAATGGTAGAACATACCTTTACGGGAATGCTCCCTCTGGCTATAGGGTGATTTCATGTACTGGTACATGAATGCTAATCTGAAATAAATGGTAGAACATACCTTCACGGGAATGCTCCCTCTGGCTATAGCGTGATTTCATGTACTGGTACATGAATGCTAATCTGAAAGAAATGGTAGAACGTACATATACGGGAATCCTCCCTCTGGCTATAGCGTGATCTCATGTACTGGTACATGAATGCTAATCTGAAATAAATGGTAGAATATACCTTTACGGGAATGCTCCCTCTGGCTATAGCGTGATTTCATGTACTGGTACATGAATGCTAATCTGAAATAAATGGTAGAACATACCTTTACGGGAATGCTCCCTCTGGCTATAGCGTGATTTCATGTACTGGTACATGAATGCTAATCTGAAAGAAATGGTAGAACGTACATATACGCGAATGCTCCCTCTGGCTATAGCGTGATCTCATGTAATGGTACATGAATGCTAATCTGAAATAAATGGTAGAACGTACATATATGCGAATGCTCCCTCTGGCTATAGCGTGATTTCATGTACTGGTACATTAATGCTAATCTGAAATAAATGGTCGAACGTACATATACGCGAATGCTAATCTGAAAGAAATGGTAAAACGCACATATACGGGAATGCTCCCTCTGGCTATAGCGTGATCTCATGTACTGGTACATGAATGCTAATCAAAGGTAAAATACTTAAAAATGCAGAGGATAAGTTATATCCATGACAAAATTAAAGTGGAGTGTTTTCTGTTTTGTAGTCATAGAACAGTACATACATAAGTCTTTTCTGTGTTTGTGTTTTATATCACTATTCCCACTGCCAGTAATAACATCTCAAATCTCATCTTCAGAATGTTCAACTTTCACCATTGTAACAGAAAAAAAGAACATCTGGTACTGTAACTTGGGTGCTACACGCGCAACTGAACACAGAGTATGAACATAGCCTGATGTTTAGCAGAACAAAAATTACATTTTTTCATCTCAAATGATTTAAATAAACTTTTATATTAGGTAGTTAAAATAAATTGTTAAGAAATATAATATAAACACAAAATATCTATAGCTTTCCGCGACATTTTAAAGTTTGAACAACTGAAATTATTTTTGTTTTAAAACTATAAAAATCTTGCCACACATGCCCTAATAAATCCCCTGGAAGCAACATAATTTTGAATCATTTTCTTTATTTTTCTGTAATTCTTAAAATATTGCACTATTTTTAATATTTAATAGAGTATACATTTTGTTAACATTAGTAGCAGTCCACATTTTCAGTTTTGAATGGTCAGACAAGGCAGTATTATCATACACAGTCATAATATTCTTTGGTTTCTGTTCCTATGGGAAAACAAATTTGTTAGAAATGCCTGATTTATTTTAATCAAAATCTTGCAAAAATTTGTAAATATGCGAGACAAACCATAGACTTTGCAGACAAAAGAATGGTGACTATGTACTCTGTTGTAGCATTTATTGTTCAGATAATGTCAAATATTGAACCTAGAGTGCAGTACATTAGACAGAAAACAAAATTGTAATCATATGGCAATGCTAATCTGAGACAAATGGTAGAACACTTATATACGGAAATGCTCCCGCTGGCTGTGGAGTTATCTCAAGTAAAAGTTATTCACGTAAAAGTACGTGAATGCTAGTCAAAGGATTAATAAATGGGCAACTTTAGCAAAGACCAAAGGTATATGTATACAAAACCAAGTTAATATTTAAAAAGCAAAAGCCATTTACAGAGGCAATAATAATACATGATAAAACACAGAGCTAAAGATATATATTTAAAAGCTAAGGCTACCAAGATAATAGTTTGTTTTATTTTTTATTATAGAGTTTAAACATTTCCTTTCTCTAATAATTTCACTTACAAGAAAAGATAAGCACCAAAAATTTTCTTGTTACTAAAACTGAAGTAACGAAAGCAAACAAGATCCTTATACACAGTTTTGTTCTTAAATTTTATTTCACTTGGATTGAGTATTTTCATCACAATGGAACTTTTCATAATTGTATAAGAGGAAAGAAAACAGTTGTATGACTTCCAAAATTCTAAAAAAATTTCACAACCATTTGTAACAAAAAAAAGATTCATAAAACAAAACATATTTAAAGTTAATAGTTAAAACAATGACAATTTTCAGTTAAATAAATATTGTTAAAAATTTGTTTGCTCAATTTTAAATTACAGTTCAACAATATTTTAAGAATATTATAAATAAATAATATGAATATTTATTAAAATGCAATATAGCTAAAGAAAACACAATTTCTATAAAAATAAAAATAATAATAAATTAAAAATTACTATTTATTTTACCATAAGCATAGTTATATTTTTTTACCTATTTAGTCTTACTTGTTAGGTCCAGAAAGTAAGTCATGTGACATTAAGAACAATTAAAAAAATTTAAAGTCAATTCCTACCCAGGTCAAGCAAGACAAATTGTATTACTTTTTATTAAATAATTACAATTAAATACAGTAATATAGCATATGTGTTGAAACAGATGTTCTACTACATAACTATAAATTAAAATCAGCTGTCTAATGAAATCATGTGTTATCATTTACTAAATTTGAAATAACTATATTGCATACCTTGCCCCTTATGTGAAAAGTTTTTCTCCCACATAAAACTAAAATTAATGAATTAATATTTGAAACTGTATTAACATCGTGTCATAAATTAAGGTTAATACAAAATATATTAGAACTTGTGTGGATGAATAAACAATATTTTACTAACAATTGAAAAAGAAATTAATATTTTCAATATTTCAAACTAAACTATTTTTCAGGTATTTATTACACCAGGGTACAAGTTTCTGTTGGCCCTCTTCACAGTAAGATCAAGCTGTGTTGTCAATTCATGTTTATTAAAGTATTTTCCATGTTTATGTTAGTTGAACTGTTTGCCAGAAGTGAATGATAAAGTGCAAAAAAATGGAATCTTAAATTGGGTTATGTGTTGCTAGTCATACTGGTCTCAAATGAAGCCCGACAGGAGTTGTTTTTTCAACAATCCCTTTCCAGTGTGCTAGCATATATGTGTGAAATCACAGTACAACTGCTTCTGCTTTAAAACATTATAGCACTTGAAAATAGAACTTACTTTCAGGATGTATTATGTTCCACATGAAAATCGAAGTACAAATAATACAACATTCTACCAAAGCGAAACGTTAAAATATCTGTTTCAGTCTTTTAACTTCTTTCATTTCTATCTAATGTTAAACAACAAAACGGTTTATCTCAAATATAATCTTACACCTATATTCTTTCTTATAAGCCTAAACTATGAACAAATAAAGCAAAATACAATAAGTCATTATGTAGGTGTGTTTTAAAATCACATCTTCTGGTTATTTTGAATTTATTATGTTATTAACAAACAGCTCTTATTCCAATATTTAAAACTGTAGTTAATGTCTAAGAGTGAACAAGGTGCTTAAGAAAAAAGGTTTATGAATAGGTTATAGTAAGAACTAATTAAATAGTACAGGTCCTTCAAAAAATTAACTACTAAAACATTTAAACACAGAAATAAAAGTATAAAAAGTATAATTCTAAAGTTTAATATTGCAACATTTGTTTAGAGTCCTGATAATTTGTTACAGAAGTATAAAGTACTGCTCAAGCTAAAAATAAGAATTAAAAAAAAAACAGATTTTAGATATTTTGAGGCTCATGATTTATAAATACAGTTGAGTCTGAAAATCCAAGTCCCGATTTTCCAAGGTTCTGTTATATTCGAGCCTATTTCTATTCCAGACTATTTTATCTATTTGGAAAAAAATTAAAATTATTAATTTTTAGACAATACCCCATTGCATCCTAATGAAGATCAACTGTAGTACAATGATATCTGTGCTTTATTTTTACCTGCAAATGATATGAGCCTCATCCAGACAATGTATTACAGTGTTCTGGAATGTACGAAATAAATACAGAAGTTACCTTTTACAATCTCTCTCAGAAGGGGAAGAAAGCATTGTAGGCATTCTAAAAAAAATATACTTAAGGACGATGTGTATTGTATAGCCGAATCATGGAAAGCAATAAAAGAAGAAACATTAAATAAGTCGTGAAAAAAATCCAGAGTCATAATACAACTGTTGACTGTATCATTGATCCACAAGAAACAGATTTAAGATTTCTTATCAAGAAATTTCAAGGTTGTGAAAATGTCGATGATATACGGACGTACATCAATAGATGAGTAAGGAAAAACATAAGTAATGACAACACATGTTACAACTACTGAAATGGCACAAGAAACTACTGAAGGCAGGGAGGACGAGAATAAAGATGAAGGTTTAACTGATATAGTATAAGGGGGGAAAATTACTCACGTTGAAGGAACAGCCGTCTTGTACACTGCACTATGCTATTTTTAACGACAAACATCACACCAACAGATGTACTTCTGCTAAGACTTCTACGCGACTCCGCAACTTGAAAACAATCTGATAAGCAGATGCAGAAGACACTTTATAACTTTTTCCAAAAAATGTAACAAGCGTAATGTATTCCAAAGCAACATTAGTTTAGGTAAGTACCATAATCAATACAGTTCTATAAACATATTTTGTGCATTCTCAACTAAATTAGGGTTTGTTAGAAACTCTTTTTTTTTTAATGCACAGGAATGTATTTCTGTGTAATGTGAAGGGTTCTCGGTTCCATCTACCTCGAATTATCGAGACTCTACTGTACTTAGAGTTTAAATTATACACTTTTGCAGGCTTTATTTAAAAGAAAAAATCTCACAGAATACAGTCAATATGATTTTAATACGTTTTTTGAAAATTCTAAACTATTTAAATATTTACAAGAAGGAAAATTCATGTTGATCTAAACTTTCAATCCGAATAGAAAATGTTCATGTAGGAATATTAAAATATTTCAAGACCTTAATTTATTTCATGTTCTACATATAATTCAACATAAAAAAGTTTATTTTAAGATAGTTCAGGTTATGTTGTAAAACTTGAAAAAAAAATTAACACTGCAACAAACACCTTATGTTATTCTGAAAATAGGGTATAGGTTTCACATTCCATAATCTGGTTAATAAACTGCTGATGAGGAACTGTTGGCCATATAATTGTGCTGCTGTAATTGCTCTAAGACGGTGATACAAGTCAAGAGCTCCAAATATTTTTTTGAGACTTTCATCTTTAGCAATTTTAAGACAAAAGCAATAAAGTTATGCTGGGATTTCCAAGTCAACGCTCAACTTGATAGGAACAAAGATTATTCAGCTTGTTCGCCCAACGTTTTAGTTTTACATTAAAATATGCAAAGAGTAATGTTTAACCATCCTGTAAGAATGTTAGATCTGGCTTTCCTACCATGAGGAAGCAAAGAAGGCGGAGGCGGAGGGCAGAGAACCACCGCCACCCCCTTTGAGGAAACACCGATCCGGGCAGCGGAAGGGTTTGACGGAGGCTGGGGCTAGAACCCGCCCTGTCGTCCCGGAAGCCAGTGGATCAGGTAGGACTTTAGTACGACAAAAGAGAGAGAGGAAAAGGAAGGAAAGGAGTACTTCTAATCTTACTCCAGAGTCGGAGGTCAAGAGGTCTAGGCCTGCTTGGTCGGGAGGGCTGTCTTTCTCAACGATCTCCGCCAACCTTCCGAGGGTTCTTGTGACCTTTGGGGATAGTGTAGGCGTGAGGATGGAGATCGCGGCGTTCGACCACCTTAAGGGCACCGTCATGGACCGGATTCTGGACACTCCTAGTGGAGGTTTTGTTCCGCGGTTCAGAGACACTCACCTAAGGGATGGAGTCGCAGCATTTATTTGTGCTGAGGAGGAATCGGCAAAATGGCTGAGAGAAGTGGTACCGTCAGTTAAGCTCGCGGACGGGACTCAGGCAAGGCTAGTACTGCCTGATGAACTGATCAAAAGAGTGAAAGTGACGGTGCTAGTACCACCACCAAAAAGGGAGGCCACTCAGCTGGTCAAGTTCATCGGGATGCAAAACCCAGAAATTGACACTTCGAAGTGGAAGATCCTACAGTGCATTGAGCGGGGACCTGCAAGCCTCCTCTGCCTAGGATTGGATGAGGCATCGGCCAGATTATTAAAGGCAAGAGATGGGAAAGCCTTCCTGGGTACTGCAGAGGTCACTTTTAAGTGGAACTCTAAGGACCTGGAAGAGAAGGGCGAGAGAGAGAATCAGGAGAAGGCGTAGGGGTCAGTTGGAGATGGCAGACCCTCGAGCAATGATCCTGCAAATCAACTTGAATCACAGTAAAAGCGCCTCGGTGGTCCTAACCAGGTGCTTAAATGTGAGGCACACATTACCAGCGCTTGCGCTGGTGCAAGAACCGTGGCTGGTCAGGAACCGTATAAGGGGTCTGACTGCAGCTGGGCGCACCTACGCAAGTGGGGAACATGAGGGGCACAGAGCATGTGTGATAGTCAGAGGACTAGAAGCCACGCTGATTCAAGAAGTCTCAACTAAAGACCTTGCGGTGGTTAGAATTCGAGGCAAGGGCGAGGTAAGTGGCAGCAGGGAGTTCATCGTGGCCTCCACTTACTGCGCCCACAATAGAGAATCGCCCCCTGCAGAATTACGTAAGTTAGTTCGGTACTGCAGGGAGAGGAATATAGGAATTTTAGTGGGCTGTGATGCCAATGCTCATAATGAGGTGTGGGGCAGCACAGACACAAATGAGCGAGGTGAGGAGCTCCTAGCCTTCTTGATTGAAGAAAACCTTGTGGTTTTAAACACAGGTGCCGAGCCAACATTTGTCACTTCAAACAGAAGGAAGGTTCTAGATATCACTTTCTGTAATAGACAAATGGTAAGGTGGGTACATGGTAAGTGGGCAGGTTTCGGATGAGCCCTCCATGTCTGATCACCGGATCATCACTGCTACGATGAGGGGAGTGGTTCCCCATGTGGTGTGGTTTAGGAACCCGAGAAGGACAAACTGGGAAGGTTTTAAGTCCTCGGTGAGGAGGCGGATGTCTGACTTCCGTGGTAAATATGGTACATCAAACGAACTGGAAAATACTGAGGCCTACATCAGGACTGCAATTTCCACGTTGAGGAAAATTGCCCTCTCTCGCGGATAAACACTGGGCGTGGTAAGCTTAAGTGGAACAGCGAGTTAGAGGCAAGACGGAAAGAGACTAGAAGGCTCTTTAATAGGGCAAAGAAGAAGAAAACGGCGGAGACCTGGCAGGCATATAAAGACAGCCAGGGTCTCTATAAAATTCTTATTAAAGAGGTTAAACGTGCTTCTTGGGAAAAGTGGTGCTCAGAGACAAGCACACTGAGTAACACTGCTAGACTGTTTAAGGTGTTAGCAGGTGGACCGAGGGGAGAGCTTAAGTTTGTCAAGAAGACTGATGGTAGCTTTACTGACACCCCGGAGGAAACACTGCGTCTGCTTATGAGGAACAGTTTTCCCGATATTAGACCGGTAGGGGACGGTGCTCAAAACCTCCAACATACTGGGCTAAGGGCGGACTGGAATATTGCTGGGCAGGTGATCTCAGCGCAAAGGTGAGAGAGGCGATTCTGTCTTTTGAGCCTTTTAAAGCGCCTGGATTAGATAACATTACTCCAGCACTACTACAAAATTACTTGGAGGAAATAATAGGGCCACTGATAGGATTACTCAGAGGCTGTGTTGCCTTGGGTTACACGCCTGGGCAGTGGCTCAAAACGAAGGTTATCTTTATCCCCAAACCGGGGAGGAAAGGTTACACAGAGGTAAAGGACTTCAGACCTATCAGCCTCACATCTTTCTTGTTAAAGACATTGGAAAGGCTGGTGGACTACTATTTGAAGGAGGGACCTTTGAAGCAGTATCCGCTTCATCAGGACCAACACGCCTACCGAACTGGTAGGTCAGTGGAGACTGCGCTGTTGTCGGTCGTAGACTTTATTAAGGGTCAGATCAACAACAAGGGAATATGTATTGGGGCTTTTCTTGATGTGGAGGGGGCTTTTAATAGTACCTCTAGAATGGCCATCAAGAGAGCAGCTATGGATCATGGGATTTCTGATGGAATTATAAATTGGATTATGAGTTCCTTGGAAAACCGGATAAGCACTGCATCCTGGATGGGGTGCACGATAAATGGGATGGTCTCGGAGGGCTGCCCGCAGGGTGGAGTGTTATCCCCTTTGCTGTGGAGCCTTGTCGTGGACGGCCTACTAAGGACACTCAGTGGAATGGGTGTCAAGGTGGTAGGATATGCGGATGACATAGCTATCCTTGTTAGGGGACCATTTGAAGAGGTCCTCAAAGACCTGCTTCAAGAGGCACTCAAGGTAACAGAAGCATGGTGCAGGGAGAATGCACTATGCATTCAAGGAGAGAAATCTGTGGCACTCATCTTCACTAGGCGATATAAAACTAAATCGCTGGAGATGATGGAAGTTGGTAATACTAAAATAAGCTACGTTGAGAGTGCTAAATATCTGGGAGTTATTCTGGATAGGAAGCTACTCTGGCGTGAGCATTTGGAGGATAAGTGCAAAAAAGCCATAGCTACGTTCTGGCAATGCAGAGGAGCAATAGGCACGAGATGGGGTTTGGGTTCACGTCAAATGAACTGGATTTATTCCGCCATTGTGGTGCCGAGGTTGGTCTTTGCCTCTATCGTCTGGTGGGACAGGGCACAGAAAGAAACAAGTGAAAGAATGCTGGACCGCTCGCAGGGGCTCTTCCTTAGAGGCATAACTGCTACAAGAAGCACACCATGTGCGGCCATGAGGGTTATGTTGGGTTTTCCATCCTTGAGTCTTCAAATTAGGATGGAGGCAATGAAATCTGCATACCGGCTAAGCTGTACTGGGCAGTGGAAGACAAGTAGCAAACTTCATAAACAGCTATTTGGGGATTCACTGAAGGAGCTCTGGATAGAACCTCAGGATAAGATACTGTCTCTTAAAAGGGAAAAAGGAAACTACAAAATCCTTATTCCTGCACGAGAGGCATGGACGGAGTATAGACCCAGACATGGTGAAATCTGGTTCACCGATGGATCCAAGATGAAGGAAGGAGTGGGAGCAGGATTTAGTGGACCGAGACACCAAGACAGATTTTGTCATCGCCTGGTGGACTACAACTCTGTCTTCCAGGGGGAGGTGCTCGCGATCAAACTATGTGCTGAGGAAATAATAGGGTCTGGCAGGAGGGGCAAGACCATCTGGATTTGCTGGGACAGTCAGGCAGCTCTGAAGGCTTTAGGTAAGGCTAGTACCAGCTCTAGGTTAGTGGCTGAGAGTATGGCTTCTTTAGCAGAGCTGAGTAAGCATAATTCACTCAACCTAACCTGGATTCCAGGACATTCTGGCTGGATAGGGAATGAGAGAGCTGACGCCTTAGCAAAACAAGGGTGTATAACCCAAGGACCGTTGCTGAGGGCAGTGGGCATGCCGCCTCGGGAGGGGCGCAAGAAGATCACGGCACATATAGACAGGTTGTGCAGGGAAGAATGGAATGTAACCTTGGGGTGTAACAAATCCAAGGTACTGTGGAGTTACTCAGGAGATGTGTGGGGCAAAGAACTACTCTCCTTAAGTAGACATCAACTCAGAGCTACTGTAGAGCTGGTTACAGGCCATGGGAATCTGAGGGGGTTCCAATACAAAATTGGAAAATCTAGGTCCCCTGTGTGCAAGAAATGCGACGAGGACTAAGAGGAAAGCCCAATCCACGTACTCTGTGAGTGTCCTGCTTTGGGAGCTGCAAGGAGAAAGTGGTTTCGCTGGCAGGTATGTACACCAGAGAATATCAGAAGATCTAGCATCAGGTGGGTACTTGATTTCTGCAAAGAGGTAGGTATCCACTAAGCTAGTCCTGTGGTAGGGATGGGAAGAGAGTACAAAGGCTACAGCTAAGTGCTCTACACCGATAAGGTCCCTCCGAGTTTTAGTAATAAAAAAAAAAAAAAAAAAAAAAATGTTAGATGGAAGCTTCGAAGAAGTTGGATGTAGAGATGGAAAAATGCTATAACTAGTAAAAGGGTAGCAGAAAATACAGTTACTACACTAGTATAATATACTATTGTTGCACAAGCTTTGTATTTACAAAGTGAAGATGGTTTCAAAATATCGAGCTTCACTCTGGGATACAGAATAACATTACTTATATTATTTTAATTAATCTGGCTACTAACCAATGTGTACCATTTGTATCTAGATGGGCCTTGAGAAGACTAAGAATATTGTTTTGGCTATGCCTGCTAAATATATTTCCACTATTTGAACATTGGCATTACTTCCCAACATTTTACCATTCCAGTCATCCTTTTCTTGACTTATGATGTTAGATTATATGTGACACGAATATCATTGCAATCAACTAAGGAGTGTATTATTAACTTTCAAGTTAAATACAGTAACACCCGGTACTTATGCGATAGGTGGGACTGAGCGATAGGAAGTCGAATTTGTGTAAGCCGGGGTATAATTTTACATAAAATCACATATGAATCATGTTTAATTAGGACCAAAGACAAAATAAACTAATAATTAAGAAGACAAATGTGTATGAATTAAAATATTAAAAACATAATAGAACAAAGTATTATATTTTATATATACATATTGCAAAGAAGTAAGTAAAAAGAAGTTATTTTGACATACACGACTTTATAAAATCTAGGAAATTCGTTTGAAGAATTGAAGATGTTTTCTTTTCACGCAGAATTTCTTCATAACTCGCTAATTTTGTTTATTTTGTGGCAGAAATACGCTCATCATTGGAGTCTATGTTTTCCAAAACTTGCTCAATTAAACTAAGTTTTTTTGTCAAGTTCTAACCGCCATTTCATCTTCTACGTCAACTGGGTCTAAAGAATCTGCGTTTTAAAGTTTGCTCTTGTTCACACATTTCTATGAACTCATCAATTAATTGTCAGCTCATAGTGGTGTAAATCCAGCAGTTCTTGAACGTCATCACTGTCCAATTGTAAATTTAGTTGTCTGGCAAAACCAACTACTTCTTAAATCCCATCAGCAATTTCATCAGACGCTGGCACTAATGTCGCTTGTTTCAGTGGCAAAAAAAAAATAGACACACTTTTTTCCAAATCCCATTCAAAATTTTTTTTGTGAAGTTCCATTCCAAGATTGTCCAATGATTCTCAAAGCATCTAAAACATTGAATTGTTTCCAAAAATCTTCAGCAGAGAGCTCGTTGTTCTGTCTCATAGCTTCATGCAGATGTACAAATGATCTTTTTGTGTAATAAGCTTTAAATGTTTTGATGACTCCCTGATCCATCGGTTGAAGCAAATTAGTTGTGTTTGGTGGCAAAAATATCACTTTCACGCATGTGTCGAAATTAGTTAAAGTAGTAGGAGGATGGCCAGGTGCATTGTCAATTAATAGGAATTACTTTGAAAGGAATTTGATTAGACCGACAATAACGTTCGACTTGAAATATGAATTGATGACCAAACCAGTCCTCAAAAAAAGCTCTCACCCAAGCCTTCTGATTCGACTCTCAAATCAAGGACAAGCTAGCTTTAGAAATATTTTTTAATGCCCTTGGATTATCTGACTGATAAACTATGAGAGGTGTCAACCTACAGTCACCAGCTGTACTTGCGCCAACCATCACTGTCAATCGGTCTTTGGCAGCCTTTAAACCTGAAAATATTTTCTCTTCATGAGCTATAAAAGTTATCTTAGGCATTTTCTTCCCGAACAAGCCAGTTTCTGCTTAAGAGGGGATAGTGTAAGTCATTACTGTATCTCAGACAGAATAATATTTTTGTTAAGAAAAGTGAACTATACCTTAATGTGAATGGGGGTCCTGCCCTAGACAAATGTCTACTGGTGAAATTAACAAAAACTGAAGCATATTTAATAAGATATTTGTTGCAAAATAAGGATATTGTTAAAAGAAATTATTCATTCATAGTTTATTCAAAGAGGTAGGATGTTGACAGCAAACTTTAACTCTCCTTACACATTGTCCTTCCTGCCTTTATTATATTATTTTTAGTATTATTGTTAAAAAAATAAATTGATAGCTTCACTATTCAAAAACTATCTTTAACCCTCAAGGACGCGCACTGTTGTAAAAAGTACAACAGTTTTAATATTTTGATTCTTGTTGAAACCTGTTGGTAGTTATTTGTTCAAATCACCATCCTATTCTTCTATTGGTCCCCCCACTACTCTTATCAGTTGTCATCAATGTCTTTATTCTATCAACATAGCCTCAGTGTGCGATTAGTTCTGGTCAGTCATCACTGTTGTACAAAATACAACAAGGTGCCTTCTGACGTTTTAATTTTTTCAGTGCAGTTTTTTTTCTTCACGATGGAACGTAAGTTTTTTATATAAATTTTTTAAAAGAATTATGTAATTATTTGTTTTGTTCAACATTTTTTAAAATTTTCATGTTTTTAGGAGTGAATTTGGAAGACATTCCAAAAATTTACAGGATCTTTCTGATGAAGAAATTGATAATGCTGATTTTATTGAAAGTGATGATGATCTGAGCGACGGTGAAGCTGAAAAAAGTGATCATAACTCAGAAAGTGAATTGGAAGGTGATTGGCACTCTACGTAATAACAAACGAATAATTCCACCAGAATTTCTGCCTAATAAAACCAATCAGCCAGGTACTTCCTTGTTTGGGTTCCAGAATGATCGAACCATGGTCTCATATACGACAAAAAAAAAATAATAAAGCTGTAATATTGATTTTGTCTATGCACGACTCAGATGATGTTGACGAACAAACAAATAAGCCAGAAATTATATTGCAGTACAACAGAACGAAAGGTGGAGTTGATAGTAATGACCAGCTTTGTGCTGCATATAGCGTTGCCCGGAGGACAAGAAGATGGCCAGTTGCATTATTTTCTGCTCTGATAAACATTGCTGGGGTCAACTCACAAGTAATTTTTCATTGGTAAGGCCAAACTTTTAATAACTCGATTGACAGTTAAGGAAAATGTAGAAAACCAAGATGTTGTATAAAATACAACATTCTACTTACGTTAGAAAAAAAGGCGCGCGTGCATGAGGGTTAAATAGACTCTTATTTTCAGCAATAAAATAATTAAGTTTGGTAAAAAGTAGCTAAGACAATGATCCTTAAATAAACTTCTTTGTGCTTAAATAAAATTTGCTTGTACTTGGATCTTATGTTATTAAAATAAAATACCCATTTTAATGTTACAGGATAAATAGACTAAAAATAACAAATACAAAAAAAACTTGATTACCTTTTAACAGGTAAAATAATATGTATACATTTTTAATACTACAATTAATTAAACGAATATTCAGTGTAAAATTAAATTCAGACCTACAAACATACTTATTTATTATTCACAAATGAGTATTCAAAAGTAATCATACCAACAATTTGTAAAAACATTTATTGCATATTGAATTAAGATTTATCACAGTTTTTAATAAAACATTTAAATCAATAAATAATCCCAAACAAATTAAATAAAAAAGAAATTTAAGTGTTTCTTCTTTTAAAAGCTTTTGGTATATTATATATACATGTAAAAACATGTTCATTTAAATAACACAATTTTCATTTTAAAACCTTCACTAAATAATTAATTACATTTAAATTAGCTTTTGCTTTCAAAAGGTCTCTTCTTTTGGTGTTTACTAATAAAAAAATTATAAAAAGTAATTAAAAATAACATACTTTCATTTTACTATTACTCTAAACAAACACTTTCTGAACTTGTAATATCTTAATTAAATTTTTGAAAACTTACTGAGACAAGACATTCTCAAACACACCAGGCCATCTCTACCAGTATTTCTGGGACAGTGACGATAACTTAGCGTGGTTACAAATTCCCCGTCCCAGTAAGTTTTCTAAAAAATGTCTTAAATTATAGGTTTGCGAAGTTATTAATTAAATAAAAAAAAGTCAAAATTTAGACGATCACAATAAACATTAAAACTCATGAATATGATTTAGTTTGCTACAATAGTATGTGATGGTAAAGTCTAAAAACAAAAATTGACAAGTGCTGATGGAAAGTTTTGTTATTTTATATATATTTTAAATAAAGACAGTGAGAAAAAATATTCCATAAAATCTTTATCTTTTGGAGTTTTTTTTTAATGTAAAGAACTTATAATAAAAGAATAGAGAGATCTAGGATAATTTTTGTTCAACAAACAATGTTATTTAATTAATTGGCTTTTAATTGTAATTAATTAATTACTATTCCACAGAATAAATGATTAGTATTTGAAATAATAAATAATATAATGCAATTGAAACTTCAAAATGTGACAAGTTAAAAATTAACGTAAATATATCTTAAGTTTAGGCAAAAAAAAACCATTTGTAGTACTATGGGTTAAGGTGTAAATGTTTACAATAAAAGATAAATATTTTATAGATATTAAATTAGAAATAGAGGTATAGGTCACAAGTATCACTTGTAAAAGGAAAAAAGATTATTAAACTTTGTATGGATTCTTTTAGATAAATTTTTAAACTTCGTTAAAAACATACAATGTATTATTTACTAAACTGTTATTGTAATGCTTCAAACAATGAAATTGCTGACAAGGTTATTTTTAAGTAATAGAAACTTTAAGTTTAAGGTTTGTGACAAATCATGCAAAACAGATTTTTTCAAGACAGTATAGAATGATGGAAAGATTATGATTTTTTTGTCAAAAAAAATATCCCTACTCAGAATTACCTATTAGAATAGGAGGTTTTGTATGTATAATTTTACTATTTGTAAGGGACAGCAAATCTAGAATACAAAAATAAAATCTTGATATACACAAAGACAAGATGATGATTGAAAATTAACGGAATAAATTTCACCAGAAGTATTTCATTTCTTATGAAATCTAGACTATAAAAGTTAAATGCAAGGTCTTTGCTGACAAATAGAGTTAGTATAACTGGGATTAAACAATAATTTGTGTGCTAATTTATTGATTAGTGACATTTATCAAGAACATATTTTATAAACACAAAACATAAAATTTGGTTTTATCCCATTTATGATTCGATGAAATTCTAGAAGAATATTGAAAACGCATCAGTACCGTTATATTTTCTTCTACTAAGACATTTATTACCCTTCATGGAGAGCCAACGTGAAGACGGGTTCAGTGTCTAAATAAGGCAAAACCTAATACAAAAGCAGAAGTGGAGCAATAAAAAGGTTTTACATTTATAATCTTTATAGGTTTATAGCATTTATAGATTTAAGCCACTTATTAATTTTGGTAATTTAATTATTGGATATTATTAAAATCCAATAAATTAATACAAAATTAAGATGCACTATTTTATATACATTTATTATTTTTTTTTTATGCATTGTGTTTCAAACAACTGTTTGAATGACAAACAAAAAATATTTATAATTTTTATGTATAGTATAGTCTCGAAAATCCGAGTCAAGATATTTTGAGCCTATTTTATCAATTGAAAGGAAATGAGTCAGGCATCCAAGAAATGTTTATAGCCATGAAGAAAACAAATTAGGCATTCAAAAAATATTTGTCAATATGTCATTCAAAGGAAATGAGTCAGGGTTCCAAGAAATGTTTATATCAAAATGGTATTTTTCTTCCTTCCCATTCTGTTGTTCTTATGCTGTCCCTCATACTTGCTGTTATGTTGTGTTTGAATGTCCATATCAAGTTATGTTTTGACCACAGAAGGGCAATGAGCCATAAATATCTTTCTTTATTTACACTGTAAGTTTTGAAAGTCAACAAACATCCCTGCACAAATGTCTAGTTTTGTGCATGCTATATCAGAAAATGAACTCTCTTGAAGCAAACAAATCAATCAAACAATGATGGCACTCATGATTAGCTGGACTGGTCTTTATTCCTGCTATTAATAAATCTGGTTCTGTTGTCACATAGATCTGGATATGAGGGGGTTATACTGTATTAGAAGACCTATGTTTTTAATGCTCAGGAACTACTTCCGTGTAATCCGAGTTTTCGGTAATCCAAGGGGATCTCTCGGCCCCATTCACCTCGAATTATCAAGACTTTACTGTATTGAAAAAAAAGATCTGTATTTAATATATATTATTTCACAAAATAGATGGAATGTAATATACTTCCTAATAAATCGTTTATTTTTATTTTCCACAAGTTATTTTTTCTCAGTTTGCAATAATGAAAATTAAAATCTTAGTTTGAAATGAAACTGCATTAGTCTAAATAAAAGTTTTTATTTTTCTCCTGCAATGGTAAAGTCTAGATCCAGCTATACTAAGAGAGTTGGCATCCCTTGTGCTACCCAAGTTGAACACGATTTTACAGACAACATAAATATATTATATTTATACAATATATATATATATATATATATATATATATATATATATATATATATATATATATATATTTCATAAATATATTATACGCACTTTAGACATAACATGTATATTTCCTCTTAGGGCCTAAATAGCCAAAAAAGACCTCTCATTAAAGAACAGGTCAGCAAAGAACAGGTCTTCAGGTAATCAATCTATCACATGATACAATACAGCTCTACTTTTAGTACTAGGGTAGTGTTATATCTGAGTTTTATTTTCCACTAATAATTTCTTTTTCCTTTTCCAACGCCCCTAAAGGGATTGAGACCCCCTCCAATGAATTCGACAGAGCGTAAGTCTACATCAGATATTTAACTTTTATACGTGGATTTTAATCTTTCCATATATAATCTGACCAGAAATTTTTATGTCCTTACTTATCTACTTCCTATTTATTATACTCTATACTTCTCTATTCTTCAATGGGAAAATTACTCAAGTAGACTGATTACCTTAAAGGAAAAGAATATTATAATGAAAGAAAGATAACAGGAATGAGATGATAGCAAAGACATTTTGTGTTAAAAAATACTATACTAAAAGAATCCACAATGAACATTCATTTATAATGTGTTATAAATAAGAACAAATCTTTTTAAAACTATTTTGTAGATTTTTGATTGTTTTTTCTAAAGTTTGAAATAATGAAATGATTTATAACATTTTAAGCTTTTAGTATATGGTGTAGATCACATCTCACTGTTAAATAACAAGATCACCAAAACTAGCATTAAGAATAATTTTAATAATTGTACAAAATTTGGATTTAATAAATGAAAAAAAGTGTTAGTTCAGAATATATTATTGATTACAAATGTCTTATTTCATAATTATTTTATAATCACACACTCTCATCAATAATTATAAAAATAAAAAAAACACAATATACTACAAAATACAACTAAACTGATAGTTAAAAGTTTAATTTTATGATCCTTAAAATAAAATTTGATCTTGTAAAACTTATAAATCTGATTCTAAATTATAGTTGATTTAAATCAGCAGTTAAAACTGTTATGAAAATTGTGATGAATACAAACACATATAAAACAGATATAAATGAAAATAATAATAAGCTACACTACATTTAAAACTAAAATTAAATACTGCACTATTCCTACTGCTAAACAGCAACTATCTTTGTGTTACAAAAGAGACTAAAATTTAAAATAGTATAAAAATTTATTTTGATATTTTAATAAAAATATACATTTAAGTGAAATATAAGTTATAAAGTTAAACACTTATTGAAAAACTAAAATTTGGTTTACTTTCTGAATAACCAAAATAATTAAAACAGAAAAGTACAGCCTGAGTTGCATAGTTAAATTATCTCGTTGATTATAATCTCTAAGAAAAACTAAATTAAAAAATAACGATTTTTATTAATAAAACCGAAACATTATGTTCTTATACTATAACACTTATTAAACTGAACATTCATTAACACTGCATTCCCCCTGAATATTTGTTCATAAACATATCACACGACATAATACATATCAAAGTTTGCAAGAACTATTTGTTTTCAACGGTTCAAACAGCATTGGGCCTGTCTTCTGACCATACTGTCATTAAGTTGTCATAATTTCCTGAAAGTAAAATATATTTCATAAAAGTCAATTATTTTAAATATTTTACTAAAATAAGTTTTAAAAGATCAATTATATTAAGGCAGATTATTAACAGCTACAAAAAATTTGTTTTAAACACCCACCAGTCTTGGCTTTCTTTTTTTTTAACAAAAGCTTTATAGATGGTGACAGGAAAAAAATTACAAAAACTCTCGCTAACGTCACAAAAATTAAAAAATTTGGAAAATAGAAATCCCTTCCTCCCCAGCACACGTGAAATGTTACTAATTTAAAGTGTTGGCTTTATGTTTTTGACGAAATAACTCGCAAAGTGGCTCAAAATGTAATTAAATTTCCTGTTGACTCTCAAAAACTACAAATTTCACAAACAAAAATCAACTTCAACAAAGCACTTATAGCACCACAGCACCATGTTTCACCTGCCACACACATCTTATGGAAATATAAAACTTGAATATAGATCTTATTTTTTTGGCAATAATAAATTACAAAATTACCCAAAAGGACAAAACAAACACTTACAGACCCTATTCCACACACAAAACAGAAAATATTGCATTGACCTTTTACAAACTTTTTATTTCTCTTGCCACAAATGATAGAAGTTATCAACTACACAGAGCGTGTTGAATTAATCTGTGTAGAGTTGATTTTTTCAAATTTGTAATTTTTTTGAAGTCATCGGCAAGTTTAATTACATTTTGAGAATAACTATATCAAAAAGAATAAAGCCAAAACGTTGAATTCATAACGTTTTAGGTGCTATAACGATAGCGGTACGTGGAACTATATCGCTTGTAAAAAATAACGATACATGTATTTTGCTCCTATTTCTTTTAAAGCTGATTTGGTTAGAGTCCAGGAGAACATTTATTTCTAGAGACTAGCTAAGTCTTCTACTTTGTCCACCAGCTTGCCCAAGCAGGACATCAAGGTCACATAGGTCGATACAAGCTAACTTCGGTGCCATCTATCCCTTCTTTCAAGAAAGGGATTATGTACTTCCCACTTTCAGCTTTTTTTCCACTTATGACGCCGTGTCATTGAACAGTTTCAAGATGTTGATTAGGCAGAGTGTGGAGCATTTCATTATTATTCCTTCCTGTGGTCGCACTCTTCAATTGATTTATCCCTTTTTCAGTTCGTACATGGTGAATGGAGTGTTGTTCTGATTTTTACCCACACAGAAGAGCTTCTTGTGATATAAGCGTTGCTTGATTACGGTCAATTACCTGGTGTAGGTTTCCTTGCCCTCCGAGCGCAGTACTCACAAAAGAGATTTGCTTTTCTGCATCGTTCTCCCTTAAGTCACATTCGTTGTTTCGGATTTGGGTTATTTTTTTCAAAAGTTTGTCCTTTGGTTGCTTTAAATTTCCTCCATGGATGAAGTGTGTGAAGTGATAGACAAAATCTCTTCAAGAATATCTGTCTTCTATGATGATCACTTTCTATAGTATAGCATTGCGTGTGTTACAAGTTGATAAGCCTTGACTACTTCCAAACCTTCCTTTGGTTCTTTGCCTATTGGTCTATAGGTTATTTATTCCTAAATCCTTCAGTTATTTGCATACATTTGGTGTGCTGACAGTTGTATACTTGGGGGTAACCAGATCAGCTACTCTTATTACAATGCTTTCAATCAATTCCAAGATGTTCACATCGCAACTCTTAGGTAAAATTGGAAATTCAAGCATGGCAGTTAACATATTAAATGCACTAAGATCATTGGCAATTAAACATTTAATGTTAATAATTATTTTTCAAGCTATAATTCAAGTTGAAAGATTGAAGATGATATACTTAAAATATCTTTCTTAAACACAAACTAAATAATTTAGAAATGAAAAATAAAATATAACTTTACATATTTCTTAGTTTTTGTTCAAGTTATATCAAGTGGTTAATTTGCCGATCTTCTGGAATGTATCATAAAAAAAGATTACTAACAGTGCTCATGCAATTATTTTAGTTGAGCACAAACGTACACACCCACATTTATTGATTTAGACTTTCTGCCTGAAATTATTTTGTTTCGGTTCTTAAATGACAATTTAATTACAAGATTATCATTAACTGACCTTGGAAAATATTAAAAAGTAATAAATGTAAGAAAAATATCAGGATTATGAGGACTTTTTATCACGAGAAAGTTATAAATTATATTCACTGAAACAGTTTAAAGTACTTTAAAAATATGGCTAAAATTATTCAATTGCTCTCGTAAATAAGAAAAACATCCTGAAAAATTTGTTTTTATACCATAATATTATGAAAGTCCATTACGCTAATGATGATTTACTCAATAGTTTGTCCTTTCTTAAAAACAGTTTATTACATTCCAACTGTCTACTATCATCTCAATCTTCTACATATACCTTAAGTTGTAGAATTACTATAACAAATTTTCTTATTGAAATTAGAAATCTCTTTGGCCTTTATGAATTCAATTTTCATTGTTGTACTTTGAACACCACTAATAACTGAGGTTCTTATTAGATCAGCGCTAACACTAAATTGTCTCCTATATGCTATAAATTGTTAAAATTATGGTCATCATTTAGATGACTAGGCTAGTTGTAAATTAGGAAAGAAAACAATAAATACCTAGGAAGAACTATGCTGATGCTGGCTGGACATATTCCTCCTGTGTGATGTCACAACAAGTGTGTGTGGTCTTTGATTCCTTCTCAAGCGAAAACCAATCAAGTTCATATGATCCCTCATAACTTCTAGTGATGCCACTTAAAGGAGTTAAAATAAACAGAAATTAACATATTTAAGATATTTACTAAAGTAAGGTAATATAGAGCTACAATAAAGTTATAGTAGACTTAATAAAATCTATAAATTTGCACACAATGAAACTTTAGTTAGTGAGAATTTTAAAAAATAGAAAATTATAATAAGAAGATACGAAATTAAAAAAAAATATTTAGATCAGAAAAGACAGATGGTATTAAAATTCAATAGCTTTCTAATACAGTAGAGCGTTAATAATCCGAACTCCTTAAACACTTCGTTACACAAGTTGCTGGGAATCCAGTTTTTTAAAGTTAATTTTCTAATATTGCTAAACACGCTGATATATTTGAGTGAAATTTTCCCTATACTCACCACTACAAGAAAAAATCGATTCAGTTGATCTTTGAGACAATAAACAACCAACACAGACAGTTTAGAGGGGTAATGGCGTAATTCTTTTATGTTAAAAAAACTATTCTTTGACCTAATGGTAGCATGGAATAAACTTTGGGCAGAAAGTGAACAATCAGATGCTGACACCGATGAAAATCAGTCTAAAATGCTTGAGATTGTAAGAGGAGTTCTTGTTACGCCAGTCGGTTCCAGGCTTTTAAGAATGTGACAAAATCTGATGCTGGATAATGGTTGGATCTCGATAAAAATTACTTTGGCTTCAAAGTCCTGGATGATAACGACATCGTATCTTTAATGCAGTAAACAGAAAATCAAGAATAGAGTGACAGCAAAGAAGAAGACGCAGCAGACGATGCCTTACCTTCACATTCTGAAGTTGGAGAGTCTTGGTACGAAGCACAGCTTGATTGCACTCCAGCTCAGCTTCTGCTACTTTTTTTGTGTGTATTATAAATCTACAGCAACTATCACCGTCTTAGATGTAGATGTAACAATCAGAGATGGAAATATCCATACAGGTGCCCACATCAAACCGACAAACCATCTACAATACTTCCATTTCAATAGCAACCACCCATGAATATAAAAAGGTCCATTCTGTACAGATAGGCTATCAGGGGCAAAGGAATTTGTTCCAATGATAGAGCATTGGAGAACGTTCATAGAAAGATCTTACTAGCTTTCCAAAAAAGAGGATATCCTAAACAACTTGTTGAGGATCAAAAATCCGCTTAGCTCAATCATCTGATAAACCCAGACCACCTATGGAAGACAACAAACTGTCTAGTTATAGATTTAAATAAAATATTAAAGGATGGCTTCAAGATTCTTCAAGCTTCTACCCACACCAAAGATCTTTTCTCAAATCCACCACATATTTGGTTCAGACAACCTTTTAATTTGAAAAAATTTTTAGTACACCCAAAACTACCAGATCCAAGTACTGAAAAACCGCCTAAACCTCCTCATGGCTCCTTAACCCCTTACTGGTTTGTGACGACTATACGCGACACGAGCGGAATGCTGAAAAACGGCCGCTGCCGCGTATACACGTCACGTCAATGGCCTGATTGTATTTATTCCGTTTATGCCGCGTTTGCTCGACAAAGTTCATCCGAATGCCGTTAGATCGTGTGCATTAATCTTCAAGCAAATATTTTGTAATATGATACTATTTTTACCAATGTTTTTTTCGATTCAAGACGTTTGAATTGTCAGTTGCCAACGGTCAACCTGCTGTGCATTTGTGCTTGTCTATTCGTTTGCCATATTATTTCATAGTGTTATTTATGCAATTTAATTATTTTATGTATAGTGTAGTTAGTGTTTAAAGTTATTTATAGTAGAAAAAAAAAAAAAAAAAAAGAAAATTATATTTCTGTTTACTTTTTCAAGAGAGATATTTCTTGAACTTTGGCTTTAGGTTATAAAGGTATTCATACATTCTATAAA
Organism: Prosapia bicincta; assembly: GCA_036971475.1. Lineage (NCBI taxonomy): Eukaryota > Metazoa > Arthropoda > Insecta > Hemiptera > Cercopidae > Prosapia > Prosapia bicincta. Next base: position 37,185,746 of record JBAIZL010000004.1, on the reverse strand, counting down.
ATGGATGAATTTTTGAGTGACAGACAATTGCATGAATTGTTGTTAGAAAGTGCTTCTGATAGTGATCCAGAAGACGAAATAGATGATTTAGGTTAGGAAATTGAGATAGAAGACAATGCTCCTCTAGTATTAGGCCCTCAGGTGCAAAATCCAAACCCAGTAAAGCAACTGCTGTCCTTCCAAATCTAAATAGCTTTGTTTGGGAAAACTACCACTCTGCTGGAAAAAATTAACTGAAAAAGTTTTCACTGGAGATCCAGGAATAAAGGTAACGATACAAAATCATAATGATCCATATGAACTATTCAAGTTATTTATCACAGATGAGTTGGTTGATATTATTTTGCAACAAGAATTTTTCACAGAAAAAAGAGAAAATGCCATGAGGAGGTGTGCTGTGTGTTCCAAGCATAACATACGGCGTGAGTCACGTTATCAGTGTAATGAGTGCGACGTGGCACTTTGCGTTTCACCATGCTTTAAAATATTCCACACACAGAAAAACTTCTAAAATGTGTAAAATTGTAGACTTGTGATGTACAGTTTTAGCCTAGTGTCTTTTTTCTTTTTTTCTTATATTAGTAAATATATGGATATGTAGAACTGAAATTCTGTAAAAAACGTCAAAATGTAAGTAAATTTCACTTTCTTCCCTAAAAATATTTTTTTTTTATTTTGATTTTATGTTTAATAGTTGTGTAATATTATAACAAATAAAAATAAGTAATAAAAAAAATAGGCCCTTTTGGGTTGTTAAAGTGAAATTTAAATCGACCGTTAAGGGGTTAAGACATGTCCAATACACATCCCAACAAATAGTTTCCATAGCGTTGCAACCAATGTAGACTTCAAGATTCAGGGTCATCATCCTTGTACATCCAAAAATGTAATATACCAGTTGCAATGTAAATTTTACCTGGCACATTACATATGCATACCAAGGATGGTCTTGTGCATCAGAATGGATGGCCATAGACATGACGTTAGAACCATGAACATAGACAGGCCAACTCCTCAACACGCTGCTAGTCACATCATATTTTTCAATGATTGTTATAGCACTAAAATAATTAATGTTCTCACCTCTAATTGCAACCCTTTAGAATTGAGAAGATGGGAGTTGTCATACCCGTGCTACATCAAATTTAGAGAACCTCCTAATTTCAATATCAGATAAAACTCCTTTTACCTTCCCCCTAATTTCTACCATTTTTAACAACTCCATTTTCCTTCCTTCTGACAGACTATTAATATCAAGTTTCAAATAATCAATATTTATACAAATTACATACAGTGCTATACCAAACTATAAACTATAAATCTGTGACATTTTGATATTTATACACATCTGTGGTTCCCTTCAGTCTTTTCTTTTTCTCTTTTATTGATTGATAATGATCATATGCAAAAGAGATCGTAGTTTCGGACTATTGCCACTAGGTAAGTCTGTCAGTCTCCTATCTAGTCCAAATATTCCTAAATAAGCTTTAAGCTCTACTACAACTAACCTAAAGAAATATAAATATGTGTATATATATGTAGTTATTATTATTACTGTAACAATTTTTTCCACCACTAAGTCCAATGGACAACGTAAAATAACACGATTTTAAGACCAACCAAGGTAAACAACTCTAAATTCAGTGCAACGAAAAAATAATGGACAACGTGAAATATCACGAGATATATATTGTAACATTTTGAAAATAGCAAATAAGAAATTGGCTAGATTAAAATTTAAACTAATTTTAGGTAAAAGCCTAGAAAGGTTATAAAACGTAAACAAGATATTTGAACTGTTGCATTAGGAAATTTGTTGTATCAAATAACCAAACAAATAAGATTAAAACAAGATAATCTAATAATAATAATTATATGTAAACAAAATTGTAAACTTAAGTAACATAGGGCATAAATAATTACTTGAGAGATAGAAGGTGAAAAAACGATTGTAAACAATGTGGTTAGAGGTTATGTTTGTAGAAATCCAGCTCAAAAACACACACATTTCGGAGTTATTACAAAAGTAAAAAGTAAAGACACTTCACACACAAATAATAGTAATGAAATAAACACTGGAAGGTTTATTAAGGATCGGAAAATTGAAACAGTATGTTAACCAAATTAAAACGGTGAAAATAGTTCGTTGACATTAACAGCTGTAAAACAAAGAAGTAGGTCAGTTGCAGTCGACTCTAGTGGGAAGAAATCGAACTAAATTATAGCCAGATGATTTTTTTGGAAGAAGGAGGACGCCATGTTTAAAACAATTTTTAAAAGTAAAAACGAAGCGTTAGTCAGTATAGCATGGGGACGCCAAGGTAACAGACCTACTCTGATAAGTCAAAATTCCATTTGAAGAATTTCGTCAAAATTATACAGATTTGTGAAGAAACTTGGCCAAAATTAACAAGGATAAGTGAATTTAAAGCTATAATACAGTATAAATATAATTTGAAGTAACTAAAAGGAATTTAAGTGAGTTAAATATAAAATTTAAAGAGAACCGAATTGAGCGACCAGCGGAACTTTGATAAGTTGATAAGTTAAGTACCTAGCGATATAAAAAAAATAAACTTTAGTGGACTTTTAATATTATAAGGAAGTTTAAATTTGTACATTATTAGAATATCTTGTAATTAATTAATAGTTAGTAATAAGAAACATAATCCAGTTCAAACAGTTTAGGGACCTTTTTGCTAATTCCAAATTTAAGTTTTTTCATCAGGAAGCTATTTATTGAAACTATTTTCTAAATTTAATCTTGTTTATCAAAATTTATTTAATTTAACCAAAGAGTTAAAAGATATAGCCCATGCATATAAACCCCGAGATTTTAAGAGATCTTAGAAATTAGCCTAAGGGTATAAAATTTTGTAACTAAAATTGAAGGAATTGAGTTTAGCCTATTGTGTTAAAACTTGTTAAGTTGTATTTTTTTTGTTCTGTTTATTGTGTGAATTAAAAAAATTGCTGTAATAAAGACTTTAAATTATTAATGCCTGAGTTGTGTTGTGTTACAAAATATAATTATATAAAAATAATATTACAATATATATATATATATATATATATATATATATATATATATATATATATATATATATATATATATTTTAGGTTAGTTTTGGTTGGTAAAGATTATCTAGATTTTTTGGACTAGGAGACTGACAGACTTACCTTGGTAAGAGTCCACACTGTAGTCTTGAAATAGAAACACATAAAAGCACTTAAACAATGATATATTTCAACCACACAGTGGTCTTTATCAATCGAAGAGAAAACACAAAAAGAAATATGAGAGAATGAAATAAAATAAATATAAGTTGTAATCACAGATTGTGTAGAGTAGAAATCAGATGACACAGATGCACAGATTAAAGATATATATATATATAAATTGTTTCCATGAGCATATGAGTGATTATAGTTTATATAAGTCTGTCAGAGGAAAAGAGATAAGGCTATTGGGGGGGAAAAAAAAAAAAAAAAAAAAAAAAAAATGGATTTATCTGATGTTGAGGTTAGGGGATTCTCTAGACTTGGTATACCACTGGTATGATAGTTCCCACCTTCTCAGTTCTGAGGGATTGCAATCAGGGGGGAGTGATTTAATTATTTTTGTGGTATAGCAGTCATCAAAAGTTGCGATGTTGTGACTCCCAGCATGTTGAGCTGTTCGTCTATCCATATTCATAATTTTAACATCATGTCTGTGGCCATTCATTCTGATATTCAGACCATCCGTGGTCAGGTCTATGTACTGTGCTGAGCAAAGTTTACATTGTAGCTGGTATATGACATTTTTCGATGTACAATTATGATGACCCTGTATTTTGAAGACCATTTTTGTTGTTTGGCTGTTGAAACTATTTGCTGAGGGGTGTATTGGACACGTCTTGCATCTAGGTCTATTGCATGGGAAGGAGCCATGAGGAAGTTTGTGTGGTTTCTCTGCATCAGGGTCTGGTAGTTTAGGATGTACTAGGATGTTTTTCAAGTTGGGAGGTTGCTTGTACCTCCACACTTCAATTTACCTGGGAGAAATCCACATCAGCCATCACCTTTTTGGATGTAGAGGTAACACTCCAGGATGGAAATATCAACACAGGAATTCACATCAAACCGACAAACCACCTACAATATCTCCATTTCGACAGCAACCACCCAATAAACATAAAACGATCCATCCCATACAGTCAAGCAATCAGGGGTAAGAAAATCTGTTCGAATGATAGGGAATTGGAAGATTTTAATAGAAAGATATCAACAGCCTTCCAGAGAAGAGGATACCCAAAAAGACTCATTGAAAACCAAATTCATTCAGCACAATCCTCGGTTCGCCCCAAACCACAAACAGAACAAAATAAACTGTCTTTAATAACAGACTACCATCTTGGTCTACATAAACTCAACAAGAAATTGAGAGATGGCTTCAAAATTCTTCAAGCTTCCGTCCACACCAAAAATCTTTTCACCGATCCACCGCAAATTTGGTACAAGCAACCTACCAACTTGAAAAACATCCTAGTACATCCTAAACTACCAGACCCTGATGCAGAGAAACCACACAAACTTCCTCATGGCTCCTTCCCATGCAATAGACCTAGATGCAAGACGTGTCCAATACACCCCTCAGCAAATAGTTTCAACAGCCAAACAACAAAAATGGTCTTCAAAATACAGGGTCATCATAATTGTACATCGAAAAATGTCATATACCAGCTACAATGTAAACTTTGCTCAGTACAGTACATAGGCCTGACCACAGATGGTCTGAATATCAGAATAAATGGCCACAGACATGATGTTAAAATTATGAATATGGATAGACCAACAGCTCAACATGCTGCGAGTCACAACATCGCAACTTTTGATGACTGCTATACCACAAAAATAATTAAATCACTCCCCCCTGATTGCAATCCCTCAGAACTGAGAAGGTGGGAACTATCATACCAGTGGTATACCAAGTCCAGAGAATCCCCTAACCTCAACATCAGATAAATCCATTTATTTTTTATTTTTTTTTTTTATTTATTTATTTTTTTTTTCCCCCAATAGCCTTATCTCTTTTCCTCTGACAGACTTATATAAACTATAATCACTCATATGCTCATGGAAACAATTTATATATATATATATATATATATATATATATATATATATATATATATATATCTTTAATCTGTGCATCTGTGTCATCTGATTTCTACTCTACACAATCTGTGATTACAACTTATATTTATTTTATTTCATTCTCTCATATTTCTTTTTGTGTTTTCTCTTCGATTGATAAAGACCACTGTGTGGTTGAAATATATCATTGTTTAAGTGCTTTTATGTGTTTCTATTTCAAGACTACAGTGTGGACTCTTACCAAGGTAAGTCTGTCAGTCTCCTAGTCCAAAAAATCTATATATATATATATATATATATATATATATATATATATATATATATATATATATAGTTTTGGTTGGTAAAGATTATTTAGATTTTTTGGACTAGGAGACTGACAGACTTACCTTGGTAAGAGTCCACACTGTAGTCTTGAAATAGAAACACATAAAAGCACTTAAACAATGATATATTTCAACCACACAGTGGTCTTTATCAATCGAAGAGAAAACACATATTTCTTTTTGTGTTTTCTCTTCGATTGATAAAGACCACTGTGTGGTTGAAATATATCATTGTTTAAGTGCTTTTATGTGTTTCTATTTCAAGACTACAGTGTGGACTCTTACCAAGGTAAGTCTGTCAGTCTCCTAGTCCAAAAAATCTATATATATATATATATATATATATATATATATATATATATATATATATATATATATATATGGTGAATAGTTACTATCTGGAGTACATCCGTTCATACTGCAGTCCATAAATTCGCAGTTCCGACTTTTCGCTAGAATCTCATCCAGAATTGACGAGGTGAACCCAACAACAGTAGAAAAGAGCGAGTATATATATATATATATATATATATATATATATATATATATATATATATGAAGTTAATATATTACTATGTAAGTAATTTTATCCACCATTAAGTGCAATAATTTTACCTTGAGTGATGAGGCACCTTTCGGTCGTTGACCATTGTCGAATCACTGATGTTTTTCTGTTGTGGATGTTCGGTCTGTGAAATTGGTGTCTGTTGACGTAACGCGCACTTTTTCTTGATCTGTGTGTATGATATTTCTATATAGTATGTCTTCTGTATATGTTGTTTGTAGATTCATTAAGTTGTTGTGTATGTTTTTATAAATGTGGTATTTTTCTAGTGAGTTTAGTTCTATTGGGTTGTTATTTATTTCCAGTATGGTTAGGTTATTTTCGTAATTTGTTATTTCGTGTTTATGGGATATTAGGTGTGCTGCAACATTTGATACTTTAGAATTTTTGTTTTTGAATGCTCTATAATGTTCTTCAAATCTTATTTTAAATGTTCTGGTTGTTTTTCCTATGTAAAAAGCGTTACAGTTGTTGCATGTGATTTTGTAAATTCCTGATAGGTTATGTTTTTCTGAATTTGTTATGTGGTTTGTGTTATTAAGATATTTTATTATTTTGTTGTTTGGTTTGTAAGTTGGAGTGTAGTATTCTTTGTTGTATATATTTGTTATTTTTTCTATTTTGTTATTGGTGTATTTATATTTTAGGTAGATTTTTTTATTTTCATTATTTTCGTGTTCCGGTTGTAGTGTTGTGTTGAGGTTAGGTTTTTTTGTGAATTTATTGTATATATTTTTTATAATGTGTTTGTTGTATCCATTTTCTATTGCTATTTTTGTAATGTTATCTAATTCTTCATTTAATTTTTGTTTGTTATACTGTGTGTATTTTATTGCTTTATTTATCATGTTACTGTAAGTGTTAATTTTGTGTGTCCAGGGGTGGTTAGATTTGTAGTGTATTGTGGTGTTGTTGGAAGTAGGTTTCCTGTATACTGTAGTTTCTATTTTATTATCATTTATATTTAAAGTAATGTCGAGGAAGTTGATTGTTCTATTTGTTTCTGTTTCAACGGTGAATTGTATGTTTTCGTTGTATGTATTTAGTTTGTTTAATATTATGAGGTGTTCGTTGTGAATGGTAGGTTGGAATATTACAAGTATATCGTCTACATATCTTGTCCATAGTGAGATATTGTGTGTGTTTATTATAGGTTTAATTATTATTTGTTCAAAGTGTTGTAAATATATTTCTGACATGACAGATGATATGGGTGAACCCATGGGGAGTCCTGTTGTTTGTTTATAATATTTATTGTTAAATTGGAAGTAATTTTGGTTACATATGTGTTTGGTTAGCGTAATGATACTATCTATTATGTTTCTTTTTTCGTTATTGTGTATCAGTTTGTTTTTTATTATTTCTATGGTTTCTTCTATTGGGATACTAGGGTACATGTTAGTTATGTCATAACTTATTATTTTTGTGTTGCTGTTTGTTTTTATCGTTTTTATTTTATTAATTAATTCGTATCCATTTTTTATATTGTATGTGTTGTTGATATGTATTTTAGATCTTATGATTTTGTCTACTTTAGATCTAATTATCACCATCAAATTCTGTTTTATATCTAGTCCAATAAACAAATGTTCTATCTAAAGACTAATGTTATGTTTTGATCTAACTTGTCTAGGTCTTCTATTTCTGTTTGTTTTTCAGACAGTGTCTATACAAAATTTCTTGAAAATTATTTTGATTTTCTGTATTTAAAACGACCCTAAATATATTTGAGAAAAAAATAATTTAGATACCTCTTTGCTTTGAATTATTCTTCATTACCTACTCAACTCTTTTGGATTTATTTTTGAATTTTTTGAGCTAGTATGTGTCTCTAACCAGCCGTGTTTACCAAATGTACTGTACAACAGGCAGATTTGTGGTCATTATTTGGTTATTAAATTTTTATTGGGGATAATTTTAAATGAGCATTTGCATGCAAATTATGCATCAAATCCAAAAATATGATGAAATATTCAACTTTCTTACCTAGTACTCTATCACCAGTCCACATATTATGTGTGTAAAATCGCATTGGAGGAAATGTTGGTAGTGTAAATAAACTGTCAGATGGTAGTTTTGATTTGATCACTGCAGCTTCAGCTTTAGCCGAAGGTAAAGGCCCCGCAGTAAGGGGTGAGTATACTTCCAACCAACACTGGTCCTGTTCAGAATTCCATACAAACACACATTTGCATACATAGAACTCCCGTAAGTCACCAAACCTGTAATTAAAAAAGTGTCAATAAAAAAAATTTAATATGAACACCTTAATACCCCTTTAAACTCGTAGTGTTATTGTAGATAGACAATTATATATATATATATATCAGGGTGTCTAGTAAAATAGCTTGAAGAAATTCCCTGAGTTTTCCCTGACTTTTCCTCTTTTAGATGTCTATAGAAAGCCCAGTTTACATTGGGCCCATCCATTGATATCTGAAGGATCTTGGATAAATCCAGACTTTAAACACCTTTTAAGAACGAATTGAGTACCTCTTTTGCTTTTGTGTCTGTAAGGAACACAGAACCAAAATATCGAGCTTTCACTTCATCCGTCTCTGCATCCCAATACCTAACACTCAAATCCATTTGGGCTCTTTGTGATATTTTGTTTAAACTTTCATCAAAGCCAATTACATAGTTAGAATTTGAATTTAATGATGTCAGTAACAGGTCTTTAATATAATTTGATAAACCGAATACAACACTATAGGAAATTTTATCTTTCCGCAATCTCATGTTCTGTGCAATGGTGCTATCAGGGAACATCCTTGGAAAGAGGCACACACTACCTTCTGGATTGCGTAAAGAAGGGTTGCATTACTAAATTCACGCACCATATAATCTCTGCTTCGGTCACTTCAACTTTCAGATTATATTTATCCTAAGGAAGGAGGGGAGGTAATGAAAACCCGGAACATTCTATGTTGAAATAAACAGTGTAAAAATAATCACCGTCAAATAAAACACATACTATCACGAGTCTAGACAAATAGCTGGCTATGAATGTTTACACAGCGTTCTGTGTGGTCAGAAACAGACTGAGTTATCTGTTATCCCAACCTGTCCATATGATAACAGAACCACTGCGCACCCCAAGGCCACGGTCCAGTAAAACTTCCCAGCTGTACCAACTCGACACGTTTAATATTTATTGACATAAGTCCTGAAGTCATAGCAACGGGCTTATCAAATAAATAATGGGCATCTAAATAAAGAAGTGTTATTTCCTGACTGCCCTGCCCCTAAACCGCTGGCTTACAATACCAAATATTCGAGAGCAATGGCCACTAGTTTTGTTTCTAATCAAAATAAATATTTTCCCGATTTTTTAAAATTTTTCCTGACTTTTCCCTGAATTTTCTAGAATCTTAAAATTCCCTGACTTTTCCAGGTTTTCCCGGTTTTCCCTGTCACTAGACACCCTGTATATATATATATATATATATATATATATATATATATATATATATATATATATATATGAAGTTAATATATTACTATTGTAAGTAATTTTACTTACAATAGTAATATATTAACTTCATAAAGTCAGTGCAACGGAAAAACAATGGCTAACGAAAAATATCAAGTATATATATATATATATATATATATATATATATATATATATATATATAAAGAATAAATATATTCATTAAGGTATTCTTGTTTTTGAAATATTTTTAATTTATTAGCTATATTACAAGAAAACACATCACCAAATTTAATATATATATATATTTAGGTTAGTTTTGGTTGGTAAATCTATATATATATATATATATATATATATATTTTTTAGGTTAGTTTTGGTTGGTAAAGATTATTTAGATTTTTTGGACTAGGAGACTGACAGACTTACCTTGGTAAGAGTCCACACTGTAGTCTTGAAATAGAAACACATAAAAGCACTTAAACAATGATATATTTCAACCACACAGTGGTCTTTATCAATCGAAGAGAAAACACAAAAGTCACAAAAGTTATCAATCGACGAGTCACAACATCACAACTTTTGATGACTGCTATACCACAAAAATAATTAAATCACTCCCCCCTGATTGCAATCCCTCAGAACTGAGAAGGTGGGAACTATCATACCAGTGGTATACCAAGTCCAGAGAATCCCCTAACCTCAACATCAGATAAATCAATTTTTTTTTTTTTTTTTTTTTTTTTTTTTTTTTTTTTTTTTTTCTTCCCCAATAACCTTATCTCTTTTCCTCTGACAGACTTATATAAACTATAATCACTCATATGCTCATGGAAACAATTTATATATATATATCTTTAATCTGTGCATCTGTGTCATCTGATTTCTACTCTACACAATCTGTGATTACAACTTATATTTATTTTATTTCATTCTCTCATATTTCTTTTTGTGTTTTCTCTTCGATTGATAAAGACCACTGTGTGGTTGAAATATATCATTGTTTAAGTGCTTTTATGTGTTTCTATTTCAAGACTACAGTGTGGACTCTTACCAAGGTAAGTCTGTCAGTCTCCTAGTCCAAAAAATCTATATATATATATATATATATATATATATATATATATATATATATAGTTTTGGTTGGTAAAGATTATTTAGATTTTTTGGACTAGGAGACTGACAGACTTACCTTGGTAAGAGTCCACACTGTAGTCTTGAAATAGAAACACATAAAAGCACTTAAACAATGATATATTTCAACCACACAGTGGTCTTTATCAATCGAAGAGAAAACACATATTTCTTTTTGTGTTTTCTCTTCGATTGATAAAGACCACTGTGTGGTTGAAATATATCATTGTTTAAGTGCTTTTATGTGTTTCTATTTCAAGACTACAGTGTGGACTCTTACCAAGGTAAGTCTGTCAGTCTCCTAGTCCAAAAAATCTATATATATATATATATATATATATATATAAAATCATTGTTTAAATGCTTTTATGTGTTTCTATTTCAAGACTACAGAGTGGACTCTTACCAAGGTAAGTCTGTCAGTCTCCTAGTCCAAAAAACCTATATATATATATATATATATATATATATATATATATATATATATATATATATATATATATATATATATATATCACTTACACTATAGTGTACTTAAAGTTGTAATGTAATCAATCTAAGTTTCTGTTGATGCTCCATGATGAAGACACCATAATTAGTTTTTGGAAGTTAACTCTGATATATACCAAGTAAGACTCTTGTTTAAGTACATTACAATGTAAGTGATATATATATATATATATATATATATATATATATATATATTATTATTATTTTTTGTTGATATTTTACGTTGTCCATTATTTTCCCGTTGCAGTGACTTTTTGAAGTTGTGTTACAATTACAAAATTGTAACAATTAACAATAATAACTTTATAAAGTCAGTGCAACGGGAAAAAAATGGACAAAGTGAAATATCACGATAAATATATCGTGATATTTCACATTGTCCATTATTTTTCCATTGCACTGACTTTATGAAGTTCATATATATATATATATATATATATATATATATATATATATATATATATATATATATATAAATATGAAGTTGATAAATTACTATTGTAAATACTTTTATCCACCACTAAGTGCAATAATTTTAGCTTGTTGTGATGATTCACCTTTCGGTCAGTTGACCATTGTCGAATCACTAATTATTTTTCTGGTGTAGATGTTCGGTCTGTCATGTTGGTATTTGTTGACGTTACACACATTTTTTCTTGATCTGCGTGTATGATGTTTTTATATAGTATGTCTTCTGAACATGTGGTCTGTAGGTTCATTAAATTGTTGTGTGTGTTTTTATAAATGTGATATTTTTCTAGTGAGTTTAATTCTATTGGGTTATTATTTATTTCAAGTATGGTTAGGTTATTTTCGTAGTTTGTTATTTCATGCTTATGTGATATTAGGTGTGCTGCAACTTTTGATACCTTTGTATTTTTATTTTTGAATGCTCTGTAATGTTCTTCAAATCTTATTTTAAATGATCTGGTCATTTTCTCTATGTATAATCCATTGCAGTCGTTACATATAATTTTGTAAACTCCTAATAGGTTATGTTTTTCTGTATTTGTTTTGTGGTTTGTGTTATTTAGATATTTTATTATTTTGTTGTTTGGTTTGTATGTTGGAGAGTAGTATTCTTTGTTGTATATAATTGTTAGTTTTTCTATTTTGTTATTGGTGTATTTATATTTTAGGTAGATTTTTTTTGTTATTATTTTTGGATGTTTAAGTGCTTTTATGTGTTTCTATTTCAAGACTACAGAGTGGACTCTTACCAAGGTTAGTCTGTCAGTCTCCTAGTCTAAAAAATCTATCTATATATATATATATATATATATATATATATATTCTTGATATTTTACGTTATCCATTGTTTTTCCGTTGCACTAACTTTATGAAGTTAATATATTACTATTGTAAGTAATTTTATCCACCATTAAGTGCAATAATTTTACCTTGAGTGATGAGGCACTTTTCGGTCACTTGACCATTGTCGAATCACTGATATTTTTTTGGTGTAGATGTTCGGTCCGAGATATTGGTATTTGTTGACATTACACGCACTTTCTCTTGATTTGTGTGTATGATGTTTTTATATAGTATGTCTTCTGTATATGTTGTTTGTAGATTCATTAAATTGTTGTGTATGTTTTTATAAATGTGGTATTTTTCTAGTGAGTTTAGTTCTATTGGGTTATTATTTATTTCAAGTAGGGTTAGGTTATTTTCGTAATTTCTTATTTCATGTTTATGTGATATTAGGTGTGCTGCAACATTTGATACTTTTGAATTTTTGTTTTTGAATGCTCTATAATGTTCTTCAAATCTTATTTTAAATGTTCTGGTTGTTTTTCCTATTTAAAAAGCGTTACAGTTGTTGCATGTAATTTTGTAAATTCCTGATAGGTTATGTTTTTCTGAATTTGTTTTGTGGTTTGTGTTATTAAGATATTTTATTATTTTGTTGTTTGGTTTGTATGTTGGAGTGTGGTATTCTTTGTTGTATGTATTTGTTATTTTTTCTATTTTGTTATTGGTGTATTTATATTTTAGGTAGATTTTTTTATTTTCATTGTTTTTGTGTTCCGGTTGTAGTGTTGTGTTGAGGTTAGGTTTTTTTGTGAATTTATTCTATATATTTTTTATAATGTGTTTGTTGTATCCATTTTCTATTGCTATTTTTGTAATGTTATCTAATTCTTCATTTAATTTTTGTTTGTTATCCTGTGTGTATTTTATTGCTTTATTTATCATGTTACTGTAAGTGTTAATTTTGTGTGTCCAGGGGCGGTTAGATTTGTAGTGTATTGTGGTGTTGTTGGAAGTAGGTTTCCTGTATACTGTAACCTCACTGTATACATAGGAAAAACAACCAGAACATTTAAATTAAGATTTGAAGAACATTACAGAGCATTCAAAAATAAAAATACAAAGGTATCAAAAGTTGCAGCACACCTAATATCACATAAGCATGAAATAACAAACTACGAAAATAACCTAACCATACTTGAAATGAATAATAACCCAATAGAACTAAACTCACTAGAAAAATACCACATTTATAAAAACATACACAACAATTTAATGAATCTACAAACAACATATACAGAAGACATACTATATAAAAACATCATACACACAAATCAAGAGAAAGTGCGTGTAACGTCAACAAATACCAATATCTCGGACCGAACATCTACACCAAAAAAATATCTTTGATTGGACAATGGTCAAGTGACCGAAAGGTGCCTCATCACTCAAGGTAAAATTATTGCACTTAATGGTGGATAAAATTACTTACAATAGTAATATATTAACTTTATATATATATATATATATATATATATATATATATATATATATATATATATATATATATATATATATATATATTTATATTCACACAGTGGAACCTGGTCATAATATCCTATAATATAACATCACCTCAGCTGTAATATCAGTTTTTTGGTAGTCTCGACATAATACAATCCAATCCCCTTATGGAAAACCTCTGTTTCTGTGTCAAGAAAATCACATTAACCTAAGATATAGCGTTAAAATTTGCCGTAAAAATATTGTTTCATGGAAATATCTATTAGAGTACAGTATTTAATCAAAACAAATGTAAAGATAATTTAATCAAAACAAATGGGTTCAAAATTCATATTTAAAGTGCCTGCATTTACTAGGTAATGAACTATAAATTATAAAAGGATTATTTTGTCACTATTTGTATTAATTTTTACGTTAAATGTATTACCCTGATTTAATAGGTATTTTCTTCTCTGGTTGAGGATATTTCTTTTCAGCGTTTACTCTCATACAAACAAGAGCCAGTATATCTCCATTTAAAGGACACACCTAAAAACAATGTTAAGACACACGATATATTAAAACATTACTACTAATGTAAACATATTAATTAGTTTAAATTAAAAATTTTGAAAACCTTCTTTACGGTTTACAATTAAAAAATCCAGTCATAAAAATTTCATAACATTATCATTCCTTAAATAACTTTTTTGGTGGCTACTTGGTCACTGAAAGACATTTTATTTCATTACCATATTTATTGAGAGTTAGAGTTAGTTTTATAATTAAATAATAACTCTGGTTTAGATTGTAAAACCTTTTTTCTAATTTGTTTGAATAGGAAATATCAATGCAATTCTCTACATTATATAGTAGGCTATATTGTAGCCTACTACAATAACTGTAGTAAGATTTACAAATCCATTCATTTTTAACAAAACAAAATCAAACCATTTACATTAATTAAATACACAGTGCAATACTAAAACAATTACATACAAAAATGGTTGAGAAAATATTTCATTTAGAACTAATCAACTTTAATGCATGAAAAACTGATGATAACGTATAGACATATGATCCTGCATATGACAAATGATTTTAGATTGTGTGATGAGGCATCTTTCGGTCACTTGACCATTGTCGAATCACTGATATTTTTCTCTGTTTTTCCGCTGCACTGACTTTATGAAGTTAATATATTACTATTGTAAGTAATTTTATCCACCACTAAGTGCAATGATTTTACCTTGTGTGATGAGGCACCTTTCGGTCACTTGACCATTGTCGAATCACTGATATTTTTCTCTGTTTTTCCGTTGCACTGACTTTATAAAGTTAATATATTACTATTGTAAGTAATTTTATCCACCATTAAGTGCAATGATTTTACCTTGTGTGATGAGGCACCTTTCGGTCACTTGACCATTGTCGAATCACTGATATTTTTCTCTGTTTTTCCGTTGCACTGACTTTATGAAGTTAATATATTACTATTGTAAGTCATTTTATCCACCACTAAGTGCAATGATTTTACCTTGTGTGATGAGGCACCTTTCGGTCACTTGACCATTGTCAAATCACTGATATTTTTCTCTGTTTTTCCGTTGCACTGACTTTATGAAGTTAATATATTACTATTGTAAGTAATTTTTTCCACCACTAAGTGCAATGATTTTACCTTGTGTGATGAGGCACCTTTCGGTCACTTGACCATTGTCAAATCACTGATATTTTCCTCTGTTTTTCCGTTGCACTGACTTTATGAAGTTAATATATTGCTATTGTAAGTAGTTTTATCTACCATTAAGTGCAATGAATTTACCTTGTGTGATGAGGCACCTTTTGGTCACTTGACCATTGTCGAATCACTGATATTTTTCTCTGTTTTTCGGTTGCACTGACTTTATGAAGTTAATATATTACTATTGTAAGTAATTTTATCCACCATTAAGTGCAATGATTTTACCTTGTGTGATGAGGCGCCTTTCGGTCACTTGACCATTGTCGAATCACTGATATGTTTCTCTGTTTTTCCGTTGCACTGACTTTATGCAGTTAATATATTACTATTGTAAGTAATTTTATCCACCATTAAGTGCAATGATTTTACCTTGTGTGATGAGGCAAATTTTGGTCACTTGACCATTGTCGAATCACTGATATTTTTCTCTGTTTTTCCGTTGCACTGACTTTATGAAGTTAATATATTGCTATTGTAAGTAATTTTATCCACCATTAAGTGCAATGATTTTACCTTGTGTGATGAGGCACCTTTTGGTCACTTGACCATTGTCGAATCACTTATATTTTTCTCTGTTTTTCCGTTGCACTGACTTTATGAAGTTAATATATTACTATTGTAAGTAATTTTATCCACCATTAAGTGCAATGATTTTACCTTGTGTGATGAGGCACCTTTTGGTCACTTGACCATTGTCGAATCACTGATACTGTTCGAGTCAGCGCTCAAAGTTTGAACGTGCTACTTTGACCTATTCAAAGTCATATCAAATCGCTCAGCTGTGCCTGGACAGTAATGGTCACGTGATGTCTGACCCACTAATCGATATATTGAACAAGTATTGATTTTCCTGGTGGCAGCTCTGACCCCCCTCCCTTATCTAGTTTTTCCGTGGCTACTCTAGTCGTTGTCTCGGAGCCTTCGTGCTGTTTCAAGCCTTATTGAAGAACTCGCTCGAAAAGTTACACCACGCGTGTAAAGTGCCGTTTTGACCGTAAAACCTCGTACAAGCTTGAAGAACTATTCGTGTTAAAGTGTGTGTTCGTGTAAACGCGGTGTTATAAGGGTTATGTCCGATTATTGACTTTAAGTTACGAGCGCCGGTTCGTAAGACTCTTTGCTTCGTTACGCGCCATAGTTATATAAATCACTTTATGTAATTTAAATGCAGCCAATTGATTTCCCGTTTAAGTTCTAGTTTATACTTCGTCTGGATCTGCCGCCTACAAACTGGGTACCCAGGATCTCTACCACTACGAGAATCTACGTACGCTTCAATTTTGCCCATTCTTTCTTCACGAGGGTAAGTGCTTCCTAAGCTTAATTACTTCTCATTTATTTATGTGTTTAAACTCAGTGCGAATTATCATATGTTATTAAAGGTGTTTGTACGGAACTATTGCTTTCGAACTTTCGTAATTGCGTGCTTAGAGATTAAAGTAAGACGCATGGGGCCGCCCCTTCATATTACAGAACATTTCTATTTTGATTATTTCGGATCTTTCTCGAACCTCGCTTTCTTCTAAATTTTAGCTAGCGCCAGTCGCTTCATTGGTCCTCACGTTCCGGATTTGAATTTAATACAGCTTTATATGGTTTATTGGATTTGATTAGTAAAGGCAAATGTTACCAAGTGTTGTGCAACTTTGATTTCCGATTTTGATATTCCTTTGTGCGAGTCACGCGCGGGAAGTTAGTCACAGGAAATAACGAAGGCGTGACGTCATAGGCATACGTAACTTGATTTGGTATTGCTTTGTGTTATGAGGAAATGTTTACGTGTCAATCAGAAGATAAGATACAGTCTCGTAAATACGAATAAGGAAGCATTTTACATTTCATTAAACTATACAGTCCACTCTACCGCTATTTAAAATTTGTGAAAATTAATTTGTGTTGTGTTTTTATTTTAGAATTTTGTTAAATTATTTACGATGGCGATCAATACAGAGTACTATCTCGCTAAATTGAAAAATATACTGAATAATTTAGAGCAAGTAAAAACCCTTCTTGACGATAAAGAGATGCCGGAAGGCATCGCTCGCGAAATAAGACGCATTCAGGCCAATTTCGTCGATACGTATGAAATATTAGAGCAAACGTTCGCCACTCAGGTGGCAAGTTTAGCTGAAAGTGCGTTTAGTATCAAAAGACAATTTCAGGACGCGTATTTGCCCATGTTAGCGAAATATCCTAACCTTATCAAGACAGAGGTGACATCAACCTCGCCCGTCAAATCAGCTGTAGGTTCGCCTAACCTCCCTAGTCTTGCGTTGCCTAGTTTTTCAGGAAACAACAATGATTGGACGGATTTCATAACCATGTACGATTCAATGGTCCATTGCAACGACAGTCTTAGTAATATACAGAAATTTCAATATCTAAAATCTGTACTTAAAGGCGACGCTTTAGCAATTGTCACAGGCTTGATAATATCTGACCAAAATTACAGCATTGCATATCGAGCTCTGCGCAATCGGTACGCCAACCCACGCCGTTTGGCTGACCACTATTTCAAAATTATTCAAGACTTTAAACAAATTAAGAATGCTTCGCAAACTGAACTAAACCGCTTCTTGGCCGCGCATTGAAACGCTGTGTGTGCGTTGAAGGTTATCCAGATAGATGATTTGGCTGATTTCCTTCTTTTTCAGATGTCCATTAATAACTTGGACCCCCAGACTAGATTAAGTTTTGAAACGAGGCTAGGCACAAATCGGATGCCTACGTACAAACTGTTGAATGATTTTATAACTGAACAGGCCAGGGCTCTAGAGTTGTTGAATCAACCGCCTGCCGCAGCTTCTACTAACGCGAGAGCTGCTCAACAACCCCGCATACTGGTGTCGTCAGTGAATGAGTCTGATTCGCAAGGGGCCCGTGATTTAAATTTTGACCGAATGGAACCTAACCTCAACACGTAACATAGTCCAATTGTCCAGCCTTCGGTTTCGCCCGACAATTCTATTACACCTAAGGCTACGAACTATGTACACGAGCCTAGACGTGCTGCGTCAGGCCCTACACGGCCATTCAACGGGCCGCGCCCCGTAAATATACCTCCTGTTATGAACACTCCTAGGATGTCAGTATTCCGGCACCGATTACCACCGCTTCACATGAATCAACCCCATGTTTCTACGACACACGCAGGCATGTGTTATTATTGCGGAGAAGGACATCGCATCATTAACTGTCAATCCTTTCTCGAACTGACTTCTGTGGAACGCCAGGATGCCATCATGAAATTACAACGGTGCTTCAATTGTCTTGGCTCCCATTTCCAAGCTAAATGTAAGTCCAGCCAACGCTACAAGCAGTGCAACGAGGCACACCATACTTTGTTACATAACAACCCGCCGTCACAACAGTGACTAGTCACACCGCGACACCCGAGGCCAACAACTAGACGCGCAACCGATACTCAAGCTCAACCTCATTCGCTGTCATGTAATATTCAGGAATCTCTCGCCCTGTTGGGCACCGCACAAATCGTCATCCAAGACCATTACGGTCAACCTCGTTCCTTTAGAGCTATTATTGACCCCGGCAGTCAGATATCTGCCATTACTAAGAAAGCAAGCGTCCTGTTGAGCCTACCTACTCGGAGTTCAAATATGTCTTTGATTGGTGTCGCCGCCTAGACCACACGTATCCACGAGTACGTTACGTTGATTTTATTCTCGAGGCATGACCCTATGTCATGCTAACAACTGAAGCCGCCGTGCTCAACCACATTACTGACCCGCTGCCGGCTACTAGGTTAGCCTCTCAAATAAGTGCTCAATACCAGCATCTACCTTTAGCTGACCCTCATTTCGACTCGCCTGCCGGTGTTGACATTATACTGGGGGCAGATGTTTTCACCCAAATACTCGCTAATGGGCCTTGCACTATCATTCATGGCCAGTCCTCTGCGCTTAACACTCGATTAGGTTGGGTCATTATGGGATCCATACCGTATAGTATGCCCCATCAACCGAGAGTGTACATTACCTCGCTAAAGTCTATTGATGACAATATTCGACGGTTTTGGGAAGTCGAAGAAGTCTCTGAGGCTAAAT
Source organism: Prosapia bicincta (assembly GCA_036971475.1). Taxonomy (NCBI): domain Eukaryota; kingdom Metazoa; phylum Arthropoda; class Insecta; order Hemiptera; family Cercopidae; genus Prosapia; species Prosapia bicincta. Next base: position 37,166,074 of record JBAIZL010000004.1, on the reverse strand, counting down.
CTTTGAGCCCTGACGAACAGCTTTGTGAAAGCCTGTTTACTACAACCACTAAACGCGATGAAGTCGGGAGATATGTTGTCGCCCTCCCCTTCAGACCTGACGCTGTAACACTTAAGTCAAACCGCAACGTTGTCCTCGCCAGTTATCATGCTTTAGAACGACGTTAAGGTCGTCAGCCGGAGGTCGCTCGACAATATCATCAATTCATGACAGAATATATGACTCTGGGTCATATGTACCCCGCACTTAATACTTCTAACTATTTGATCCCACATCATTGCGTTTTTAAGACCACCAGTTCTACTACTAAGTTACGAGTAGTATTCAACGCATCCTCGCCTGATTGTAGTGCGAATTCTTTAAATCAGCAATTGCTTTCCGGTCCTAAACTTCAGAAGGACCTGTCTAACGTCATCATTTCGTTTCGCCTGTATGTTCACGCCGTTTGTGCTGATCTTAAAATGATGTACCGACAAATTGCCGTGCGCCCAGCTGATCGCTGTCACCAGCACATACTATACCGACCGACGCCTCAATCTCCGCTGGTGGAATATGAGTTAGCTACTGTCACGTACTTAGCGTTGCGGACGCTTGAACAACTCGTAAAGGACGAAGGTAGTCGATACCCTGCCGCGTCGCAAGCAATACTTCAGCAGACTTATGTTGATGATGTTGTCACTGGCGCCGATACGCCCGAAGATGCCAAGGAATTGATACAGCAGCTCATTAACATTTTCGCACTCGCCGGCCTGGAACTCAGGAAATGGTCATCAAGTGATCCTGCACTATTGTCAACGCTACCTTCCGCTCATCTGGAGAACCTGCTACTGTTCCAGGACGATTCTACCGCCATCAAAATACTGGGACTGCAATGGAATCCTACCTCGGACTCGTTTTCCTACCAGAGTCAGCATTTCGTTTCGGTGCCGACGAAACGCACCATACTATCTTATGTCGCTCGGACTTTCGACCCGCTTGGCTTCTTAACGCCTATTACTTTCTGGATCAAATTCTTTCTTAAACGTTTGTGGCTTGAAAAGTTATCTTGGGATCAAACTTTGCCGGCCCCGCTTCTAAATCAATGGGACAGCTTCATTGTCCAATTCGCCAGTTTGTCTTCTATCCAAATACCTCGACACGTCGGCACACGAGGTGCCAAGCATCACCTGTTAGGGTTTTGCGATGCTTCCGAAGCTGGGTACGCAGCAGCTATATATTTGAGAACCGAATGGAATGGAGTCGTTACCGTTAGCATTCTGAAGGCTAAGAGCAGGGTAGCTCCAGTTAAACCGATCACCATACCTCGCATGGAGCTTTGTGGCGCAGTCTTGCTGGCCAAACTCTATAAGTCCGTTCAGCCCGTGTTGGATTTTGTGTCTGACGCCGAGACGTTTTTCTTCACCGATTCTGAAATTGTGTTGTATTGGATCAACACCCCGCCTTATTTATTGAAGACTTTTGCTGCCAACCGCGTCACTGAAATCGTTTCAAATACCTCCATGGAACGTTGGTTCCATGTCTCGACTGCTGATAACCCCGCGGACGTTGCTTCCCGTGGGTGTCTGCCTAATCAGCTTGCTGAACATCCGCTGTGGTGGCACGGCCCACCATGGGCGCTACAATGTCCTACTGCGTGGCATTTGGCTAAGCCGACCGGCCTTAACCCGGACCAGACTGAACATAAATCTGAACCTAGACTTCTATGTACGGCCGTTCAAGAGCCTAATCGACTACTGACAACTATAGAACGACATTCGAACCATTAACCACTCTTCACCATGTTTTCGCTTACGTCCTGCGGTTCGTGAACAATTGCCGTCTTAAAGGCCAGACTACTAACCACGGTCATAACACCCGCTACAAGGCCAAAGTCGCCTTGAGTAAAACTTCATTTACTACCCCTTCGGTGCAGGAGTTGAGTAACGCCAGAGATCTCTGCGTCAAGCTCATACAAGAGCTGGCCTTCAGCGCAACATTGCAACGGCTCCGTCGTGGCGCTCAAATCATCGATCCACTCCGTTGCCTAACGCCATTTGTCGACGCCCAGGGCTTACTCAGGGTGGGCGGAAGACTTAATCATTCTGAGATGTCGTATGAATCTAAGCACCCCCTTCTGCTTCCAAAACACCATCAGTACGTCAACTTGATCTGCGATCATTACCACAAGTTAGCCTTACATGCCGGACCGCGCACCACTCAAGCGCTGATTAACGGCGAATTTTGGATTATTGCGTTACACTCCTTACTTCGACAACGCATTCATGCGTGCATGCGGTGTTTCCGTCTGCAATCTAAGCCTCGTCTACCTATGATGGCTGCTTTACCAACATCTAGTCACTCCATCGCCGCCTTTCTGCAGGGTGGGAATTGATTTCGCTGGACCCTTTGACACAAAGGCAAATCATTTGCGTACCTCGAAGCTTTTAAAATCTTATCTTTGTCTATTTGTCTGCATGACTACTAAGGCTGTGCACTTGGAGATGGTATCCGACCTATCCACTGATGCTTTTCTTGCAGCTTTACACCGTTTCACGTCAAGACGAGGGCTACCCTCTGATATTTATTCTGACAACGGCACAAATTTTATTGGAGCCGCGAACCGCCTGAGCGAGGTCTATCAACTGCTTGATCACTCGAAATCGCTTATCAAGCGCAAACTCGCCGACCAACCCATTGAATGGCACTTCAACCCTCCAGCCGCACCACATTTCGGCGGACTTTGGGAGGCTGCCGTCAAATCCGCTAAAGGACTTCTGCACCGCACGATTGGTAATACGGTATTAAAGCCTGAAGAGTTGTCTACGTTGTTTACCCGGATAGAGGCTATTCTTAACAGTCGCCCTATTTTCGAGGTTTCGCCTGACCCCAGCGAAGGATGGTCTTTCCTCACTCCCGGACATTTTCTTATTGGACGTCCGCTCCTTGCACTTCCGGAGAGATGTTACCCCGAACCGCCTCTTAAATCTCGTTGGTCCATGATTCAGCAAATGACCAACCGTTTTTGGAAGACTTGGTCTACTCAGTACCTGCATTCGCAGATTCAACGCCGCAAGTGGCACAGGAACTCCCCACCGCTTCAGGAGGATCAACTCGTCTTTATCACTGGAGAGCATCCGAGCCCCCTTCATTGGCCTATGGGTCGGATCATACGTCTACATCCTGGACATGACCAAGTATCCCGTGTAGCTACTGTCAAAACCTCGCACGGCCAGCTGAAGCGACCTGTCCACAAGCTTGTTGGCTTTCCGCTGCAGCATTGAGTTTTCACCTTTGGTTTTCTTCTGCACTCTTGCCCCTTTTGTTTCTCTTGGTTTTCTTCGTTTTCCCCGGCTATTTTCTTCGGCACCCTCGGTTTCCGGTGCTTTAATGGTTCTTCGCCCACTACCCACCTGGCGGATTAAAAACATTCGTTTTGGTGGGCGGTATGTTCGAGTCAGCGCTCAAAGTTTGAACGTGCTACTTTGACCTATTCAAAGTCATATCAAATCGCTCAGCTGTGCCTGGACAGTAATGGTCACGTGATGTCTGACCCACTAATCGATATATTGAACAAGTATTGATTTTCCTGGTGGCAGCTCTGACCCCCTCCCTTATCTAGTTTTTCCATGGCTACTCTAGTCGTTGTCTCGGAGCCTTCGTGCTGTTTCAAGCCTTATTGAAGAACTCGCTCGAAAAGTTACACCACGCGTGTAAAGTGCCGTTTTGACCGTAAAACCTCGTACAAGCTTGAAGAACTATTCGTGTTAAAGTGTGTGTTCGTGTAAACGCGGTGTTATAAGGGTTATGTCCGATTATTGACTTTAAGTTACGAGCGCCGGTTCGTAAGACTCTTTGTTTCGTTACGCGCCATAGTTATATAAATGACTTCATGTAATTTAAATGCAGCCAATTGATTTCCCGTTTAAGTTCTAGTTTATACTTCGCCTGGATCTGCCGCCTACAAACTGGGTACCCAGGATCTCTACCACTACGAGAATCTACGTACGCTTCAATTTTGCCCATTCTTTCTTCACGAGGGTAAGTGCTGCCTAATCTTAATTACTTCTCATTTATTTATGTGTTTAAACTCAGTGCGAATTATCATATGTTATTAAAGGTGTTTGTACGGAACTATTGCTTTCAAACTTTCGTAATTGCGTGATTAGAGATTAAAGTAAGACGCATGGGGCCGCCCCTTCATATTACAGAACATTTCTATTTTGATTATTTCGGATCTTTCTCGAACCTCGCTTTCTTCTAAATTTTAGCTAGCGCCAGTCGCTTCAGATACTTTTCTCTGTTTTTCCGTTGCACTGACTTTATGAAGTTAATATATTACTATTGTAAGTAATTTTATCCACCATTAAGTGCAATGATTTTACCTTGTGTGATGAGGCGCCTTTCGGTCACTTGACCATTGTCGAATCACTGATATTTTTCTTAGTATTTTCTAAGAATATTTTTCTTATAAACATAAAACAATCCATTACATATATTCAAGCAGTCAGGAGTAAGAGAATCTGTTCTAATGTTATGGAATTGGAAGATTTTAATAGAAAGATATCAACAGCCTTCCAGAGAAGAGGATAGCCAAAAGGACTCATTGAAAACCAAATTCATTCAGCACAATCCTCGGTTCACCCCAAACCACAAACAGAACAAAATAAACTGTCTTTAATAACAGACTACCATCCTGGTCTACATAAACTCAACAAGATATTGAGAGATGGCTTCAAAATTCTTCAAGCTTCCATCAACACCAAAAATCTTTTCACCGATCCACCTCAAATTTGGTATAAGCAACCTCCCAACTTGAAAAATGTCCTAGTACATCCTAAACTACCAGACCCTGTTGCAGAGAAACCACACAAACTTCCTCATGGCTCCTTCCCATGCAATATACCTAGATGCAAGACGTGTCCAATACACCCCCAGCAAATAATTTCAACAGCCAAACAACAAAAATGGTCTTCAAAATACAGGGTCATCATAATTGTACATTGAAAAATGTCATATACCAGCTACAATGTAAACTTTGCTCAGCACAGTACATTTACCTGACCACGGATGGTCTGAATATCAGAATGAATGGCCACAGACATGATGTTAAAATTATGAATATGGATAGGCCAACAGCTCAACATGCTGCGAGTCACAACATCACAACTTTTGATGACGGCTATACCACAAAAATAAGTAAAGCACTCCCCCCTGATTGCAATCCCTCAGAACTGAGAAGATGGGAACTATCATACCAGTGGTATACCAAGTCCAGAGAATCCCCTAACCTCAATATCAGATAAATTCATTCAATTTTTTCTCTAATAGTCTCATCAGACGTCTCCAATCTCTTTTCCCCTGACAGTCTTATATAAACTATAATCACTCATATGCTCATGGGAACAATACATATATCTTTAATCTGTGCATCTGATTTCTACACAATCTGTGATACAACTTTTACTTTATTTTATTTAATTCTCTCATATTTCTTTTGTTTTCTCTTTGATTGACAAAGACTACTGTGTGGTTGAAATATTTCATTGGTTAAGTGCTTTTATGTGTTTCTATTTCAAGACTACAGTGTGGACTCTTAACAAGGTAAGTCTGTCAGTCTCCTAGTCCAAAAAATCTATATATATATATATATATATATATATATATATATATATATATATATATATATATATATATATATATATATATTGTAATGAAATGAAAGTCAAATATACATTCATTATGTCAAATAACATTAACAAAGCACTTCAACCCTCAACCGTTAGAATACAATGAACAAACACTAATTGTACTATTGCAATGAAATACAAGTCCTGCATTATAAGAAAATTTAAAAATCTCCATCCATTGAAAAATGATACATAGCTCCTACACTGTGACATACCTGGAGCTTCCATCTATGTGCAAAAAGAGATTTACATTTTATGCACAAAATAAAAGATATATTCTATATTTTACAAGATCAGTTGTGTACATTAGAGATCTACTTTACTGTCAACTGGTCCCCCCCCCCCCAAAAAACAGTATCAAGTCAATTTCAGCTGTTTACTTGGTAAAGAAATACAAGCTGCCTATACACACATGTAAAGTGATCAACTTAGAATTATTTCTAAAGAGAAAACACACTTATATAAATCTTTTATAAATAATTTTAAAAATAAATTAAATGAATAATAAAACATTAATTAAATAAACGATATTAAAGAAAAAATGAATTTTCAAATCTTTAATTACAAGTCAAAAATAAAAAATACAGAATTTAAAATTATTAAAATGTAAAACTTTTTCAGGATAAAGAAATTTAGAACTTAATGAAAGTTAGGAAATAATATGAAATATAAAGCCTTACTAATTTGAATTTTTTCAAATAGTTGAACTGATCTAGTTGAACTTAATTTAGAATTTTGATTAAATTTCTCTTTAAAAATTACGAATATCTATATATAAAAATACTTTAAAAATAAAATACAGAATGGAAAAAATCTTACATTTCAACATACAACAATTTATTCAATAAATGATAAGCCGTTGAATATCAAGTCAAAAGTTTATTTATTTAGAGCAACATTTCGGCAACTAATATGTTGCCCTTATCAAGCCTGAAAACCATTTTACATTATATTATAAATAAGCATAAAAATACAAGTAAACTCAGAACAAAAAGTTTAAAAAAATTTTAAATTAAATTTTAGTCAAAAACTTGAAACAAACCCACCTACATGGTGAGTCATAAATTCATCTAAAATATAATTAAAACAGTAACAAAACTGAGAGAACAATACATAAAAAATCACCCAAACCAAATAAACCACACATAAAACCATAAAATAACTAAGAGTTCAACATACAACCAAAATTAACTAATTCTTAGATGCTTTTAATTTATACAACAATGGCTTATATATACTACATAATTTATCAAAATAATTTTTAATGTTGATACCATCTATCTGTAAGTTAATATGGACAACTTCAGAATAAGCCCTCTTCCTCCAGTTGGACTCATTATCCAGTCTGTCAGGCTTAATAAGCGCAACAAATTTGTTGCCGAAATGTTGCACTAAGTAAAAAAGCTTTTGACTTGATATTCAATCGGCCTATTTATTCAATAATTATCTCGAGTGCTCAAGTAAACACGAACAGCAGACTACAATTTATGCTTAGACCTCTTGTTCTATTTAAGTCTAACTATACTGATTACAATATGAATTTTTGCCAACCATTATAAACATTGATCCCAATTAGTTCAGACTGACTGTTTATAAGATGGATAAATTACTTACATCAATGATTTCTACATCGTAATCACTGCAGAACCAAAATTTGTAGCCTTCACAGTTGCAAATAACATCTGCAGCTCTGAAACACACCTGTTCGATGTCAAGAGTTGCTTGTCGTACAAGGCCGCAAGGAACATTCTATAACAGAAAGGCGACATATTTTCAATATAGAAAAATAACAACATAGAAATGTTTAATTTAAATTAATACTTTGAAGCCTAACCCCTAAACAGACGCCCGTCTCTATCTGCCTGGAGGTTTTTAGGTATAATATAAAAAATGGCTGACATAATAAACACTATGTTTACATTAAATTATACATTGTTGTAAAGAGAAAGAAGCAAAATTTTAGGAAATACATACATATGAATTGATTACTTCCATATAAATCTTACATATACATACGACAAAGCAATATACTTGTTTGAAAAATGTATAAAAAGTCAAAAAAATAAAATAGCAACACTGCACTTCACTATACATATTTTGCATTGGAACGAAAATAAATATTACATGTTATATATCATTTTAAAACCAAAACAAAATGTAATTTAGAAATATTTCTTTTAAAATTTAGAAAACTCTAAAATCGGGTCATTTACATTTCCATTCAATTCATCAATGAAAGATATATCGATTGTATCTTGGCCAAGATCGGTTTCACTGTTACTGTCTAAAATCAACATATATCGTATTGAATCGCTTCCCAAAGTGTCTTTAGCCATTATATCTATAACAAAACATCTCTAACAATCCAAATTAAATATACTAAATAACTAAAAGGTAAATTTAAAATGAAGAAATATCAGGGAGAATGTTCCAAATTAATTCGTCTTCTGATGTCTCGATTAAGCTGGAGAGTAGAGGATCATGTGATTCTGGATGAGCCTTACCATTCATTGAATACCTTGGTTGAGATATGATCCATGTTATTGTGTAGTCTATTGGTGAACTTGATAGTGGAAAGACTGCGCCTGCTCTCAAGTGTAGGCAAGCCCCATTCTTGTTCAGCCTTTTGATAATAGGTTGAACAAATTGCACCTATAATTATTTTTGATGGTCTGTTCTAGACTGAGTTCATTTTAGAACATGTAGAGCCTGGGTTCCAAATCGGGGCGGCATGTTCCAGCACAGGTCTAATGGTGTAATATGTGCCTATTACAGTTGTAGGTTTTGATCTCCATATAGTTTTCTAAGAATGTTTAATTTTCTTACGGCTTTGTTAGCAATGCTTTTGACATGGTTCGTGAAGCTAAATTTAAGATCCAGGTTAATGCCGAGGTAATAATATACACAAGTTTTTGCCGTCAGACACCGTCAAAGCCGCAGATAGATAAAAAAATACTGCTACAGAATTTCTGTGACATTTTTCCTGGAGGTCATATATTATTGATTGACTCAGGTAAAAAGCTAATCCACAGTGCTAGGTTTTGCTCGAAAAGCTGTTTCATAAAAGCAGAATAGGTTATGCTCTACAAGGTAATCCATAAGTCGGTAATGAATAATAAGTTCCATAAGTTTACAGAGGATGCAGGTTAAATGTAGGTCTATAACTTTTACAGTTAGTGGGATCCTTTCTTGGCTTAAGGATTGGGATAATAATAGAATTCTTTCATATTCTGAACAATTTGCCAGTGCATCAGGAGATATTAAATATTTCAAGGAGGAATCCCTTTACATTTCCCCCAAAATGGATGATCATTTGTCCGAAGATGCCGTAAGGTGAATAACGGATTCCTGTTCTTCAAGAATAAGATCAGAGATGAAAATGCAGTCCTCACTTATTTCTAACAACTGATTTATACGACTTATATTGTGATCTGTCTTCTGCTGTAAATCTTAATTTGCTTTCTATTTCATATTGCATCTCAAGCATTTTTGCAGTTTCTTTATTAGTTCTAGCATGTTCACCATCAATCGAGAGGACATTTGTATGAATATTTTCCTGTATAGAATTACTGGAGTTATTTAAAATCTTTATCAGGTACCAGTATTGAGATGTCCCTTTTTACAGGTCAAGTCTGCTGCACAGCTCGGCCCATTTTTCTTCCTTGCAGACTTACGCCATATATTATGGTTTACTAGAAATATAGTGTGGACAGCTCTTTGCTTCAAATTCCCATTATTATAATCTATGTATCAGCCAACCTAGGTTTTTAGACCTACCAGATGTTGAACTCATGGTATCTGGGTTACAGTCAAGTGCTCTATTACTCACTACTTCACTCAGCCACACTATATTTCTTGCCCTTATTTCACCTATAATTCTTTATTAAACCTCCCATGACCTCCATAGATAGTATACCTACTTTAGGTATGCAGCTTTTAACATTTACCACTTTATTCAAGTTCCAAAGAGTTTTATGTCTTCACTCTTAATCCTAATCAATTTTCATCTAATTCTTTGTGTATACTCCACAGCTAACAATAGTAACTTGTATGTTCTCCTAAATCAACCTAGCTCCTACCTAATTAAGGTATTAATTAAATCAGTTTGTATAGTAACTGTGTAAATTATTTGTATTACATATTAAAACAGACAGATATTAACTAAACCAGCTTACACCATTTTATTACAACCAAATGGACTTGAATTCAATTTTAAACATTTTAGTTTCAAGTAGGGATAGACCAATTCTGATTCTTAATTTTTTAGAGTTCAATTGTGATTTTTATTTGAAATAATAAAAGGAAGAGATATCTCAAACTTACTGTACTGGCATATACACTGTATTTTTCATTTGAATATCCTAAAAGATATTATAAAAGAGTCCTCTGGCACAAGGATTAAAAAAAATTAAGTTAAAGAAATGCCTATGCAAACCTAAATGAAACATAGGCTAAAGCAATCTCCTGTAAACCAAATGTGTTATACCTATCTGTCAACTGTACAGGTTGTTAGTAATTTTTTAAAAAAAGTCAAGGACTTTACTGCACATATAACCTTGAAATACTTCAAATTATAAAATAAAGTAATTGTTGTCGGGTTTCTGCTATTTCCTTATTTCTTAAATCAAGAGCAACCTCTCGATTACATTAATTTACTCAACTGCCAATGAATCACTAAATATTTTACAGCAAATGATTTATTTACCATAATGTTTAGAAAGATAGAAATAAAAAGGAATGATTCAAAGGGCGAACTATAACAAACTACAACCATTTTAAGAAAAGGAGAAAAGATAAGGCTGTTTATTCTAAAAAAACTGAAGCATCTTATCTTTAAATATTAGTATCTTCAACCAAACATAACTAAACAATCATTGTCCATTCAGTATAATTTATTAACACTTTGAAGCCTAGCCCCTTAGTAGGAGCCCATCTGTGTCTGCCTAAAGGTTTTACGATAAAATATAAAAAATTCCTGTCTTATAATAAATACTATATTTACAAGAAATTGCACATTATTGTAAAGGGAATGAAACAAGCTTTTAGGAAATATATGCATATAAATTGATTATTTACATATAAATTGCATTATGCCCATTTAAAAAAAGTATAAAAAAGTAAAATAAACTCTGAATGACCTAAAGGTAAAGACATGTAAAATAGAATAACCAATATAAAAAACGATAACAACAAAAACTAAGAATATGCGAAAGTTATGTTGCTGTGGAGATAAATATGGGAACTCGAGCTGTACACAGGCGTAGGCAACTAGCGTTAACTAAATGGCCTGATCTATGCTCGGGCATAGGCTTGAAAGTGTTGATAACAAAATATTTACAAATGAGTATGCCAGTTTTACAATCTGTGGTTAAGGTCTACATTAAAGTAGTGATGGTTTTACTTTTCCTATAAATATTAAATTAACAAAATCCGGATTTAAAAAATGTAATTACATTTTAAGTATAAAAATAAGACTAATTCACACTTTAATCAAATAAATAATGTAAAATTAAGACAACAGAATCTTAAGTATAAGAGAAATACTAATAAACTAAAAAAATTTAATAAAATTTATTTTGAAGAAAAACAGAATACATACTACTTTGCCAGCTTTATGATTGGTTATCATTTGCATCTGTGCATATGCTGAGCCATGGACGGAAAGTGGGAGTGCACAATGATAACCAGTTCCTGGATCGTCATCTTTAAACAACAACAAAAAATTCAAGGTGAAAAAGATAAGCTTTAAACACATACAAGGTTATATGTTTCAACACATTGGTTGGAAGAGTTAATGATATTTTATAGTTTTAATTTTATAAATAGTTTACTCTACCATTATTTAAAGTTACAATTAAATTTAAAATATCCCTGGTTAAAAAAAAAAATTTCACTTGTCCTCTATAAAAGATTGAGAAAATTAATGGATCATGCTGATAATAAGGCTTTTAGAGGCGTTTTCAACAATTACAAAAAAATGTATTTCTTTACAAAAAACCCCCACAATTGAGTCCAGTCTTTTCAAGGCAAAAAACTTTTTTCTGATATTGGTAGCTATATAAGAATTTGAAGAAATTCTTGGTTGAGTTCAATTTGTCCTTATTTTCTATGGAATGAATTGAATTCTTTCATTAATTAGAAGTGTTGTTTCTAGTAAAAGGCTGTTTCTTAGAAATGTTGCTAGCAACTACCAAACTGTGATCAACTCAAAACAAACCTATTAAGGTCTAACATATTTTTCAAATCCAACTGCGCAGCCAGTCTTTTGTTAATCATATTTCACTTATAAAAACACTCCAAAACCCTACAAAAATGAACTTTTGAGACATAAAAATTTATTTGTTATTAATTATAACCTTAGTTTGTTATATTTAGCTTAAATTCCTTGTTGAGTTTGTTTTAGATACAGTAGAGTCTCAAAAATCCGAGTCCCGATATTTTGAGCTTCCGTTAAATTCGAGCCTGTTTCTATTTTAGACTATTTTATCTATTTGAAAGGAAATTTAAATTATTTACTGTTTGACAGTGCAAATTTACATTCCGATAAAAATCAACTGCTCTGATGACATCCGTGCTTTATTTCTACCCGAAAATGTTACGAACTTAATCCAAGCGATGGATCAGGGTGTTAAATATTTATGCGACATCGTAGAATGAAAACGATTTGATAAGCAGACACAGAAGATACTTTATAAATTTTTCCAAAAAATGTAGCTACCGTGATGAACAATGTATTCCAAAGCATTTAATTTATGTAAGTAATGTAATCATTACAGTTCTATAAAGGTATTTTGTGCCTTCTGAATATTAGGGTTCATTAGAACCCCCATTTGTTCTAATGTTCAAGAATGTATTTCTGTGTAATCCGAAAAGATCTCTATTCCATCTACCTCAAATTATCGAGACTTTACTCTACTACGTTTAGAAATTAAAATAACATGACAGCCTGTCATCGTCTGTCATGTGAAAGGAATTCACAATACAAGCTACCATTATCTGTAGTCAATGTGTTAATATAAAATAATTTTGTAAGTATGTAAAATTTTGATTTACATCACAGCAACTACTTTTTAATTTTATTAGAGGAGATTCTTACAGAACAAATTATCAGTCAATTCAAAAACGTATAACAAAGAAGAAATCAGACTACAGTAAATTCATTTTTTAATTTTACAATTATTATAAGTGATAATGATTTAAATACTTTTAATACCGAGGATTTTGTAACATGTGGGATGTTAATGTCCAAAATTCGTTTTTTTGTGGTATCCCTATATTTGTAAGAAAAAATTTTACTGTGATATTTCTTTTAAAATTAGTTTTCAAAATGAATTAATTCTTTTAAAAAATTACATACTAGAATCAAAACAATATCAGAGAAAAAAAACATTATAAAAGTTTGTTATTAATTTTTAATTTATATTGTGATTTAAAAGATAAAATAAAAAATATCATTATTTACACAATTGTAATTAAAGTACTGTTTACAAAATATTACATATAAATTTATATACTTTATTGACCACTTTAAAAATAGAGAAAGTTTGAGTGTTTTATTAAATAAGGCTTTTACTTTATGTGCTAGAGCCAATCAGCAGTACACATTGAGTAAATATACAGCAATGCTTATCGAAATAAGTGATAATTGTCACAGATGGCCAGTATAATTGTCTGACTGACAAAAAACCTGTGCAACCAAAATGTAACACATACTCAAGTATACTTATCTGATGGGATTATAACCAAGTCAAGTCAGTCATTCTCCTTTATAAAACAAAATCTAAAATTAAGCTTTGAGCCAATACCAACTTTATTTAAAAACTACACGTACTATTTAAAAGTTAAGTTTCAATGTTTGCAACAAACATTATCTTGTTACATTAAAAACAAGTAATATAATTTTTTGTTTAAAGTAAATTCTATCTGAAGTTAACAAAGAAAAATTTTATAATGGTTTGCTTATATCCAGTTTTTCTTTTTTTTATTCTTTAATTCATTTTTAACCCTAGAGTACTACAGTATTTATGATATTGTGTGATAACGATGGCAACAGTTTGAGGTTGTACAATGGAGGTTTCAATGACAACCAAAAGGGGGACAAATTCATATACATCTTTGAAAAACACATTTCTAGGTACTGAAAGTTGGCGCAGTGTCAAAGCACGGTTGACTTCGAACATGAAGATTCTCAGTTCAAATCCAGATTGACCCCCAAATTTTTATAATTTAATTATTGAATAAATATTTTAAAAAACTTTATCAACATTAATCCAAGATAGGTTAAAAAAAATGTATTCAAAATTAATTGAATGATTAAAAACGTATTTTATTAACGATTGAAAATTTGTGCAAAATATGTATCAGGGGTTTCTAATCATATGTTATGTTAGATCAATACTGGATGAACTCCATTTAATTCAGCTTGTTTATTTTAAGAAGCTTATCAATTGTTTTCTATTTACTCAAAAAGCAACTCAGCTTTTAGACACAATTTTAGTTTTCAGCCTGTGCAGATAGTTGCCTCTAGAACTCTTCATTGTAAACACTTTGGTTAGACATCAATTCAAGTGTTTTGTCTCAATTTGGCGCTTCATTTTATGATTTCTTGTTAAAATGTCTCAAATTAGTATAGAAGTGATCCAATAATTGTTCTAAAGCAATTCATTTGCAAGTTCTATTAACCTGATCTCATTTCTGAGATTTACCTGTGTTTCTTGAAATGTAGTGTTATATATCGAAACTGTGATTTTGAATATGATCAAAAATGCTCATCAATCATAATTATATGTTTGACCTTACAAATGAACTCATTCATAACATTTAAATGTTTTAGCACTTAACACCAAATAAATGTACATTCTGCACTCTAATATTAGTGAATGTTTTACCACCAGTAATATTCCTAACTTGGGCTAATTGAATTTTGTTAAATCTCACCTCTTTATAATTTTGCTTGTTTAAATTAAATGCAGACCTTATACGGTTTCTATTAATATCAGAGGCGGTTATCTGAAAGTGTAATTATTTTTAATTTGATTTAATTTCAAACTTTGTTAGTCTTTTCAAAGTTTAAAATTTCCTCATTTACATAATTTCTGCTACCAAAGTTATACAAATTATAAACTTCATTATTTACAAAAATTTTAATTGCTTAAGCTTTTATACAGTTTTCTGAAAATGTATTAAGCATATTTAAGAAAAATAGGTAATTCTTTGTTTACTCATTAAAATTTAACCCTTTGATTAGAAATATGTGCCTACCCTGATATGATCCCTGAGAGAAACATATTTTAGAAAATATTATCTTTTTTCTAATGTTTTTCTTTAGTTTTCTCTATTTTTTAAAAATTTTAGTAATATTTGTTGATATTTTTTATTTTGACTTATTTTCTCAAGTTAACAAAACTTATTTTATGTTTACCGTCAATTTCTTAGCTAAAAATTATCGGTTAATCTTTTTTTTTTGAATACTTATTCATTATAAATACCGCACATAGCCTGAAATTTGAAAATGAGCTTCATCACTAAAGAAAACGGTTGCATCATGAGGAATATAAATTTTGTAGGGATGAAAATTTGGTTCATAACGAATAATTCATCTTACACTGCGATTTGAAATCCCACGCAACAGCGTGTTTATGTGCTGAATGCCCTGGAGAGTGCCAAAATGACTGCCTGACTCTCTCAAGATTTTCTGGTATAGTGACAGTCTCTAGCTTGCTAAACCACTTTTCATAACACTTCTTCTCGCCCTAAATGCGTCCATGCACATAATCAATTCCCGACCAGGACCAGGAAGAATATTGACACAAGTATGAAATGCTTTTTGAGGTTCAATTATGGAATGGCATTTAGACAACTATGCTCTGACGACAAACATATGCTACTTGTTACTCCAATGGGACTGAATAGGCATGTAACGAAAGCCCCCCCCCCACTGTGAAAGAGATCATCCTCACCTTTTTTGCACCAAATCTTGTCACTTGGTATAAAATACAAATCAGCAAATTTCTGTGCCACATCCTGTATATGTGACTAAAGAAATTTGATTTTACATTTAATATGTATGAGTGTAATAAAAATTAAAATTACACATTAAAATGTGAAATCCTATACATCAACAAAAAAGGACCACATCTCAACACACTAGAACAATATGAAATTTACAGACACACAAAAACCCAAAGTACAAACATATTAAACGACCAAACACAATATAAATCACACATACTCTTTGATACTATCGAAAACCTACCATTAAAACCGTCACCGCTTGACCCAACATCTCCAAGCAGAAGACACTGATGAAGATCAGCACATAGCGATCGAAAACGTTCTGTCTCAGTAAGTTTTAACAAATTTACTAAATTCAAATTTCGGATAGTCATGAACTATTGTTTAAGTGATTAATAAGATTCACCGAACGTAATGGACTATAAAATTCAAGAAAATTAAAATACTGTAATACATATGATTTCAGTTACTCTATAAAATTGTGTGCTGCATTCACTAATAGTAACAAATCTGTCTGAACACTTCACAAATAGCTTAATGTATCACCAAAGTAACATTTTTTTCATTTCCTATTTATTAGATACTTTTTCATATTCTACCACAGAAAATTCAGTTGGAATTATTATTCAATTATATTAAAGTAGATTTCTATTTGGTGGAATAGCAATGATATTTGATAGTTTGTCTCTTTTGTTACTATTAAAAATGTAGAACAAGTACAATTGGAGGAAATTGGGGTTTTTAACCCTTTGATTAACAACATGTGCCTGCTCTGATATGATCCCTGGCAGCAACATAATTTTGAAAGATTTTTACACCTTTTTAAAATTTATATTTTAAGTTTTCTATAATGTTTAAATTATAGTAACATTTGTTAATATTTTTTCAACTTATTTTCTCATGTTGACCAAACTTTACCTTACGTTTATTGGCAATTTCTTTCCTAAAAATTATCTGTTATTCTTTTTTTTTATACTTATTCATTGTAAAATACCACACAAACTTTGAAACGATCAGTTAATACATGGGAAAACCCACAGACTTTGGTCACAAAAGAATGGGGACTATATACTCTGTGCAGTATTTATTGTCCAAATAGTTGTAAATTTTTAACCAAAAAATACAGCACAATACACAGGAAAACAAATCATAAACATACGTCAATACTAATATGAGAAAAATTGTACGACATACATACATGGGAATGCTCTCGCTGACCGTTGTGCGATCTCACATACTGGTATGTGAATGCTAATCAAAGGGTTAAGTATTGTTTTGTTTATATTGCATCAAAACTTAAATTAAATGACGTTTGGTGCTAAAACATCTTCTAATACAATCAGAATAGAGTTTTAGATTTTATTGTGAATCTGAACAAATTTTACACTTAGGTTTTTACCTTCAATGTCTGTAGTTGTTGAGATAATCTCACCATCTTCTTCAATATACCTTCTGTCAAACTGAACTGAACATCCAGGAATTATTTGCTGACCAAATGATAACTCTTTTTGTAGTTTCACTAAACACAGTTAAAATTTAAATAAATGACATCCCAACGTTAATTTAAACAGAAAAGAAAGATATATTAGGAAAAAACCATATCCGTTGTGGTGAAAACGAAATGTATAAAATGACAATTAGCAAATTACTTGTATATATAGTAAATTACATCTGAAATTAATTTTATTATTTTGAGGAATAATGGAGAGTGGCATATAATAATATTATATTTTTTGAACACTATTATCTTACATTCCACAAATAAAAGAACAAAAAAACAAACTGACATGTAAGAATGACAGAATTACTTTAATATTCTTTTACATTAGTATGGAGTAACACAAGAATCTACATGCGTCAGTTGTAAATCTTTCTGCAAAAAGGGTTACTGCAAGCACCTGTATACCATTAATAATAATACACTTCAAAAGGCTTCATTGTATGTAAAGCAAGACGAGTCCCGATCACTGGAGAGGAGCGTTAGTTTGGCATCAAGGGAAGTACATAGATTTATAGAAAAACATCTCTAAAAATGCAGAAAAAGCACGACCAGCCAACATCTGCAGCTTGGGAAGTTTCCAGAAGTTACCATCCCAACTAAAGATAAAGCTAAGAAAGAAATGTTTTGATAGGGCAGAAGAAAAATAAGTGACATAATGTAACCAATGAAGTTAAAGAGGGGGAAAGAACCAGTATGGAAACTACACAAAGGAAAAAGGAGAGGAGTTAGTAAAAATCTCAGGGTGTCTAGTAAAATAGCTTGAAGAAATTCCCTGAGTTTTCCCTGACTTTTCCTCTTTTAGATGTCTATAGAAAGCCCAGTTTACATTGGGCCCATCCATTGATATCTGAAGGATCTTGGATAAATCCAGACTTTGAACACCTTTTAAGAACGAATTGAGTAACTTTTTTGCTTTTGTGTCTGTAAGTAACACAGAACCAAAATATCGAGCTTTCACTTCATCCGTCTCTGCATCCCAATACCTAACACTCAAATCCATTTGGGCTCTTTGTGATATTTTGTTTAAACTTTCATCAAAGCCAATTACATAGTTAGAATTTGAATTTAATGATGTCAGTAACAGGTCTTTAAAATAATATGATAAACTGAATACAACACTATAGGAAATTTTATCTTTCCGCAATCTCATGTTCTGTGCACCGGTGCTATCAGGGAACATCCTTGGAAAGAGGCACACACTACCTTCTGCATTGCGTAAAGAAGTGTTGAATTACTAAATTCACGCACCATATAATCTCTGCTTCGGCCACTTCATCTTTTAGTTTATATTTATCCTAAGGAAGGAGGGTAGGTAATGACGACATCTGCATGACGCGATTGCCCGCTACGGCAATGAAAACTGGAACCTTCCATGTTGAAATAAACAGTGTAAAAATAATCACCGTCAAATAAAACACATACTATCACGAGTCTAGACAAATAGCTGGCTACAAATGTTTACACAGCGTTCTGTGTGGTCAGAAACAGACTGAGTTATCTGTTATCCCCACCCGTCCATATGATAAGGCCGCGGTCCAGGCTAAACTTCCCAGCTGTACCAACTAAACACATTTAATATTTATTGACATAAGTCCTGAAGTCATAGCAATGAGCTTATCAAATAAATAATGGGCATCTAAATAAAGAAGTGTTATTTCCTGACTGCCCTGCCCCTAAACAGCCCGTTGGCTTACAATACCAAATATTCGAGAGCAATGACCACTAGTTTTGTTTCTAATCAAAATAAATATTTTCCCGATTTTTTAAAATTTTCCCTGACTTTTCCCTGAATTTTCCAGAATCTTAAAATTCCCTGACTTTTCTAGGTTTTCCTGGTTTTCCCTGTCACTAGACACCCTGAATCTAGAGCGAGAGGGAGGGAGAGAGAGAGAGAGAGAGAGATATGTTAATTTTGGTAACAATTTCTAAACTAAGATAAAATAATAAAGTTGCTAATTAAAAAGGAAGTAATAGTAAGTGAGGGAGATAATTAGTAAATGGTATAAAGTGAGGGAAATATTACGAAAATAAAAGTTAGTACAGTATGGAAGCATTGGAGTGAATAGGGAAGTGAAATTAAGTGAGCGAGATATTAGTAAGTGCATGGATAGTCAAGTGTGAGTGGAGTAAGAAACCAACACAATAAATATAAATCATCAACTACAAGTATTAATTTATATTAAATTCAAAGGTAACTATTTCAAGTAAAAAAAAAATTTAATTCAAATATAAATTTTCACAAATTTGTTAAAGAAATAATAAGTAATTTCAGCCAGTAAATATAACTTAACAAACCAAGTGCAGTAACCTATAGATGCCTTAAGATAATTAAGGACAATTTATTCGATTTACTAGTTGAATAATAAATATAAGAGTTTTACTGCCTACCGGGAAATTAGAGCTAGACCAATTTAATTATGTATAACTACCTGTAATGCCTACAGCTTTGAACCCAGAATTAAAGTAAATCAGTTATTGTAAAATACGAGGGCTGTTTTTTTATCAACTTCCGATGTGGTATAAAAATAAAACTAGTGAGAGTAATTAAACAAAT
Organism: Prosapia bicincta; assembly: GCA_036971475.1. NCBI lineage: Eukaryota > Metazoa > Arthropoda > Insecta > Hemiptera > Cercopidae > Prosapia > Prosapia bicincta. The sequence continues at coordinate 37,146,339 of JBAIZL010000004.1, read as the reverse complement.
TTATTATCAAGAGTTACGTACATTATTAGTTACTTTTCAACATAATCGCCTTTTAAATTGAGGCATTTTTCATACCTCTGTACAAGCTTCTTAATACTTCTTTCATAGAAGTTTGCCGCCAGTGATTTGAGATGGGTTTTCACGGCGACTTGCAGCGCGTCGTCAGTTCGGAAGCTCTGCCCTCCTAGCATCATCTTCAATTCCGGGAAAATTTGATAGTCGCTCGACGCTAAATCAGGGCTATACGCCGGATGGTCAAAAACGTCCCATTTAAACCCGTCAAGAAGACGTTTCGTCAAAGCAGCACTGTGAGGACGGGGGTTGTCATGAATGAGCACAACTCCTGATGTGAGCATTCCTCTCCTTTTGTTCTGGATAGCTCTCCGCAAACGTTGTAACGTACCAGAATATCCTTCCACATTGATTGTGGTCCCTGGCTCTAAAAACTCCACAAGCTAAACACCTTTTTGATCCCAAAACACGTTGGCCATAATCTTTCTGTTGTTGAACGTTTTTTTGAATTTTTTGGGTTTGTTTGGAGAGTTTGAATGCATCTATTGTTGGGACTGCTGTTTCGTTTCTGGGGTGTCGTACAGAACCCATGTCTCATCTCCTGCCACGATTTTGTTCAAAAAATCATCGCCATCAGCTTCGTAACCACTAAGAAAAGACCTTGCTGACGTCATTCGTCGAGCTTTGTGGTCATCAGTCAACATCTTCGGCACCCATCGAGCACAAAGTTTTTTGTAGCCTAACTTATCAGTTACGATAGTGTATAGGGCTGACCTTGAAATATCAGGAAACTGATTGGATAGCTCCGTAATCGTAAACCTCTTATTGCTTCTTACACTTTGGTCAACTCGTTCAACGAGGTCTTCGTTTGCGATCGACTTTCGTCCTTGGCCCCCTTCATCATGAATGTCAACTCGTCCATCTTTAAATTTCCTACACCAATCACGCACTCCACTGTCACTCTTAAAGCTTTCACCGTATACTCGTTTCATTCTACGGTGAATTTCTGCTGCGGATAACCCTTTAACTTGCAAGAAACAAATGACACTTCGCAAGTCACATTTGGCGGGAGATTCTATCAAGGTAGCCATGTTTATGTGTCACTGGATAAACTGGTAATGGCGTCGGACGCCCGAAAACGAGTGAGGTTGTAGTGGGAGAGGTGCGCAGTCGATTGCCGCGCATTACTGGCCGATGCCGCTCGCCCTGCCGTCTAGCGGTACAGTCGGAAGTTGAAAAAAAAACAGCCCTCGTACAAGTAGATGTGTATTAATTTGATTGTCTTAGAGTCAAAGATCCTGTAGAACAGCTTTAAGGATAGAGGTATGTTACACATGCACACATACACAAACACACACACCAAAAACAACCGAGGTTATTCAAATACAAAAAATTATTTATTATTATTTTTTTATTTATTCCTGATGGTGTTGGTACTATATACCAACTAAAAGTATTGAATAAAAAAATTAATAAATAATTCTTGTTCTTGAATAACAGTTGTTTTGATATAAATGTATGTATAACTATATATATATTTATAACAATACCTTAAAATGATACGATTTACATGCTTTATGTATAGAAAGAGTAGCTTAAGAGGACTTAGGTGACTTACTAGACTTCTAAAACCTTGATATTTTCATTGATTAAAATAACTTAAAACATTTGTATGATTTAAATTTATAACTAGAATATTACTTTGTGCAAAAGTTACCTTTGTTTTCCTTGACCAGAGGTTTAACTATCTTGTCTTGGAGGTCTTGTTTAAATTTTTTAACAGCCCTAGTTTTATTGCGATTTTGAGGTTTTAAAGCAACACGCAGTGGAGGAAACTTTGAAATTCTTTGCTTGGAATCATCGGAACTAACACTAACACTATCTTGACTGCAGTCTTCGACCTCTTGAGCACATAGAAAACCCTGATTATTCATCTTCTCATTATAAAAATTTCTACAACTACACGATGAAGCTACCTTACTATATTTTGAATTAATTCCAGGTAATAATTCTAAAAACCGTTGTATCACATCATTTTTACAATCCTTCGATCGGCCAACTATAGGATCAGACTTGGGCGACAGAGAATCGGCTTCCCAATCGTCAATAATAGCTTTCAGATCTGGATTCATTGCTTTGTTTGAACTTGTATCGGGTTTAGAAAAATCATCTGTTTTTAATGTCAGTTCTGTAAACATTTTTGGAGCAACTTTATTTGTTATATTTATTAAAGAACTTTTATCTTCATAGGTGGGTGATGAGCAAATTATTTTAGCAGGAATGTTTTTAGGAACTTCAGCACTGGACAAAATATTTGAAGATAAACTAATATCACCACAGAATTTATCACTAAGCGTAAAATTATTTAGATCACTAGTATTACTTTGTTGATCACAACCTTCTATTTCTTTTTCTAATGGACTAATTACAATTTGACTTAATGTCTGAATATTATTTACAATAGCACCGTCTTGTTTTTCTTCTTGGTATTTTAAAACATGATAAGGAGAGGTCAGAGTTCTACTAACAACACAGTCTGTATCTTGGTCTTCATTACAATTTTTACTAACTGAAGGTTTTATGTCTACAATTTCAAATTCAGGACTTGAAATTTGGACACAGTCTTTACTGCTTACAGGTGACTTTTCATCATCAATTCTTTCACTGCCATTATTAACTTCTAAGCAATTATCAGAGATCCTTGAATTAGCTATTCGTTCACAGAATGTTTCCCTTAACTGCATGAAAGCTGGAGTACATCTAAACCTATAAAAAAAAAAAAAAAAAAATAGAAACACATGTAACATTTAACTAATTTAAAATTTTTAAAACACTTAAATAAAAACGATAAGGCAGAATAGCAAAATGGAAAAGTCACTTTTAAAAGACTGAACATAGTTTTGACGAAAAACTAATTGTAAGTTTTCACTAAAGTAAATAACAATTTTTAATGACAGTGCAAAACCAAGTAATGTGCTAAAATAATTTTCTTTAAGATTTTCCATTTGAAAAATAAAGAGCATAAAATTTTCATGATTAAACATTGAACACAAAAAGTTGCACACAAATAAATGTTCATATTCAAAGTAAATCTTTATTACTTTATTCACATCTGATATTAATTTGCTACAACTTTTAGTTTATACAAAATATGTGTATTAAATCCAATACACATACACAACACACAATGCAATGACCCTACCAACCATCACAAAGATAAAAATTTTGAACAAGCATCGCCAATCAAAGTGAGCCCTGCTAATGCTTGCCAAAATCTGCCAGAGAACCAGTCACTAGACCTTATTTTAACTTACAGAGATTTAATTAACCCTATGGGTACTGTTTCCCAGGGAATGAATTCTTTTTAGGTATCTCAGCTTAATGAACAGGGTGTCGGAGTGTGTAAGAAAATTGTTTATTAAATAAATTTCAACTCAATTTGCAAGTTAGTAAAAACACTTTTTTATTTCATATAACAAATTTTCGCTTTAGCACAGATTTATCAATATTAAATTCTTACAAAACTGCTTCTTTCGTTTTACAGCATTTCTAAAGCACAATAAAACTTTTATAAATGAACTTATTTTTTATTTCTTACTTTGCTAGCTTACTAGCTTTTTTTCTTACTAGCTTAGTTATTTTAATGTCTTTAAACCCTTTGGTTCCAAATGTAACCCTTTGAAAAATGTACTTAATTCTAGCATACATTTATATTCTGAAAACTTATGATTTACAGATAAATTTAAAATATAATTAAAAGAAAAACATATTGACATTTATAAATTCATAAGAAAAATCACCTATGCAAGTAAATCTCATATTACCAGAATGTTTCATCTATTCCAAATAAAAAATGTATACCCCATATTTTCACATATTATTATGCATAATTTTCTTTTTGTGTTTTCTCTTTGATTGACAAAGACCACTTTGTGGTTGAAATATTTCATTGGTTAAGTGCTTTTATGTGTTTCTATTTCAAGACTACAGAGTGGATTCTTACCAAGGTAAGTCTGTCAGTCTCCTAGTCCAAAAAATCTAAATAATCTTTACCAACCAAAACTAACATATATATATATATATATATTCTTGATATTTTACGTTATCCATTGTTTTTCCATTGCACTGACTACAGTGTGGACTCTTACCAAGGTAAGTCTGTCAGTCTCCTAGTCCAAAAAATCTAAATACTCTTTACCAACCAAAACTAACCTAAAAATATATATATATATATGAAGTTAATATATTACTATTGTAAATACTTTTATCCACCACTAAGTGCAATAATTTTACCTTGTGTGATGAGGTATCTTTCGGTCATTTGATCATTGTTGAATCACTGTATATATATGAAGTTATTATTATTAATTGTAAATAATTTTTTCCACCACTAAGAGCAATAATTTTACCTTATGTGATGAGGCACCTTTCGGTCACTTGACCATTGTCCACAGTGCAACGGAAAAATAATGGACTACATGAAATATCACGATATATATACCACTGTGTGGTTGAAATATATCATTGTTTAAGTGCTTTTATGTGTTTCTATTTCAAGACTACAGTGTGGACTCTTACCAAGGTAAGTCTGTCAGTCTCCTAGTCCAAAAAATCTAAATAATCTTTACCAACCAAAACTAACCTAAATATATATATATACAGATATATATATATACAGTATATATATATATATATATATACAGATATATATATCATACTTATTTAAGTTTAACAATTAATATTTCAAATATGCTTTTTGACTGTTGAATGATTTCGAACAATATTTATTTACTTTCTGTAAATCTTACTTCTGAGAATTACTTTTCTATACTAATTTGTTAATTTTCAACCAGTTTCACTTGCAACCCTTTATGCTGGGTTAATTTCTATATCTTTTCCTATCCAAAACTAGCTAATGTTTTAATTTTTCTATTTTAAAATTCAAACAAACTTAACAGTTCTTTAATCATAATTTCTGTAATCTATAAAACCCTTGAGCAAATTTGTAATAATTTTGAGCACTTTATTTGTTTACAAAGAACATAATTTTTTATCTCTAAATTAATATTATTTCAGTATACTTTGTGAACAACCCTTTTAATCAATTTGCTTTAATTTTGTGTTAGTTTACCAATATTTAGGTTTTTATCTATTTTGTGTACATTTAATTTCAATCTCTAATGTCAACAAACCCTAAGAGGATTTATTTCCAACATAATTTAATTCTCAAACAAAAATTGATTGTTTATATCTGTACTTGTTTGACTGCCATTTTGGTTTTGATAACTTCAAAGTCAAAATGGTGCTAGGTGCTTCTTCACTTCTAATATAAATAAAGCCATTATCTTTATAGCAACGTTTATTTATTGTATTTTTTAAATTAAAAAGAATTACTTGAATTTTCATTTCCCCCAAAATAAGTGAATTTACAAAATTATAGATTTGAACAAGAAGAAAGCAGCTACGTTCTAATTCGTGCCATTTCCTGGATCCTTGCTAGATTCCACAGTTTGGGGTGCCCAGATTTTGTGGCGTGAAGCTCTTCTCCATGGTCTGCTTCCTCAGCTCATTCGTTCGTCACTCGTCACCACGAATTTAATATTTAAAAGTTTACAGTTCTCTTATCCTTGTTTTTCTAAATAGAGTTTCACTGATTTTACTCCCGATTTCAAAACAGTTTCTTGATAACATGATTTTTAATTTTTTATTGTTTTCACATTTAACAGTTTTAAAATTTGTTTTAGCGAATTTTAATGTCACTATCTTCTAAAATCAATTTACGGTTTATAAACTTTGTAAACCTCTATTTTTTTATCTATTTGATATGCACCACCTTTTGTTTGAATTTAGCCAATTTCAGGGACTGAAACCACTAAAAAAGGCTTGGGAATCGCACAGTTACATTTTGCAGCCACCTTTTCCCTGCACTTAGCACATGATGTTAGAATTTAACACTTTCACATCATAAAAAGCAGAGTTAGTCGAACGTCGTCCAGCCCTGACGATAACTCTAGACTCACCGACTATTCGTTTCAAACACCCTCTCTATTTCTTCAAACCTCACCTGTTGTCTCTGATACAATCAGCAGACTTGTTACAACGTGACGTAGAATCATACGAGCTACCCCTCACGTGATCCTGTACGTCACAGCTTCCGGCGGTAGTTGTCTTCTAAATTTTAGTTTAGACATTTAATTCAGGGCGTAACTTTTTAAATTTTGAATTTCGGAGATTTCCATATTTTTGATGTTTTTTATAATTTTTCTATCTGCACATTTTCAAATGTCAATGAACTTTCTACATGCATTTTGACTTTTCTTTCTTTTTCTTTGTTCCTTCATTTATCTCCTTCAAATCAAAAATAATAAAAAAACCTCCCCCCTTTAAAAATGGCTTTACTTTATAAGTTTCTTTGAAATAGCTGGTTATGGCACTGTATTTATATTTGTTTATTCTCAAAAATTAAAATTTTATATTTTTTAAATTTGAAATTCTTATTAAGCCCGTTACAACATGCACTGAACTTTTGTTTTTGGCATTATAGTTAAATGATAATATGGTCAAGGTTTTATTATACGGTATTTTTCCAAACTTAAATTTCGTCAAATTTATTTTACACAGTAAATAATAATTATTTGAAAGGTTTCTTATGTGTATATGCAATAGACATATTAAAAATAAAAAATACAGAAAAAAATCAATAAAAATTTTATAAAAAGAGATAAACAATTTCTTAAGTCCTAATAGGGATAGGCGTTTCTGTTACTTAAAATGAGAGAATTTTAACTTTAAACAAACAGAACTAAGCACTCTCAATATCTAATTCAAAGAGATATTGGAATATTCTTCACAGCATTACTTCCTAGTGAAGCTTATCACCTGATCAGACTTTTCTCAAACAATATACGCAACAGGTTATTGAAGTAAAACATTCAAGTAATTGTCTCTTTCCAAATAACATTACATGAATTGAAATGTGCAATTGACCCTACATTGCATATTGACTCCAAATGGAATCATCTTTTTTATTTAGATCTACAACCAAAATATGATTCCAAAAGAAATCTTTCTGCATATCTGTGTAAAATATAAACCTTCTTCTTTCAAATAGTTTATTCTAAAATATCAAAGAGTGCAAGCACAATATTTATAGCAGATCATATTAAAAGTAGAATACAGCTTTTTTATTTATTATTTTTTATTGTCAATAGTCTATAACAATCAAATAAATGATAAATTACCATTAAAAAATGTTTTATGTATTAGTTATATTTTAAGCTTGGTTGTGTTTTCATTTCTGAATAGATATTTACCTAAACATCCATGACTCCAATTAGAGTCACCACGCATTGGCCTGTTAGTGTTATTCCAAACTGTACTTACCATTGTAGGTTGTTTAAGACTGTATGTCCTGTCCCTGGTGATAGTGAAGATGAAAATTGCATTGATGAAAATTAAACAATAGAACCATCCAGTGTTTTCTTTAAATTTAAAGATATTGTTACATTGCCAGAAAACTTATGTCGTAATTCCTAGTTGCTATATACAAGAGCACATGTTTTGAGGTTGACATATAATAAGGAATTGAAATTACCAGAGTTTCGAATTGAACTGAGAGAAACTCTTTGTAACACTGGCAGTAAATCAATGACAAAAATAGGAAAACCATCAAATGAAAATCATCCCTTAAAAAAAATGTAGTGATAGTTAATCGACCTATAGCTGATGTCCGAAGAGATACGACTGACCACTAGCCATAGCTTGCAGAACTAAAATAATGTTGTAAGAACTCAAATTGTAAGAAGTACACAACTGTTAAGTGTAATAAATTGTCTTTTTGTATTTCATAAAAATTGTTTTTTTTTAAATTTCACAACTAAAAATATGAAATATTCTATTTAGTTTCTGTGAGTTATAAATAATAATTCTGTGTATATTTTATTGAGTATTTAATTATATTTCTTTATAAACATATTAATTTAAAACAATAATAATGGCAAAGAACCTTAAAAAATGGCGGTAAATAAAAATTATGTATTATTCATTATTCAGTTATTTTATTCCCTGCAATGCACGATGACTCCATTTGGAACCAATAAGTAAAAACCAACTTCGGTTAAGTACATTTTTGAAAGTATTTTTCTATTACATATTCCATACCCATAGACATATAGGATTTATTATTTTAAAAAAATTAAAAATTAACCAGTATAGGATTAATACAAATATTTAGCTATTGCTGATGTTAGGTGGCAACATGTGTACAAAAAAGATACACATGTATTTTAAATCTTTTATCTTTCTTTACTGGATTGAGCTGTAAAAAATGATGTTTGTACATCTTGTAAATACAGTGACAGTAAAACTGTAGCAAGGGAAGTTTCTTGTGCCAGAATTATGTCATCAGAAAACTATTTTTGTTTCATAAGTACCTGGGAAGTTTAGGAGAAGGTTGAATATTTTCCATGTCCTCATCATCACTACAGAATTCATACATCTTGTCTGCTAATCTTCGACGTCGATACCATTTAAATTTCGGTTCACAACCATCATCTGATTCTTTGAATGCATAAGCCTAAACAAAATCATTCACAGGTGAAGTTATTCCTCAATTAAAATGTTTTAAATTGTTATCTTCCAGTGACGGTGGAAAATAAAAAAGCATTGTAAAAATGATTATAGAATATAAAATTTGTCTTCAAATAAAACTGAGGTATTTACTAAATAAGAAAACAATTTATAATTACTTGAATACTTTCTTCTGCTCTTTAATGATATACAAATTTTTAGAAATCAATGTATTTCGGACGTTTTACCTATTATTGCATTACTTTATTATGGAATTAACACATTTTTAATAATTTCAAAATGGAACTCAACTTTTAAAAACTTTCCATGGTTCTAGATTAGTAACAATATTATTTTTCTCTAATTAAATCAGTAATTTTATTTCCTTTACAGTATTGTTTTGTTCAAACTGACCATTTCAGATATTTATTTATTTACAAATCACTGCACATTAAATTTTACCCTTATTAGATTCTTTAAATACTTGATAGTAAATAGATTCAACACTACCTGCTGTTCTTCACTGTTTTATATCATTATGCACAGGGATTGTGCAAGTGTTATTAAAACCATTAAATTTGTTTACATGGTCTACAAATTTCAATTCAACCTTTATATGTTTATTTTCATAATTTTACTTTAGTTTATTTATTACTATTAAGTGTGTAACACACTTTAGATGGTGTTACATATTAAATTAGAAATTTCAGAAAACAAACGAGAATGTATTCAAAAATTGTAACAATATACAACTATATAAAAAAAATTGTGATGTATTAGAAATATTTTTAATGAGATCTCTGGTTGATAGTGACATCTGTCGGAGAGTTTAAAAACAAGTAAATTAAAGTACGTCTGCGCACATGCGATGCGCGGTAGCGGGAAAGGTTGCTCGCAACGACAATTTAAACTCTCTTTACCTCTAAAATTTTATTATGAAAAAAGCAAGTAAACTCGAGTACAGATCCATTTTCAGCCATTGATTGATTAACTGATAGATTGCTATCCGTACAAATTAATAAGTTAAATATTAAATGTTCAATAATCCGTAACTGAAGCAATGTCAAGAAATTTGTGTCATGATTATAATTTATATTATTTTTCTTTGTTAAATAAAATGAGTGTAATTTGCTTTAATTGAATTTCAAAAGAGTAATTATTTAACCAGCACACAATTCCATGCATTTCAACTTAATAAGCCCTAAAAATTAATTTAATGAGACTCTGCTAGTTTAAATGATTTAACTTTGTATTTTAAAGTGTTTTAATGTAACGGAGTTCTACCTTCAAGTTTTGAAGAGCGTTACAGACAGACGATTATTATTATTACGCCTGAACTGTAAGCTAGAACTTAAAACTAAAACTTAAACTTAAAATTAAAACTAAATAATAAATTAATAATTTTCCATAAACGTTACAAATGTGCAACTCTGCTGTAAGGCTAAAATTCTGCTAAAACTTTGTCGATATTAAATCAGCTTAATTTGAAATGTAAATTTGTGTGTTGGCTGAAAGAAAATTAAAAATAACCGATTTAATTAAATATATTCAAAAAGGTAAAAATTTATTCATTAATCATTTAACAGTAGAAGTTATTTTAAAATATATAATTTGAACGTAAAAGAATGTGGCTTGTGGATTGTGTAAACAGTTTTGTAAAGATAGGGGAGAAACCAGTTATAACCTGTTCTTACTTGTATTGTAAAGTATAAAGTTTCAAGGTCAGAGACTCTTGTTGTTTAACATATGAATCGTAAATGTGCGTAGTAAATTTTTTTTTTTTTTTTTTTTTTTTTTGTAAGTTTGGGCATGGCTTGAAGCCAGTTGTAGAGTACAATGTTTACACAGGTGCAAGTCCAATGTTTGCATAAAGCTTGTTTAAATGTTTCGAGTTTGCTTGACTTTTCTGTATGAAGAATAACTTTCCGTTTGTTCTCTGAAATCAGTTCTATTAAACAAAATGGATTTAAGAATAGACCTTTTGTCAAAAGAGGAATTAAAATATAATAAAAAAGAAAATTATAATTGAAATTAACAGTGATATGATTTTAAAAGTAATGTTTAATAAAAAATAAATTTATGAGTTAATTTTAAAGGTATTTAAATTTAAATGTATAAGTTGTGTAATAGTCATATAAAAATATTTCAAGCAAAATTTATCTTTTAAAATAGTTGAAATTTCTTAAAATTTTTAAATTTGGAAATATGCAAGCTTTATTTTTTAAAAAGAGGAATAAATTAAGAAGGAAAATACGAATGTGCCTTTGTACAGAATTTATACTCCACGACAACACTCACATTGTATGTCAAAGTGCATGTTGGCATGCTATATACCATTCTACATGAGAGAGAGTTAGACAAATCTCAAAACACACAATACTACACCGATTCAATGACATATGGGGAATCAACAGACTATATACTTGACCAAAATTGTGTATAAATGTGCAATTATAGATTCCGTTTAATTTCAATTCTTATTTGTAAATACTAAGAGCTTAGCAAAAAAAAAATTAATTCAATTTGTTTACAGAAATATTTGAAAGAAGTTTTAAGATGTAACAGAATACATATAGTCCTTTGTGTGTCAACATGCTAGCTTTATGATTTTTAAATTAAAGTATGGGTTTTAATTTAAGAATAATGTAATTGGATTTTCAAAGTATGGGTTTTGAAATCCAAGAGAGGTATAAGATGTACGAAATATTGTAGAGATAACGAAAGGTTATGAGGCAATGGTACATGTTTAAAAGTTGTGAAATGGAGAGGAGAATATGTAGATAAATAGCGTCGATAATGTTGAAATTTTTTGGCTTACAGGAAGTAAGCGGTATTCACAAATCCCAGAGATTGGATTGTGAAGAATATAGCTAGGGCATGTGTAAGGTAATGTTGACAAACAAAGAGCAATGTTGAAACAGAGTAATTTTGAACGAGTTAATTTTTAACAAAGAGTAATTGGAATAAATAGTAATTTCAAAGAGTTAATTTAAATAAAGAGTAAATTTATTAAGAGTAAATAATGTTATTTTGAAATTAGAAGAGATATATAATTGTGTGCTTATGAAATAAAAATGTTTACAAGAAATTTGATTTTTGAAAGAAAATATTTTCAAGTATGCAATATTTTAAAATTTTATATTGTAAAATAAATCAATTGAGAATGTATAAGACAAGTTTCCGAGAGTTAATTTAAAATAAGAAATATTTATTAAAGGACTTTTAAATCTAAATTAAATTTATTATAATATATGTATGTCAAAGATAAAATATCAATGGAGAGAATAAGTGAATTGTAGGTTTACATGGAAATTTGAATTTTTGCAAAAGGGTTTTTAAATCAAAAGCAGAGTAAATATGATATGTTAATGTCCAATAGAAAAATTTTTTTAGTTAAACTAAGTTTGTTCTAATTATGGAAATGAAAGTAATAATAAAAGGGTTTATGATATGTTTCTTTTAAAGGAGAATAGTTTGGTTGCTGAATTAAGAGTCATTAATAAATTATTAAATTAAATAAAAAAAACAATTAGTAAAAAAATTAAATTACACAATTTTTTTTTCAAAAGGGGGAAAAATATGTAACACACTTTAGATGGTGTTACATATTAAATTGGAAATTTCAGAAAACAAACGAGAATGTATTCAAAAATTGTAACAATATACAACTATATAAAAAAAATTGAGATGTAATAGAAATATTTTTAATGAGATCTCTGGTTGATAGTGACATCTGTCGGAGAGTTAAAAAACAAGTAAATTAAAGTACGTCTGCGCACATGCGATGCGCGGTAGCGGGGAAGGTTGCTCGCAACGACAATTTAAACTCTCTTTTAGCCAAGATGTAAAGGGCAACGGACGTGTCCGAGAGCAAGGAAATTTTATTTATTTTTCAAAATTTAATGTAATCTTCTTTTTCTTAAACACGTTATAATCATGGTGTAGAAGACAGCGTACGTAACCAGGTACAAAGATGGGACGCTGAAGTTACCGATGACATTTCCTGAGACTTTTCCACTAGGAGGATGCGAGGCTACGACATGTGAATACAGCTAAGTGGACGATTTAAGACTTTAAAGATATATTGCAAAATTCAAAATGTTAGACAGTTTAACTCAAATTAATGAACCTTGAACGTTTCAACCTATATACATAAATGTAATTTACGCATCATTTGGTGCATCTGTGTTTACCTTGAATTATAAAATTTTATTATGAAAAAAGCAAGTAAACTCGAGTACAGATCCATTTTCAGCCATTGATTGATTAACTAATAGATTGCTATCCGTAAAAATTAATAAGTTAAATATTAAATGTTCAATAATCCGTAACTGAAGCAATGTCAAGAAATTTGTGTCATGATTATAATTTATATTATTTTTCTTTGTTAAATAAAATGAGTGTAATTTGCTTTAATTGAATTTCAAAAGAGTAATTATTTAACCAGCACACAATTCCATGCATTTCAACTTAATAAGCCTTAAAAATTAATTTAATGAGACTGCTAGTTTAAATGATTTAACTTTGTATTTTAAAGTGTTTTAATGTAACGGAGTTCTACCTTCAAGTTTTGAAGAGCGTTACAGACAGACGATTATTATTATTACGCCTGAACTGTAAGCTAGAACTTAAAACTAAAACTTAAACTTAAAATTAAAACTAAATAATAAATTAATAATTTTCCATAAACGTTACAAGTGTTTTAAATACTTTTTATGCTTCTTTTGGTTATTTGTTTTTTTGATATTTTATTTCTTTTAATTGCAAAAGTATGTGATCTAGTATGTAGTTAGATGGGAAATATCAGGTTAGACCAAGAAGCAATTTTTGTATTTCAGACTTTTCAGTTTTCAAATAGGAGATATTAGTATAGGAGATAAATAGGAGAACAATTGAAATAAGGGAATATAAGGAATACTATAGAAAAGTACAAACAATTTTTGAAAACCTTCCTTACAAACATATTCTAAAAATACCAAGGAAAAGTCATAGAATTTGGCATTAGATGCATGTCACCATTACACTGTCTTAATTTTTCTGATATTCTATTACTCTTACTAAGACACAAATTGAACAATTAGAAAACATAATCTTGTTTATAATAATAAAACAAGTAATATATAAAAAATATAATAATAAGTCTATTCCTACCTAAGTCAATGAAGAAACATTTTATTTTAGGTTCTTTTCATTAAATAATTACAATTAATATAAATATGTATATACATGTGAATCACAATGTTAATTGGCAAAATAAAAGAGAAATTATTAAAATTTAATTAATTCATATTTGAAAAAAACTGTATCAACATCAAATGTCAAGTTATAAGTTTTAAAAATATGTATTTTAACTTGAGTGGATTTATAAAAAGTATTTTTATCAATGAGTGAAAATATGAACTATATATATATATATATATAAAGTTATATTACTATTGTAACTAATTTATAGTAATATATAACTTCATAAAGTCAGTGCATCGGAAACAATGGATAACGTAAAATATCTATATCTATATCTATATCTATATATATATATATATATATATATATATATATATATATATATATATATATATATATATATATATATATATATATATATATATAGATTTTTTGGACTAGGAGACTGACAGACTTACCTTGGTAAGAGTCCACTCTGTAGTCTTGAAATAGAAACACATTAAAGCACTTAAACAATGATATATTTCAACCACACAGTGGTCTTTGTCAATCAAAGAGAAAACACAAAAAGAAATATGAGAGAATGAAATAAAATAATTATAAATTGTATCACAGATTGTGTAGAGTAGAAATCAGATGTCACAGATGCACAGATTAAAGATATATATATATATATATATATATATATATATATATTGTTTCTACTCTACACAATCTATGATACAATTTATAATTATTTTATTTCATTCTCTCATATTTCTTTTTGCGTTTTCTCTATGATTGACAGAGACCACTGTGTGGTTGAAATATATCATTGTTTAAGTGCTTTTATGTGTTTCTATTTCAAGACTACAGTGTGGACTCTTACCAAGGTAAGTCTGTCAGTCTCCTAGTCCAAAAAATCTAAATAATCTTTACCAACCAAAACTAACCTAAAAAAATATATATATATATATATATATATATATAATGTTTAAAAAATTGCAACACTGTTTTCTTGTATTCACTAATCACTTACACTATAATGTACTCGACCAAATAAGATTCTTGTTTCCGCCATTAAGTGGAATTAATTTTTACCTTATGATGAGGCACTTTTCGGTCACTTGACCATTGTCGAATCACTAATACAGATTCAGTAATTTCAATGCAATTTCAAGGAATACATAAAAACCTGTTGAAATTGTACACATTTGTGACTGCTATAAAATTGTTTGAAAAATATATTTTGTTTAATTAAAATACATATTTTAAAACATAGTTTTTCTGTTGTATTAATCTATCTCCCAATCTGTCTAAAAACACATAATAAAAGTTTATGTCACATGTTGCTTTTTTCAAACAAAATAATGATAAGAAAAGTTCCAACGTTTCCATATTATAATCTATTTTCTCAAATTAATGTCACAAATCAAAATATATAATATTCGTGTTAAAAAATAGTAATATGTAACAGCATATTGTAATATGAATAGTAATACTGCAATGAATAGCACATACAAGATCATTATATTATCTTTTAACTGTAAAAGCTCAATTGAAAAAACACCAATATATTACAAATTGCTTCAGTCGTTCAAATAATTAAAACAAATAGTGAAAATATAAATTATCTTTAAACCTTTAAATTACTGTTCTATCAAAAATGAAGAGATCAAATCACTCTTCTGGAAGTGATCAACTAGAATGAATTTAAACCATTATTGTTAACTAAAATCAATAAATACCTTCTCTGCCTGGTCTGTAATTTTTGTCAACCAATCAATAGTTTTTTTTGTCGGAGGCCTAGGAGCTAATTTATATATACGTTTTGTCCATATAGGTTTAAATTTCTCCAAACAAATCGATGCCGCCTCTGACAGCCACTGATCACGTGGAGAAGTGTCCATTACATCACTTCCACTCTAAAGACATATTCATTTTCAATAAACATCCATGTAGGATAAACAATGTAATGAATTCACTGAGTCAAACAGAAGAATTGGAACAGGATGTTGGTCAAGACATGTTATATACTGACATTTTAAGAGACGGATGTTTAAAAAAAAGGCAAGCTGTATTATTGCAATTGATTTATAAACTAACATTTAGATTATTGGACACCAAAAGTATTAAAAATTGTCATTAATTTCTACTCTTGTATTAATATAAATTACTTAGTGAACAATGTACTCACTATCCTGAATGAATGAACTTGATGAAATTTTAATTAGGTTTAAAAAATAAATGTAAATAAGTCATGCAAGTAAAACAAAAAAATTCAAGTTTTTGAGATAAACTAGATTTAACTCTGAAGCTGTATTCTTAGGTAGCAAATTTAAACTGTGAATCTAAATTTGAGTGTTTAAACACAAAATAATATTCTCCAGCATATTATACACAAAGCAATAAAAATAGTTTTTAATTAGACAAATAATTTTTTTCACAATTATAACAGCTAAATTATAATTTTAGTACTTACGTATTACACAGAGGCTACTATTTTTTAGAGGCTATTTTGCAGGGGACGTAAGAACAATAAATATTTATAAAGGACAGACTTTATTTGATCTACCGAGAAAATTACTTGTCATTATGACTATGGGTTCTTTTCCAAAAAATCAATGTTAGCGAAAATGGAGTTAAACTCATCGCCACCAGTTGTGGTAACTCACAATCGCTATGTAACGTATATTCCGGTGATACCTCTTGTTTCTCTATTTAGCACTTCCCCACATCAAATTCATAATGTAACAAGGAAGTGATAGCAACATATTTATGATAACCTAACCTAACCACCGCAGCATACAGTATAACAGTGGCCTCCGTATAGCCCGTACGTATCATAATTTCTATAATAAAATATGATTAAAACAGCTGTATTTTGAAAATTTGTTTTCAAAACAAAAAATTGATTTACTGTCATTCTAAAATTATGAATTACTTTTTGATTATGCCTACTGAATTTTTTTGTTACAATATGGAAAAAATACAGCAACAATATCCCTCCCTTTTAGAGCATCTAGTAAAACTCATTGCAACTAGGGTAATTGTAATATCTGAAAATAAAAAAATTTAATTTTAACAATAAAATACCTATTAATTTTATATATAGACTAATGACAGATCGCAGACAACTAATTCATGCTTTTCTATCACACACACAATATTGGTTTAATAAAAACGAGCTCTTGATACGTTTATGCTGAAATTGATACGTTTAGTGTTAAAAAAGCACGAATTAATTATGTGATCTGTCAATAGCCTATATAAAAATTAATAGTTAAGACATTAAATAAAATTATTAGTTAATAAAATACCTCTGAAGTAGTATCCGAATTATGGGTGCTCTTGAAGGAGTCCAACTTATAGGATACGTCTATAGACCAAGGTGAAATGTAACACATCCCAGCTTTTGTTAGAGACTCCTCTATCCTATAATGTAAATTAAACACATTTATCACTATGCATATTAGTATACCAAGTAAGACCAAATCTAACTTTGTGAATTCACATGTAATTTGGGAATAGACAAACATAGCATTTTTGTTTTTAAATAATGATTTTCTGAACTTTTTAAATTAAATGATTTTCTTGCAACAAAGTAATGCTTTGTTTAAAACCTTCCTTATGATTAAATCATATTAGTTTTTTGTGTGTTTAGATAATCCTTGTCTGATTGCAAGGGATGTTGTCTTCCATATTATAAATTGCGTAAGTAGTTCATAAATGTCTAATGTTTAGCCCCTTTAATACGGATAATCTATTTTAAAAGAGCTTCTATGATAAACAGAGCTGTCTTACCTACAAAAAATATCTAAGGTATAGAACCTTATCCATTCCACATATAGCCTATTCTGGTATGCAACTAAAAAAGGATAACAAACACTTTTTTGTGAATATGTATACAGACATTGGGCTATAATGTGTTATAAATGTCTTCAAAACTAAGGCAGGAAAGGGCAAGTTGTGATAGAGGAATGAGAAAATAATGCCAATAATAGCCGATATACAATGACTTTGAAAAAAAAAATTATGTCTTAGTAATTTCTATACATTTGGCTATTATTAAACTTCTAGATGCAAATGATATTGCAATAAACATTTTGTAGGGTTGCAAACACAAAAAAAAACAACATTAGTTCAACACACACATTAGTTTATGACACTTTTAATCACTTGTTTCAAGTTAAGAATATATTTTTTAATAACAATTGTGAAAAGTTAAAATTTAAGTTGGCTAGCACTTTGTCAAGTAATTAGATCCACTTAATAAAAGGCCTTATGTTAGTATGACTAGATCAAACTATGGACAAGGTCCATTGGCATCCCATTGGACAAGGTCCTATTGGAATCATTAAAGAACTGATTTTGGCAATCCCAATAACTAACCTAATTATCTGTAAGTCATCCACAAAGAGTGAATAATTAAAAAGAAAATGTTTCATACTAGCAACAGACTTAAACAAATCAGACCTGATATCTGGCTATATGATGATTCATCAAACCTTAGCCTCGATAAAGAAAGAACAATTTAAAACATCAACAAAAATGAATGGTTTCATTTTTGAATTATACCTGGAAACTAGCAGCCTCTGCATATCTTTATATATCTTCTTCACAAGATTAATCAATAATGAACAGAATATGGACTTTTCTGTTTCAACATTAGAAAAGAACTATCTGACTCTTTATGGTATACAACATTGCATCACATAACCTACTCAAACACAAGAATTAAATCACTGCAGACAAGATTTATATCTTTCAGAGGACCTGGTTTGTGTCAATATTCCTGGAAATTTGAAGCTGATCGGGTCATCAAGGTAACGTTGACTTTTCAAGACTGCATTGCTAAAGTGCTTGCCAAATGAAAATATGTCAACTTCTTCAAACACACTAAGAAAATTCAATCCAAAACTAAACTATAACAAAGAAATTACAATGCCTAAAGACAGACTGAGAACACTCACCTTAAACTCATGAGATACAGAGAAATTAATAGCTACACTCACTATGAGAACTCTTAGCTTTCTCCTGGAAAATCAACTCTCTGCTATTGCAATGAATAAGGAATTGGATAAAGTGAATTAAGACATGAATCTTCCTGGCAATGATGATTACAGAGGAATCACACAGCTTGGAATCACACACACTTTTACTTATTAATTCCCTTAAACTACCTGCTCTTTACTAGATCTCAATTTTATTACAATATCTTTTTCAAGTTATCTGTATTCACAAAATACAATGGTTGAAGACTGAAAAAATCTTTTTTGTGATTAATGCATCAGACCCTTGGAAAGAAGGACAGTATTGTTTAAAATGGAGCTTTTTTTATTGAAAAATAAATTATGTTTCTCAAAGCAAAAAACACACATTATTTTAGAGTAAAAGTAAAATGTTACCATTGAATTTAAAACATTGTAAATATTTTTACTGTACTTAACTATTAAAAGCCTTGATAGTTTGAATTCTGTATGTTATGTAATCAGGCATGGCCAGTTTTAGATATAGAAATATAAAAATTGTTAATTGAAACGAAATATTAAAAAAATTCATTCCATTTTTTCCATCTATTTGAAAAATAAAAATTAGAAATATTTAAGAAATGTCACTGAAAATTTATATTTCCTTCCTAAAATAAAATGATAAATGAAATTGTTACTCATAAATTGAAATATAGTAAAATAATATGAAATAAGATAGTAAAACTCTTGATATAAATTTTTGCTTTAATAATCTCGGCCTATGAAAGTATATAGTGCACTTTGAAGTTGTTGAATAAATTGACAGTATGCATGATCTGGGCTAAAACAAAATATCTCCTGAAAAATACTGTGGTAAAGTCAGAACTAAGTTGAAAGTTGTGAGTAATATATAAAATATTGTATACTTATTATATAAAACATGTTATAATAGGAAAATGTATGATTTTAACTTGCTATATGAGATTTGTGACAGCTATATCTGTGGAAATTGCAATAAGTCTTCCCTGGTAGTTGACTTCTTTTTTAAGTAAAACCAAAGAAATTTACCATAACCTTAAATCAAATTTTTGAAAAAAATACACAAAATGCATAAATCTAAGAAACACACTCAAAACTGCAGAACACAAAAAAGTTAAAAAAATTAAATTGGGAAAATTATTAATTGTATCTAGATGATGCATAAAGGAGATGACATAGTCAATGCCATAACATGATATCCAAATGGCATCTTTGAACTCATTGAAGATCATATATGATACAAATGTTGTTAAACCAATCACAATCATACAGTATATACTTATTTGTGACAGTAGCTCCATGTAACCGACAAAGTGTTAGCTAATTTGTTGGTTAATTTAGAGTGGCTGATGAAAAGACTTCCCTCATTTTATTGTGATTAAGTTTTTTCCTTTATTCCATTAGAGAATAGTACTTACGACACCTTAGTCCATTGTTGATCTAATTACAGTTATGCCGTGGACACTAGCGGGTATGAATTAATTCCTCACGTCAATTGAGTTGTATTTTGTTATAAAAATATTCTCACTTATAAAGCACTAAATATTATATTTTTTATACAAACCCAACTTTTTTATTCGTTATTTTGTACCATAGTTAGTTTATTATCTGTTAATTGATTACTATGTGTAATAACAATTAGTAAAAACAACTTAAAAGTTAGTTACAGTTTGAAGTTTGCTTAAAATTCTAGGCTCCCACTATTATTGTTTATTTTGTATGTACACAAGAATACACTAATTATAAAAAAACTAATAACAAACATCAGCTACTGACCGACACCAAGTAAAACCTAAACTAAGCTTCTCACTCCAGTTGACATAAAAACTGTTGAGCTATTATATTTAGACGCCTGACAGAAGGTCAATGGGTCATAATTACCTTACTTTATTTATGCTGTAATTTTCAAGAGTCGATAAATAGCCCTCAGAAAGCACAGACATCTAATCTTGTTCGTGACACATCAAAAAATAATTTCTCTAGAAGCAAACAAACCAATCAAACAATACCGATATTCATGCCTAGCTGGGCTAGTCTTTATACCAGCTACTAATAAGTTGTCCTGATTAGATGACCTGGTACGTAAACCGCAATAGGTTAATTAGAAAATTAGTTACCATGAAAAATAGAAATCCTTCTTTTAGGTTTTTAATCAGCTTTTGTAATTAGGTTAAACAAGAATTCAGTTCCCAGTAGTGTTCTTCCAACCACTCTGTAATTAATGCCGTGTATTCAATACAAAATATCTCCAACTAAAAAACTCCTAGAGCGCATATACTTTGGAGAATTGTTCAAGTCTAAAGACAGAATGTATAGCAAAGCACAGATGATTGCTTAGTTCATACAAAGATTGTTTACCTCAAAAAAACACAGTTGAAGGCAGGATAGTATTATGTCTCATAACCTATGAGAAAGTCAAGGAAAACTACAAAGAATGTAAGCTATCTTAATTTTCTCACTACGCAAGTAGTGTATGAAATTTGGAAGTATCTAATCTTGTAATAAAAGCAACAAGCTAATCAGAAAGCTCATACCTAGAGTAGAGTTACATACAATAGTATTTTTAGAACTGCAGGCTGTGCAAAAGTACATGCTATTCAACCATAATCCAGGCTTAACTGAACAAGAGTACAATAGAAACAATAAGCCACAAACGAATAATTGCTGGATTCTAACTTTATTCTTCACCAATCATTTCAAAGTTGTAATGTCTAGTTCTTATTTAATCCACAACGTTATGGCATAAAATTATGTAAATGAAGAGTTCATGAACTTTCGCATTATTGTAGATAATAGCCAAGTAAACTAGCTTGATGTTACCAGTCAAAGGTGATGGTAACACATTTGGTTGGTTACTTTACAACTGTGTAACAGTTTTAATGTACTAGAATTTCAACCTACCCATGTTTTATTTCAGCAGGCACAATACTATCACATTCAGTTTGAGTTTTTGAATTAGGATTTTCCAAGTCAATAGTTAAGACATGGAGGAAATTTCCAGTATTAATAATAAAAGAGTTGGCGCTTTTCAAACTTATTTTAATATCAAAAGAAGGGTATGGAGGTGCAACTTCAAAGGCTGAATGTACTGTGAAACCGTGTTTCAAACAGCTTAGTCCTATGCATGAATCCCAATTGGCGGCCATTTCTGTAAAAAGGAAATATGTGTCAATACTAATATATATTAATTTTTTTAAAAAAGAAAATCTATTTTCTATAATAAAATATAATAGAAAATCTAATGCTATTATCTATAAAAAATAGCTTGTCATCCACTTGCAGTGACATCTTGATTACTATATCACTGAATTTGTCTCCATTATTTGTCTACATGACAAGTATCTGATAATAGCAGCTTTTAAAAGCAGTGTACCATTACCATATAAAATGTATTAATTAAGTTATAAAAGTCTCACGTTTCCTAGACTCATTCTCATTTAAACTTTATTTTTATGCATTTTAATATAAATAGGCCCTTGAAAACTTTTTTTAGTTACCACAAACATTTCTTACTCAGAATTCTTAATATAACTTATTGCTTTACTAACTTTGAAATTATAGATGTTAAATTTCAGACAAATCACTCATACAGTAGAACTCAATAAACTGGACTCTGTTAACTGGGATCTCTAGATAACCCAGAATAATTTTGCAGTAGAATAAATTCAAAAAATTAAATAAGCGCAGTACATACAAAATCCAACAGAAAATTAAAGAGTCTAAGTCCTACAAACAAACAAAATAATGAATTATTAACAAAATAATAATGCATTTATGCTGATAAGACTAATGAATCACACAGCACAAAAGCGGCTCACAAAATTAAATGACCAAAATTGATAGATTTGTTTACTGAGAAATTCCAATGGAGTTTAACTGTACATACAATATGTACATTTATATAATGTACATAATACTCTTTGTTTGATAAATATAAAGGAGTTTTTCTATAAGATTAATGTCTTCTTTTAGTTTTTTTTTAGTGTCCTGCTATCCCAGATTTTTTATAACCGGGATGGGCCACGGTCCCAATTAGTCCGAATTATCAATGTTCAACTGTAAGTATATCTACAGTTAAATAGAATTTCAGAAAACTAAAGAAAGGCAGCTGTTTTTTTATAATTTTTATGGCAGCTGTTTAGAATAATGCCTAAGAATAGGTCAATGAAATTTGAACTTAAAATGCCATTATAATAACAATGACAGCTGACTGAAAAATTGAAAGAAAACGAAATATATATTTAAAAAGATAAAAAATAATACATTAAAATCATGTTAAAATATATCACCTGGAGAAGAAGGTTTCCTGGATAAAATGCCATGTTTGTTGATCAGTGCTAGCTAATAATATTAAGACATATTCATAGAATGGCATGTTTGTTGATCAGTGCTAGCTAATAATATTAAGACATATTTATAGAATGGCATGTTTGTTGATCAGTGCTAGCTAATAATATTAAGACATATTTATAGAATGACATGTTTGTTGATCAGTGCTAGCTAATAATATTAAGACATATTTATAGAATGGCATGTTTGTTGATCAGTGCTAGCTAATAATATTAAGACATATTTATAGAATGGCATGTTTGTTGATCAGTGCTAGCTAATAATATTATGACATATTTATAGAATGGCATGTTTGTTGATCAGTGCTAGCTAATAATATTAAGACATATTTATAGAATGGCATGTTTGTTGATCAGTGCTAGCTAATAATATTAAGATATATTTATAGAATGGCATGTTTGTTGATCAGTGCTAGCTAATAATATTAAGACATATTTATAGAATGGCATGTTTGTAGACCAGGTGTAAAAACAGAGATCAATGTTGGTAGGGATAATATAATATAAGATGACAACTAGTTGAAAGAGATTGCTGTGTAGGAGATAAAGATCTTGGGGGCATATGTATCAGGACCCAAACTGTATATAGATGTCTTGATAGATTGGAAAGAAAGCAGGAGGAAACTAGGATTGGATGACGAAATTAGGAAACATTCGAGTTTTATTTATTAGACCACTGTTTACCTAACATTCTTTAATATCTAATCTTCCATGAAACAATATATTTTTTTAAAATTAAATTTCTACTGAGGTCAAGAAAGAAAAATTTTATCATTGTTTGCTTATTTCCAGTTTGTTTATTTTATTCGTTTTATTCATTTTCAACCTAACAGCAGTATTTATGATTAATCACTTAAACAATGGTTTAAACAATTGATCAAGTGATTAATAAGATTCACTTAACGTAATGGACTATAAAATTCAAGTATTTTATGATATTTTGTGGTAACCATGGCAATAGTTAGAGGTTGTACGATGAAGGTTTAATAACAACCAGATGGGGGAAAAAATTTCACATATCTCTTTGAGAAGTTCATATCTTTTTATTGGAAAGTTTGGGCAGTGCCAAAGCGAGCTTGACTATGAACATGAAGATTCGTAATTCGAATCCGGATAGACCCAAATATTTTTATAATTCAATTATTATATAAATATTTTTCAAATGTTATTAATATCAATTGTTATCCACTATAGGTCTAAAAAAAATGTATTTTAAGTTGATTGGATGAATAAAACGTATTTTATTAACAATTGAAAGTTTAAATATATATATAAGTTACGTGTTATATTAAGCGGGAAAGGTTTTTAAAAATGATTTTTATTTTTATAAACCTTTATTGAGTTTAATAAACAATTAATTTAGAAAACTGTTACATAAATTACTTAATAAAACAATTCAATTGATATGCACTCAATTGGAGTGGAAGACGTCTGTTTGATACAGAGGCGAGTTACACACTGCTGCGGATCTGTTCTTACCACCTATTATATAATACAAAAGCTGCGTAAGCAGGAAATTTCCTAGCACACATTTTATTATGAAAGGTTCATATAAATCGTTCATATAACTTCTCCATCCCTAAAGAAAACTAAATGTTCTTGATATTTTACGTTATCCTTATTTTTCCGTTGCACTAACTTCATATATATGTTATATACATGTATTGGTTGGTAAAGATTATTTAGATTTTTTGGACTAGTAGACTGACAGACTTACCTTGATAAGAGTCTACTCTGTAGTCTTGAAATAGAAACACATAAAAGTACTTAACCAATGATATATTTCAACCACACAGTGGTCTTTGTCAATCAAAGAGAAAACAAAAAGAAATATGAAAAAAAAATTATATACATGTATATACATATATATATATATATATATATATATATATATATATATATATATAGGGATTTTTGGACTTGATAGGAGACTGACAGACTTTCCTAAAGGCAATAGTCCAAAACTGCAATCTCTTGGAAATAAGCACATATAAAACACTTTTATTTGAAGTATTTCGATCAACATGAGCTTCATCAGTCAATAAAGAGAAAAAAAGGCTCTTTTTTTCTCTTTCTTGACTGAAGAAGATCTTGTTGATCGAAATATTTCAAATAAAAGTGTATTAAGTGTTTTATATGTGCTTATTTCCAAGAGATTGCAGTTTTGGACTATTGCTTTTAGGTAAGTCTGTCAGTCTCCTATCAAGTCCAAAAATTCCTAAATAAGCTTTAAGCTCTACTAGAACTAACCTAAATATATATATATATATATATATATATATATATATATATATATATATATATATGCTTGATATTTTACGTTATCCATTGTTTTTCCGTTGCACTGACTTTATGAAGTTAATATATTACTATTGTAAGTAAATTTATCCACCATTAAGTGCAATGATTTTACCTTGTGTGATGAGGCGCCTTTCGGTCACTTGACCATTGTCGATTCACTGATTACTTTTTCTCAATTTTTTTGGTGTGGATGTTCAGTACGTCGTGTTGGTAATTGTTGACGTCATACACGTTTCCTCTTGAGTCGTGTGTATAATGTTTTTGAATAGTTCGTCTTCTGTATATGTTGTTTGTAGATTCATTAAATTGTTGTGTATGTTTTTATAAATGTGGTATTTTTCTAGTGAGTTTAGTTCTATTGGGTTATTATTTATTTGAAGTATGGTTAGGTTTTTTTCTTGATTTGTTATTTCATGTTTATGTGATATTAGGTGTGCTGCAACATTTGATACTTTTGAATTTTTGTTTTTGAATGCTCTATAATGTTCTTCAAATCTTATTTTAAATGATCTGGTTGTTTTCCCTATGTAAAATGTGTTACAGTTGTTACATGTAATTGTGTAAATTTCTGATAGGTTATGTTTTTCTGAATTTGTTTTGTGGTTTGTATTATTAAGATATTTTATTATTTTGTTGTTTGGTTTGTATGTTGTAGTGTAGTATTCTTTGTTGTATATATTTGTTATTTTTTCTATTTTGTTATTGGTGTATTTATATTTTAGGTAGATTTTTTTATTTTTGTGTTCCGGTTGTAGTGTTGTGTTGAGGTTAGGTTTTTTTGTGAATTTATTGTATATATTTTTTATAAGGTGTTTGTTGTATCCATTTTCTATTGCTATTTTTGTAATGTTATCTAATTCTTCATTTAATTTTTGTTTGTTATCCTGTGTGTATTTTATTGCTTTATTTATCATGTTACTGTAATTGTTAATTTTGTGTGTCCAGGGGTGGTTAGATTTGTAGTGTATTGTGGTGTTGTTGGAAGTATGTTTCCTGCATACTGTAGTTTCTATTTTATTATCATTTATATTTAATGTGATGTCGAGATAGGTGATTGTTCTATTTGTTTTATTTTGACAGTGAATTGTATGTTTTCGTTGTATGTATTTAGTTTGTTTAGTATTATGATGTGTTTGTTGTGAATGGTAGGTTGGTATATTACAAGTATTTTGTCTATGTATCTTGTCCATAGTAAAATATTATGTGTGTTTAGTATAGGTTTAATTATTATTTGTTCAAAGATATGTAACAAATATATACAACAAAGAATACTACACTCCAACATACAAACCAAACAACAAAATAATAAAATATCTTAATAACACAAATCACAAAACAAATACAGAAAAACATAACCTATCAGGAATTTACAAAATTACATGTAACCACTGCATTGCATTTTACATAGGATAAACAACCAGATCATTTAAAATAAGATTTGAAAAACATTATAGAGCATTCAAAAACAAAAATTCAAAAGTATCAAATGTTGCAGCACACCTAATATCACATAAACATGAAATAACAAATTACGAAAATAACCTAACCATACTTGAAATAAATAATAACCTAATAGAACTAAACTCACTAGAAAAATACCACATTTATAAAAAACATACACAACAATTTAATGAACCTACAGACAACATATGCAGTTGACGTACTATTCAAAAACATTATACATGCAACTCAAGAAGAAACATGTATGACGTCAACAAATACCAACATCACGGACCGAAATTCACACCAGATCAGTGATTCAACAATGGTCAAGTGACCGGTGCCTCATCACATAAGGTAAAATTATTGCACTTAGTGGTGCAAAAAATTATTTACAAGTAATAATAATAACTGCATAAAGTCAGTGCAACGGAAAAATAATGGACAACGTGAAATATCATGATATATATATTAAAAACATTTGGGGTTTATTTCAGTCTTTTCTTTGTTGATTGATAAAGATCATTGTATGATCGAAATATTTCAATAGTGTGAAATGTTTTTATATGTGTCTATTTATTTATTTCCAAGAGATTGCAGTTTTGGACTATTGCCAATTAATCACTTTATCAGAGTAATTTGACCTTTACCTTTACAGAGTGATTCGACAATGGTTGAGTGACCAAAAGGTGCCTTATCATAAGGTAAAAATTAATTGCACTTAATGGGAGAATAATTGTTTACAATTAACATATAATAACTCTATAAAGTCAATGCAATGGAATAATAATAGGAGTTGTTAAATCTCTCTTTCTCTCTCTCTCTCTCACACATACACACACTGAGTTTTTAATTTATCTTTAAAAGCAATGCCATTGAATTCATTATTAATAATTACCTTCTTCGTCAAAAGATGCGGCAACCAATCGGCAATCCTTGCAATTATGTAATGAAGGAAGAGTAGTAAAAGTCAAATAGTATTTCCTACATTCTGTATAACCTTCCTCTTCTGCATCATGATGGCTGGAAAATATGCATCATCTTTTTTTATACTATTGCTAATATTATAGAAGACTTTCTAATATAACTATTACATTACAGGGAAAAAATTATATTTTACAAATTCAAATAAACATTTGTTTTTAATAAAAAAGACAGGAATTAAAAATTAAAACAATGTTGTGTAGCACTACAACTAACTGAAATCACAGCAGAAAAAAATTACATATTTCCCTCTTATAATGTATCAACTTTTAAAAATTTTATCTGACATAAAACAGGCAAGGTGAGTGTGTAAAAATGATTTTACTTTAAAGCGAAGTAAGTTAATTTAATAATTAAAAAATAAGTAACGTTTATTAACAAACAAAAAAAATCTATGCAACTAAGGATATATAAACAAAGATTACACAAAGCATTTTTTTGTAAATAATTCTCAACATTTGTTGATTCCATCTTCGCGTGAGCTACTAGTAATCACTTACAACTTTTTTTAAAAAAAATGTTTTAACTTGCCTATAGTAGCACTTACTTTTTTTGTGTTGAGGACGGCCGTTTCGGGAGATGTGTCCCTTTGTCAACTCAAACCGTAACTGATCTCAAGGTTTACGTAGGTTAGGGTGGGGGTGGGATATTTTGGTGGTGTGGGTGTATTTTGTGTGTATTAGGAGTTATGATGTCAAAAAGTGCGTGTGAGTTGTAATGTAATTGTGTATTGAGTATGTGTGTAGGGTGTAGTTTGAAGTGCCTATATATTTCGTATTGTTCGGTTGTGTAGCGTTGGTTATTTCTGTGTTGTTTATGAAGAATTTGTAAGTTAGATGTTATGTCTGTGTAGTCGTGTTTTGTGGAGTTGAGATGATCGGCGAAGTTTGATTGGTAGTTATTGTTTTTTAGTGCTTTTATATGTTCTTGGTAACGTGTGTGAAATGACCTCCCTGTCTGGCCTATGTAAAAACTGGGGCATGAACTGCAAGTTAGTTTGTAAACTCCAGTGGTGTTGTAAATGTCGTTGATTTTGCTGTTGGGTTTAAATTGTTTGTTGAGAGTGTTGTGTGTGGAGTAAGCTATTTTGTAGTTGTATTTTCGTAATGTGTTGGTTAGATTGTGGGTTTTGGATGATCTGTAAGGTATTGATAAGTATTTTATGGGATTGTCATCTTGTGTGTTTGTATTTGGGTTATTATGTTTATTTTTTAGGCGGTTGTATAATTTGTCTATCATTGTTGGGTTGTATCCGTTTGTTTGTGCTATATATTTTATGGTGTTTAACTCCTGGTTAAACAGGAGTCCAACGAAATCATCCACCTCACAAGATTAATCACTTCTCAAAATTATTTCACCTACAATAACACATACTACAGCCAGAAAGATGGACTACCTATGGGATCCCCCATAGCAAGCATCTTAGCAGAAATATTCATACACCACATCGAACAAAACCACATTTTACACAACAACAAATACTCAGATAACATAATTTACTAATACAGATACGTCGACGACATCATAACTTTATACAAAGGCAACACACGCAGAGCACACATATTTCTAAAACACCTAAATTCCATACACCCTAAACTAACATACACCATCGAAACAGAACAACAAAACTCCCTTAACTTCTTAGACCTCACAATTAAACGAACAGACAAACAAACACATAAATTCAACATATACCGAAAACCCACCAGCACTAATACGACCATACACAGGTCCTCAAACCACCCACACCAACACAAACTAGCTGCTTACAATACCATGATATACCGCCTCCTTAAAACACCACTAGACAAAGATGAACACTACCAGGAGTTAAACACCATAAAATATATAGCACAAACAAACGGATACAACCCAACAATGATAGACAAATTATACAACCGCCTAAAAAATAAACATAATAACCCAAATACAAACACACAAGATGACAATCCCATAAAATACTTATCAATACCTTACAGATCATCCAAAACCCACAATCTAACCAACACATTACGAAAATACAACTACAAAATAGCTTACTCCACACACAACACTCTCAACAAACAATTTAAACCCAACAGCAAAATCAACGACATTTACAACACCACTGGAGTTTACAAACTAACTTGCAGTTCATGCCCCAGTTTTTACATAGGCCAGACAGGGAGGTCATTTCACACACGTTACCAAGAACATATAAAAGCACTAAAAAACAATAACTACCAATCAAACTTCGCCGATCATCTCAACTCCACAAAACACGACTACACAGACATAACATCTAACTTACAAATTCTTCATAAACAACACAGAAATAACCAACGCTACACAACCGAACAATACGAAATATATAGGCACTTCAAACTACACCCTACACACATACTCAATACACAATTACATTACAACTCACACGCACTTTTTGACATCATAACTCCTAATACACACAAAATACACCCACACCACCAAAATATCCCACCCCCACCCTAACCTACATAAACCTTGAGATCAGTTACGGTTTGAGTTGACAAAGGGACACATCTCCCGAAACGGCCGTCCTCAACACAAAAAAAGTAAGTGCTACTATAGGCAAGTTAAAACATTTTTTTTAAAAAAAGTTGTAAGTGAAATAATTCTTGTCTAAGGAACTAAATTAATGGTAATAATGGCAATAAAATTTATTTACTAAATAGTAAAAGTGAAACAAGTCATATAAAATCTTTTAAAAAGTGAATTACTACTGAGATTAAGAAAAAAAATTATCATCATTTCCTTATTTCCAGTTTGTTAATTTCATTCCTTTCATTCAATTTTAACCTTATAGTACTATTTATGGAAGTTGAAGTTGCTTGATGTAATCATCTTGAATTCACTGATTAAACTAATTTTAAAAATACTTAACTAAGTGAATATGTAAATGCTTACTTGCTGAAGCGTTTAAAAACATACGTTCCTTTTACAAAGCTAACGGGCGGTATCGGTTGGGTGTAAAGGCTGTAACGGGAATTACAAGAAAACAATAAAATAAAATAAACTTTCTAGACCTTACCATCACCAAACACAACACCAGACATAATTTCAAAATATACAGAAAACCAACAACTACCGATATTGTCATACATAATACATCTAATCACACCACACAACACAAACACGCTGCATTTAATCATATGTTACACAGCCTAATCAATATACCAATCTAATAGTCTGTAGAAAGACTATGACGAAGAACTTATTACCATAAAACAGATCGCTCAACAAAATGGCTACCAACACACACTCATAGACAACATACTCAGGAAAATTAAACATAAACACCATCAAACGGTCACGCAGACAAACCACACAAAAACAACAAATACATAACCCTCATCTATCACAACAAAAACACACACAAAATAGCCTCCACATTCAAAAAACTGCATTACCAAATATCCTACAAAACAACAAACACATTAAGACAGTCCATACAACCTTTTCAAAAAGAAACTGACGAATACAAACTCTTCGAAGAACAAATTACCCAAAAAAAAACAAACAAACCCTAAATCCAGCTACACAAAACACCTATAAAACACCCAACACACACACACACACACCGACATACACACTAATTTAAATGTTCTACACATACTAAAACAAAGTTAAAAACCAACAACCTTAGAAAAATATAAAATATACAAACACTACGCAACAGATAAAGAAAACATATTAAATGATCATACACACTTTGAAGCCAACAGCCTTTTCTATTATATGACAAACAACCAAAACAACCCACCCCATTCCACAGTCATAAATCCACTTCCGTTAAAGCCTTTACACCCAACCGATGCCGCCAGTAGAGGGTTAGCTTCGTAAAAGGAATGCATGTTTTGAAGCGAGTCAGCAAGTAAGCAATTACGTATTCACTTAAGTATTTTTAAAATTAGACTATTTAAGATATTTTGTGGTAACCATGGCAACAGTTTGAGGTTGTACAATGGAGATTTTGACAACAACCAGATGGGTTAAATAAATTCATATATGTCTTTGAGAAACTTATTTCTTGGTATTGGAAAGTTGGCGTAGTGCCAAAGTGAGCTAGACTTTATAAACATGAAGATTCATAGTTCAAATTCGGATAGACCCCCAAATTTTTATAATTTAATTATTGAATAAATATTTGAAAAAATTACTATATTAACATCAATTGTTATACATTATAGGTTAAATAAAATGTATTTGAACTTGATTAGATGAATAAAAACATATTTTATTAACAATTGAAAATTGTACAAGATATATGTCAGAAGAGTTTGAGGAGTAGAAATAATTTTAAAAAAAAACAAACAAAATATTAAAAATATAAAAAAAAACAAAAAACCACAGAATTCAGGAAACAAGAGTATAAAAATAGATACATGACTTACATTTTTATAAATAACAAGAAACATAAAAAATCTTTAGGAAATTATATATTTTAAAAAGCAATATTTTTATAAACATTTGTCTGAATCAAATATTTATTTTTGTTGATCAACTTACATTTACTTTGTTCATGTATATATATTTAACTTAGTAAAAATGTTTCTTGTAATAGTTTATAACTTACACTTTAATGTACTTGAACAAGAATCTTACTTGGTTTATTTGTGAATCGATTTTCAAGGCCTTATCAATCACCGTGCTCTCATTTTTGAGCTTTGTAAAACACTGTAGGTTCTTGTGGTACACACCTGCCTACTACAAGAACCTGCAGTCTTCTACAAAGCTAGAAAAATAAGAGCACAGTAATTGATAAGCTCTCGAGAGTCAACTTAGAAATATATGAAGTAAACAAGAATTTTTGGTTAAAACAAATTTTTTTATTAGTCCTTTCATCTTCGAACTATCCAATTATACTGCATACATATTTAGTAATTTATAAGACATTAAAATATTTAATTTCTTTATTTATTAACTGCAGAAAGTTCGCTGTGGGTCTTAATGACCAACACAGCTTTTTCTCCTTCTCACACTCCTACATCAATGCTGACTGCCGGACACCTATCCTTTTACCTTCCTACCTCACCCTTTACTACTTTATACACTTGCTTTTGCTTGGTCTGAGTGTTACGTTTAGTCAGATAGTAAATGTGCGGGTCACGGTAAACCACAGGGACTGTTTGTGACTGCATAAAATTAATTGGTGATACCTGAGTCTTGTTGGTTTAGGTTATTTGGATTGATATGAAGCAGAGTAGATTATTTTACTTTTAATTGTTTTACCATGGATTATAGTGAAATAGAGTTTGGGCGTGAAGCTGATACAGAAGAAGAAAGTGCTGTTGTTTTGTTTTAAAATACTGACACAGAACGGAGTGAAGAGGAGGAAGATACAACGGATGATGATGCTAGAAACTCCACTAGGAATGATGATATTCCTCTCGCGTACAGAGAAAACTTTGTAGATAAAGATAAAACCAAATGTAAAATAGCTGAACCCGCCCAAGCATTTTGTACAAGACAAAAAACATTGTATTTCCCATTCCTGGCACTAAAGGTGAAGCAAAAAATGCCAACTCCCCACTGGAATCTTGGCAGTTTTTTTAGAAATGAAATTTTACAGAAAATAGTCGAGTTTACAAACTGACCTACAAACTTGCTTGAAATGTATAGATGAAAATAAACTCATTTTACATTGGATAAAAGGTATTTTATATTCATCTCTTAGTTGTTTTCATTCAATCTTTGTTAAATTGTAGTGAAAAATATGTATTGAATCGAGCGTCTTTATTTTGTGATTTAGAAAATTTGGCATTATTTGTTTTATTAAAAGTTTAAATAAATTTTTTTTTTTGAAAACTATATGGTATGACACATTAAAGTATAATGTATAATTTTATAAAATCAATAGAAGAGTATTATCTTTTGTATTTGTATATATTATTATTTGTAGACTTATATATTTTTTTGTGTGGTTGTATTCTTTATGTTTGTAAGAAACTACATATTTATTCTTGAATTTTGTAGTCCATTACGTTTGGTGAAATTTAATTAGTCACTTTAACATTAGTTTATGAACATTAAAGTTCGGATAGTCATGAACTAATGTTAAAGTTTTACATATTTATGTTGTTGCCATTATTAATTTATTTTACAATACAATAAAGATGTAGTCATTAAAATCCATGGTTTTTTTAAAATTCATTATACATCTCTTAGTATGACAAAATAAATAAAAACAAATAAAAATTGCATTTACTAATTAAAATAACAAATTTTAAATGTGGTAACAAAAAACGATTGCTTTTCTGTCCCATGCAATCACTGAAAAACAATAGATATTCCTAGTCTTACACTTTACCACTTCATTATAACGTAAAACTTTAAATTTGGAATCGTAGCATATATTTCCTTTAAAACTGATACTTTAATAGATATTTATTAATCATAACTTTCCCAGCTAAAATATATAAGTTACATTTTATTATCTTTTCCTACCCTGAATTGACTATTCCTAAAATGATAACCTCACATTTCACCTACCTAAAACAAAAACAACTTTTTTTAAACTCACCAAAAACCATATGCAACAAGCCTGTTGTTAACATTAGACCACTGAGCAATCCCAATTGTAAGCGCAGAGCAAATCTCATGATTATCGAACAGTTGAATTTCTGCAACTTTATATGCAGGTGCTCCAGGTCGAAATGCCCACCAATGTAAACGATATTTAAAGTATGTTTGCTGTTCGGTCTCGTATGAATATGTAATCAAAAACTGACCACACTGCGTAGTTCCCATCAATACATGGCTGCAATGATAAAATTTTACAGTACATATATTTTGAAGCTGAAAAGAAATTGACAGAAGTCATGTTTTATATATGTTACATGTAATGTATTAAGTCAAGCACTGCATAGAATGCCTAGTCATTCTATACATTGCTCAAAATTGACAGGCAAAGTGCAAAGTATTACACAAATTGTATTACATACTTTGCCTAGGCATTCTATACAATGTCCGCCATGACTCATGCAGAGCTGCTGGTTGACGTAAGCAAGCCCCGACCGCCCTGCCGTCCATGCCCTCACGACTCAGCACTCTCTTATACTGGCTGCCATGCTTCATTAGTGTGCTACAGTCAGTGTGTTGTGAACAGTTTACATTTCTATACATTATCCAAAATGTCCCAAGTGATCGTGGATCAGTATTCGGCGGACCGTTCAATTGTTATGAGATTCAAATTTAATGCAAAAATTGCTAAAAACCGTAGCACTAGCGCTAAAAATAGTGTGTTTTTGACACGTAGCTACTACAATACATTAATTTTGGAGGTTGAAGATGCCAAAATCAATTAACTTGAAATTTTTAAAAGTCTTTTACGTTTACATTGTTAGTTAAAAGATTGTATAGTAACGTTCAATTTTCATATGTAATTACAAAGTGAAGCTGAAGTATAAAGTTCATTTCTGATATATTTGACCTGATAAACTTTTGACATTATGTATAATACCCAGACCTTATATACGAGTATAATAGCTAGCCAAACTATGTAAAATTGTACGAAATCATTCTCATTTAAGTCTTTGACAAAAGCAACTAGGCAAAGTGTAGAATGCCTAGATATTCTATAGAATGTCTGGAATAATCACTTTACCTGTAAGATATATAAAGAATAAAAACTATATAGTATGTGAATAAATGTGTTTTGGTTACCTATTTTGGAGATATGGTACTTACTTTATTTGGAGGTATATTAAAGAAGCAAGATTTGAGAAAAGTGCCTGTAATTTTGAGTTGGTATTTCTTAACACTAGTGTTCTATCTATTCTTCAATTTTACTGCACTTATTGTTAGGAGTAAACTTGACAAAAAAATATTTTTTTGTTTTGATTTGGATTTGTTTATAAATTATTTTATTTTTATGTTTATAAATATGCAAAATTCTCCCAGGGCAACATTTTTAGGACTTTTTGTTTTTTTTATAAGTTCTATATTTTTTGCTTTGGGAAATGTATGAATATTTTCAATTGCATAATAAATATTAATTAGGTCAGTGAGAGTTTCCCATGTTTGGTTTATTGTATGCTTTCAGGCCTATCTCTTTTAAGGTCAAAAAATATTGTTACATTCTTACAAAGGGTCAATCAATTATAAAACAATTTTTGATTAAATAACTATTTATTAATTCAAACACTTTTATAACTATTATTATTTGCACACTAACATTTACAAAAGTGTCCAAATACTGTTTTAATTAGGCCTAATAATAACTACTGAGTTTGCTAATACTCTAAAACTTAACCTTCACTAAAATTGTCACTAAAGCTTTTATTCTCTTCACTACATTACAAACTTCTCTGACTTCCTCCTACTCTTGATAAAATTTCTATATACTGACTTGCCACTTCTAGCACTTTCCTGTAATTTCTAGCCCCTTCACTTCTTTCAGGCTTTACAAGGATGGTGTAGCTGTTATATCTGCTCAATCTTAAAAGACCATTAAACTTGTCAAGCCGTATGCAATAATCAGGCCCTTACCCATCACAATATATACTGTAAATAATTTGTTACAATATGGTTATTCTATTTTATAAATTACAATATACAGTGTATGATGAATTATTTCCAATTGGTGATTTTACTATATTTAAAAAGTACTTAACTAAGTGAATACGTAATGGCTTACTTGCTGACACGTTTCAAAACATTCGTTTTTTTACAAAGCTAATCCTCTACACAGTGAGTAAGTCATTATGTATTCCCTTAGTTAAGTACTTTTTAAATATAGTTTAATCAGTGAATCCAAAATGATTACATCAAGCAACTGGTAATTTTAGCTGAGAAAACTGCTTTTGCTGCATCAATATTATTATTTTAAAATATTGTATCCTATATGTGTGCAGATAACCCATTTTCTGCTTGTTGTTTATGATATGTAATGCAGACAGTATGATTTGGATATTATTTCATTTTTCAATCATGTATTTTTTTGGGATCACACAGTAAAACTTCTCTTGACCTTCAATTTATGGTACCTATATTTTACATACTAATTTTTTATACCTAGTCCCAAGTACAGGATTTTAATAAATCTCTCTCAATAATGGACAATTCAAAACTAAAACTAAATTTGCTATTTTCAGTCATAAAATTAAAACAAATTTGTTGTTTCTATAAGCAAAATTTTATGTTGAGAATGGAAAGAATGTATGGTTTGTAAACAGAAAATTTATTCCATCAGTAGGTACGCATCATCATTCTCTCTGGTGTACTATATGTTATGTAGATGACAGATAGTATGGGATTACACAGTTCAATGTGATAACGATAAATGATACAGTGTTTAGCACATATTACTTGTTTGAATTGTGTTCAGCATGTTAGGGCAGTACTGCACTGTATGTGGTACAGTTTATAAATATGTCAGAACGTGGATGTTTATTTTAACCAGTGTTGCTTAGTGTTTTGTGGTGTTTACTTTTTTACATAATAAGTGGAAAATGTGAAGCACTTACAACAAAAGAAAAGATTAAAGTTTTAGACTATGAAAAAAGTTTAAATGATTATCTGGCACTAAAGTTTAAAATTGGAGAAATTCAGATGTCATTTTAAAACATGAACGGATCAGACAATTGTAGTTCATCAATTAAAATGACAATTAATTAGATTTAATTAGGTAACAACTAAAATTAAATTCAGCATATTGAGTAAACTTATTTTTATTTGGTTCTGTGTGGCTAGGTCAACAAAACTGTCAAGAAATGGATCTCTAGTCCAAGAACAAGCTATCAAAATTAGTAAATAATTGAATTTAGACAACTTTAAAGGCTTGTACGGGGAAACTTCGAATTTAACACAGTACAGATTTTACGGTAATATATTCACATATACAGTTACACTAAACATCTTTAAAGAGGTTTGGCATAATTTACTTGTTAACACGTTCAACGAGGGTTGAAATTTATGTAGTTACTTAGCATACAAAATTTGTTTTCTTGAAAATTGAAAGGTTGATGTTATTTATTTAAGTTTTAATTTATATAAATAAGGGGTTTTCATTAAGAGTAGATTTTTTGGCCATTTTGAAGAGTATATCTTCATTGGAGTCAAACATTTGCACTGAAAGTCTTGATATGCAACTAGCCAATCGGTCTTTGTCTTATGTTTTTGACTTATGACTCAACTGTTATCAGATTGCACTAATGCATTCTTGGAATTAGACAGGACACATAAAGTAGGATTTTTATTGCCTCCCTAATGCTTGTAACTTGTCAGCTGGCCATTTGGGTCAACATCTTACTATAGTTTTATCACTTTATTGTTCAGTTGTAGGTTAGAGACTGCAGTGACTGGGTAAGGGCAATGACACTAGATCTGTACTACTGCCTTTACAAGTTGTTAAAAAAAAAATTGTTGTTAACCCGGGAACGCTCGTGTTATTAGATTGAATCTAACATTTTTAGCCGCTCTGAAGGAATTATTTTATCTTTTTATTGAATGTGACTGAGCTTCTACATATGCTTTCTTGAAGATGTTGACCAACTACTATCCAAATTTCGAGTAGATAGCGTGATTGAGAATGTAACCAAAGATGAGAGAAGTGGCAGACGTCCCCTCATGTTAGGGAGCGAGAACATGTATGAGCGACGAGTGCTGCGTTAGCGACAACGTAACGACACAAGTAGTTGCATAACTGTTAATACTCTAATTTTTCTATCTGTAATTTTAGATACAAATATGCCTTATGGCCATGTATTTAATAGATTGTTTTATAACAATGAACAAATTTAAAACTTACTATAATCCATACAATTGACATTTATAATTTAAAACACATTAACAATTAGTACAAATGTTATATTTGCCCTAGCGGCACGAGTCATTGCGGGCCATCTTGGGTTAATTATAATTAAAATTGAAAAATATGTCAATATTTTTTAAAACTATTTCAGTTATGAAGTATTTTTAACAATGTAAAAAGTATAATTAGTTGTAAAGATGTGAAGTGAATAAATGTTAAGGGAAACAAATGTTAAGCTTTAAACAGTAGCTAGAATTTTAGGTTAATGTGCACATTGAGCACCACCTGAGATTAAAGTATAAAATTTTTTAAAAACATGTCCGAGGACGATACCCATAATAATTTAAAAAAATTTTAAACGGAAAGTTATTTTTTATCAAACTAAAGTTGGGTAAAAAGTTCTGTGGGGAATAGTAAGTTGTGCATTGTCTGTGACTTTCTGTGTAAAATATTAAAAAATTTCCTATAGATATCGCCTTAGGACATGTTTTTGAACAATTTTATACAGTAAACTCCCGATTATCCCTGGAATAGGGTGGCCTGGCAACGCCGGATAACGAAATTCCCCGGATAATCCGCTATGAACAAAGAATACGCAGCAAAACAATCGATTATTATACCATAAGTTACACAAATAATGACCCCGGTTCACAAATAATCTTCAGGGGTGTAAATGTAGCAGGCCTCCACGTGGTGCACCCTGGGAACGCTAAATCTGCTACAACGAATCTCTGTCAAATCCTTCTAGAGATGACCAAATCGAAAGTATCAAGTAGCCATCGCAAAGCTAGCCCTTCTCAGGGCTTGAACGACAGGCTCCGCGTACTATTCTGGAACGCCGGTGGCCTTAATAACGCAAAGTTCAAAGAGTTCAAGACTCTCATCCATAAACTGGATGCAGATGTTTTGATTGTAGTTGAAGCTGCAGCCTCAACGGACTCTCCAAATTTTTTTCACACTATGAATTTTACCAATTTTATTTTACCTAGGTCTAGACAAGTGGCCTCAGGGATTGTTGTCGGTGTAAATAACAACGCAGCATGTGAATTTGAGGTGCTTCACAGGATGTGCGAAACCGACAAACATGAAGCTGTATTTATAGAAGTCTGGATAAACGGACACTACTACAAAATCATTGGTGTTTATAACCCACCAACTAACAACTTAAATACAAGTCTCATAAAAATGTTAACCCGACACCGCAACTCCATTATACTAGGGGACTTCAATGCGCACTCCCCCCGATGGAACTACTCTGACCGCAATGCATCTGACCAAGCTATGGAGAATTTTATTGACAAAACACAACTGATCTATCTATGATCAGAACCCACCTTTCTATCATTTGGTGGAAGCACCAGTACACTGACATGTGCCTGGTACATGCAAACCTGATAAGCAGATCTGACCTGAAACTGGGGGATGCTGTTGAGGGATGCTGTTGAGGGATGTGGTCATAGGACCTTGTTCTTACAGGTGCGACCAAAAAATAATAATGTCCAAAAACCACGTCTTCCACGCTGGAATTTCAAAAGGGTGGACAGGACAGCTTTTCAACAAACATCAAATCAGCTTCTCACTCCTAGCATCATAAATGGCAACCCTGACCAGTCTGTAGCAGCTTTTGAAAAGAAGATTTTAGAGATCGCCAAAAATTGCATACTCAGAGGGTACGTCAATAAATATAAGCCTTTTTGGAGTGAAAATCTGACAAAACTACGAAGGGAACGTAATAATACCAGGAAAAGGGCAGAGACTACCAACAACCTCGAAGACTGTATCCAACTCAGAAAAAAACAAGCCCAATTCAGGAGGGAGATCGTCCAATCGAAAGGAAGCACATACCGTAATTTTGTTGCCAAACTAGATTTTAGAAAGGACGGCATGAAAGCTCACAATTTTATTTCAAGCCTCAATAACAACAAACGTAACTTTACGTGGGAACCAATGATTTTTAATGGAAGGACGCTCACCAGCCCAAAAGACGTTGCACAAGCCCTCTGCAAGCACTATGCTGCTGTCAGCACCCTTGACATAAGAGCCAATTTCCGTAAATACATCAAACAGCAAACAGTGGGTCCTCTCAAAGCCGAGCCGACACCTGAAATGGTCAACCCTTTCCTAACACATGAACTGGAAGCAGCCATTCGCACACTAAAAAATGGAAAAGCAGCGGGACCGGACCAAATATTTCCCGAATTTATAAAGCACCTTGGTGAAACAGCAACTTGACAT
This sequence comes from Prosapia bicincta, assembly GCA_036971475.1. NCBI lineage: Eukaryota > Metazoa > Arthropoda > Insecta > Hemiptera > Cercopidae > Prosapia > Prosapia bicincta. Next base: position 37,105,510 of record JBAIZL010000004.1, on the reverse strand, counting down.
TGATGAAATGGGTCCCCCACCAATGGAAAAGAGCTGAAATTATCTCCATCCGTAAGAAAGGCAAACTCCGTAACAACCTCGAGAGCTTCCGGGCGATATCGCTGACCAGTGTCTGCTCAAAGGTGGTTGAAAAGATGGTTGAGCAAAGACTGAGAAACTCTTAGAAAAGAAAGGAGCAATAAGCGAAGCCCACGCAGGTTTTTGCCAAAACCACTCTACTGTTGACCAACTGGTAAAGTTCACTGAAGCTGTGAAGGATGGTTTCCACAGAAGGCAGTCCACCCTAGCCATACTAATTGATTTTAAAGCTGGATATGATAAAGTGTGGAAGCAATTGCTACTATCAAAACTGGCGAAACTGGGGGTGGTAAACAATATGATGAAGTGGATATAAAATTTCCTAACCCAGAGCCTGATAAGGACGAGGTTTATGAGTGCTGTCTCCAATTTTAAAGCCCAAAAACAAGGTTTACCTCAGGGAGCAGTGCTCAGTTGCCTTCTCTTCAACACAATGATTAATGACCTCACCGCCGCCATCGAAAAAACACCTGGCACATCATACCTGCTGTATGCTGATGACGTCATTATGTGGAATACTACTAGCAAGACTGACCACCTTGAAGAAACTATGAACCTAGTATTAGAAAACATGGGGCTATGGGCCGACTGCAATAAAATGACAGTTAGTCCAGAGAAAACCATGTTTCAGTTGTTCACTCTCTCCACCAAGCCCCCAACCACTGAGCTCAAATATAAACAGAGTTACCTACCAGAGTCTAAATTGTCCAAATACTTAGGTGTTAATCTGGACACTAGACTCTCATGGAAAAATTACATACAAGAGGTTGCTGAGCATGCAAGCAAGCGAACAAATCTGTTAAAAAGACTAACTGGTACAAAGTGGGGTTGCACCCAGGATGTTCTTGCCACTGCTTATAAGACCTATGTCAGACCCTCCATGGAATACGCTTCGGAAGTTACATCACTGGCCAGTCAACCGAATCTGCGAAAGTTAGATAAAATCCAGAACAGTGCCCTCTGAATCATCACCAGCGCAGCTTTTTCAACGCCCATTTATGCGATGGAAATGCAAACCTGCATAGGACCATTGCAAAAAAGGTGCGAAAAACTAACCCTTAAATTTTGGGAACCCTCAAGGAGGGTAAATCACCGATACTAGACCAACTATAGAAAGGCTGCACAGAGACTAAAAACCCAGCTAAGCCCACTAAAACACGCTGAAGAACTTAGAAGAAGGTATAACATCGGTGAATCAAACCCAACCTCGCTCAAAACTTTCAACAAGCCGACTATTGCCATGCCTCTCAAAAGTTTGTCGTTACTAAACTTTAAAACCCCCAAGCATCTTGCACTCCCAGAAGAACTAAAGATTTCTGGCCTTGAGACAATCCATACTTTATATCGTGAACCAGACTGGCTGCACATCTACACTAATTGATCTAAACTCAATTTTACTCGAGCTTTCTCCAAGCTATTTGAAATCAGCCAAGGCATTGGGGCAAACGCAAGTAATTTTGATGGGGAAGTAACGGCAGTGCGACTGGCCGCAGAGGCTCTTGCTGCGCATCACCCAGCAACAAACCACCAAAGAGCTGTTTTCTTTATAGACTCCCATGCCGCCATAATTGCAATAGCCGACAACTCTTCAATAGACTGTTTGAACATATTCTACTGCCAAGAAGCAATCTCACATCTTTTGCAAAATAAATGGTCAATTAGCCTTCAGTGGATCTTAAGTCACGTCGGCATCACAGGTAATGAAAGAGCAGACGACCTTGCAAAAAATGGAACGCAGATGCAACATCCATACGCAGAAACCAGCCTCACCTCTGCCAAACACCTTATTGATGCAATCCTTAAACACTCCATTAAACAAGAGCATGAGGAAGCCAGCAGGGGGAAACAGTGGGCATCACTTAGCAGTCGCGGTCCTTTGGTGCCCACAAGCGATAGAGCAACTGCCGTGGCTGACTTTTGACTTCTGACAGGACACAACTATCTCCAGACCCACCTCTACCGTTTTGGCCTAGCGGAGTCCGATACGTGTCTGCTCTGTCTCAATGGTATTATGAATGGGGACCACATTTCAACCTGTCCTGAACTAGACGACCACCTGTCCAAAACAGTTCGTTACTGGGAGGCTCGACGCCGAATGGTTCAACAGCCAAGGGCGGGTATTGGATAAAGTAAAGTAAAGTAAGTACAAATAATCTTCAGAGGACAAAATAAATACAGAAAATAATTTAAAATGTCGATGTATTCGTTCGTTGACGGATTATAACATGTACATTTATATGTCTAACTATTTACAATACGTACATAAGTATATGTCAAAAGTAAGTATGTATGTACATATGTAATTTCCTTTACACATAATACTTTCACTTTTTAAGAAAAAAATCACTTTCGTCTTTTTTTTTGTGAGCATTGATTTAGCTTTAATGTGCGATCAAAGTTTCTTGAGAACCATTTTGTCGGACAGTGTTTACTTGAGTCACAAAGCCATAAAGATTGATAATGCATATGACAGACATGGATAATGCATATGTCACATCCTAGACTATTTTTAGCCGAGATTAGCTGACATTTGTTTACAATCTTATGGATACACATTAGGTTTTCGGGCGTCCAAGCATTTTGTCATTGTCTCTTATATACAGTAGTCTGCTCGTCCCTTTTATTTCGCTGGCCCACATCGGGATGCTTCCCTTTCAATGTAAAAATTAGTATGTACATATCTATTCCCTTCATCTTAGCTTCTATTAAGCCTTATATGTATTTACGTCGTAATTCCCCATTTGGAAATTTAAACACACGAATCTGATTGGAATAAAAATTGGATATTTGTAAAACAATGGCAGACCCCGAATAATCTGCAAACCGGTTAATCCGCCCACGGATAATCAGGAGTTTACTGTACTTTAATTTCAGGTAGTGCCCAATGTGCACATTAACCACACATTTTATTTATTTATAAGATATTTATCAACTTTAATTTATGTTGATTATTATTTTTACTAATAATAATTGCAAATAATCAATTAAGAAATAATTAATCAGCAAAACACCATTCAGTTGTTACAACCTGAATTCGGAATTAATCTGAACAATAAGGGTTGCTAGGAACCAAATAACTATCCCAGTATAGGTTAATTTAAGAATTATTTAAAATAATTGTTTACTCTTTCTTTAAAAATAAATATGTAGACCCGGGTTAAAAAATAACAAATTTTTTATAACAATTAATTTTTTTCCTAGGAAAACTTAAATTTCAAAAGCCGTTATTGGATAGGCAACAAAACGGAATGATTCAATGGAGAAGACTTTGTCAGTCAGCCAATCTATGTTTCCTGATTTATTATCTGTCAAATGTGTATGGTGCAAAAATTAATCATACATATCTGCCTATTGTTTCTATTTTCTAAAAATACTTACAAAAGTATAGAGCATGATTCAGGAATAAAATACATGTAATATAAACAATTTATTGTTGTCTGGCCAATTTAGTATAAGTTTAGTCAACCTGGTATATTCTGTATGCTTTTTATCAATGATATATTATCAACTGGGATTTAAAGGGATAAAATAAACAATTTTAATTGGAAAACTTTTAATCGATGTTCAATGTTAGGGTGTAATTGTTTAGAGAAAAAATATATCACATGTAAAAGAACATTGAGGTGGTATGATGTATTGGACAATGCGTAGAGACTTTTGGAAACAAATCCCAGAAACAGAATTCACTGTTTTAAAGTTAAGATAAACTGAAGAAAATAAGCCAAAATGGGAATTTCTACAGCAACAATGACAGAAAAAATGTGTTACTTTTTAGTGAAAATTGTGTAGCTCCACTGTTGAATCACTGTATTGAATTAATTAAATTTTTGTATATAAGTTTGTTTTATATAAATAGATTTTCCTTTCCTTATCAACATAAATTAAAACTTGTGTCATTTACGATTTAAACTGAAAATATCACAAATCTAGTGAAAACTACCATCCACTTAAAACAAAAAAATTCTACTTTGCTAATTGTTAGGAATGTTTCTTTAGCAAAGACTGATAAAGTGAAATAATTAAAAGATCAGATGAAAGCGATTAAGAAAACTTTAAATTGCAGTTGAAAAATTTTTTTTTGTCAACTTACTTTCCAATGTGCTGTAAAATATCTTTTAGGTAAAACATCAACCTATCAGGAATTGCTCTAAATAACTGTCTGGCTCGATTGTATGGTGATATACGCCGAGGATAGAATGAAGACCATACCTGAAACAAAATTAAATCAGAGAAATTAGTCTTTAACAATAAAAACAAGTTTAATTTAAAACACTTATCTAAAACAGATATTTACGAATAATCTGTGTGAGAGTAAATGCTTATTCCTCCTAATCAATGGTTCCCAACCCCTTACATATACATAAACCTATTACTATTGTTATTATCATCATAGTATTACAATCCATGAAATATTATAAATAAAGGAATATGTTTTATTCAGCCAGGAGAATTTTGTATTACAATAATGAATGGAATTATGGTTGTAATATTAAAAATCATGTTTGAACTTTATAAATAATAACTTGGCAAACTTATAATTAAATAAAACCTTAAATTTACTTGAGTAAGTTGGCATTTGTTATTTTAAAAGTTCAACTGTGTAACCTTGCTGATTGTTATGAGCTACAAAATCATCAAATTTAAAATTATTCTTTTGTTCAAAATATATATTTTATTTCAAAATAAAGAAAATCTGTGATGGCTAAGTCTTTATGCAGTATTATTGAAGCCCTGGTTAAACCCAATTTTCTAGTTATATAAAAGTATCTAGTTACCCCCTGTACCCATACTAAATAAAATGGCAAGTACAAAATTGTCATATGGTTAGATTTTGATAAAATATAAACCGACAAAGTTTGGTAATGTAAATATTGTTCATACAAAATACAAAAGATTTATTTTTTCCTACAAGAGGATGATAAATCCAACTGAATGGATTTTAGTGTCCATGGTGATTGACAAAACATTAACGCTGTTATCCTTACTAAATTAATCAACGCTTTGCCCAACTTATAATAGAAGTTATTTTTTTAAAACTTATTGATAAAAAAAACGTTGGTATTTATTTTTCGTGCTGATGTGTACGATTTTAGTGAAAAAAATTATACCAACCGACACAAAGTCATCAGGGATTCGAAAAAAATTATTACAACTCTCGCTCATGCCACAAAATTTAAAAATTTTGGAAAATTGTAACTCCTCCTCAAACGTGGTGCTAATAATGCTGGTAAAAACGACATTGCCCACTCTGATACAATGCATATAAAATTAATCAAAAACATGCCCTGAAGCTATATTGACAATTATTGTTTGTTATTGCCACAGAAGGTTAATTTTATATATCTATGAAGTATCCAGTCATGTTAGATTTGATTATAATTTTATATGTTTAACCAAATGTACATATGTAAGGCTAGAATAGATATGTGATGTCACCTCTGTGGAAGTAGACGTCTAATTAAGTAATGTATAAAATTACAACTAAATCTATCCTGACTGGACACTTTACAGGTATATATTAATATAGGTATATAGTAAACAACCAAATCTATCCTAACTGGAGACTTTATAGGCATATTTAAATATAGGTATATGTAGTATGGCCTGCCGTTGATAAGCAAACATAGTACTTCTGACAAACACCCTATTGAATTTTTGACCCAACTTTAATTTCACAAAATGGTAATTATTTCCTTGAGTGAGAGTTTTTGAATTTTTTTGTATCCCTGATGACTTTTTGCACCGGCCGGTATAATTTGTTTTGCCATAATCGTACACGTGGGCACGGGAAATAAATACCAAAATGTTTCCTACTCACTACATGCTCTTCATCAGTATCTAGTATGTCTGAGTCATTTGGCTATACAACATCGCTTCAAAGGCAGGTTTTTTTTAAAATTTTGTCAAAAAGAATATGTGATCTATAGTGGGTTTGTTCATTTAATATATGTTTCTTTTATGTTTTGGTATACTTTGTTTTTTAAATTTCATATTGTTATAATTTGTTTACAAAAGACTTTGTTAGGCAAAGAATTTACATAAATGACCTGTGATTAGCAAAAGATTATGATAATTATCTAGATATAGTGATTAAGAATGAATGATTGTTTTAATAGGCGGATGATTCTTTAAATCTTTTACGGAAGCTACAGCCTTTTGTGTTAGTGGTACATTGTTCCACACTAGTAGGGATTTTTGGATATTTATAGTTTCAGTTATAAGGATAGTGATACATAGGTTATTTAGGTCAAATGAGAATAGTGCTGAGTAGTGCAGTATATTTACTTCTTTCATTTCGTTTATGAGATCTGTGCTGTTTTCTACAAATATGTTAAGATTAATGTGTCATCTGATTACTTTGTCTATGTATTTTGCTACTTTATATGCTGAGATTATCTGGTAATTTACAATCATCTAATGGCGAAACCGAGTTTGTGGAATTTTTGGACAGCATGGAGGATAGGTGGTTTAGCTTGGATTTGTGTTTTATAGCAGTTTTTATTCATATTAATGTTTTTGGAATTATTTATTAATAATTGCTTGATGGTTTTGTGTTAATCGTCCAAAGGCTCTATTGTTAGTTGTATTATTTTGCTTTTAAAACTACGTTTTTATTGATTTTATAATTTAGAGTATTGGTGTTGATGATCTATGGTGTGATGTTGTGAATAAGGTTTGTTGCAATTGTAATTTCATTGTTCGTGTTATTTTTATTAATTATGTTTCTATTTGGTCAGGAGTGAGTTTTGGTCCCTGGTGTCAGTTATTTGGTTGCCTGTTTCAGTTTTAAAAATATAAAAACAGCAGACTTGTTTTTTCAAACAAAATCTATCCTAATCAGATACTTTGTAACTATATTCTGATGTAATATATCATAGTGATGTTTAATAAAACAACTGATTAAAAAGTGTTTGATATGTATTGTTAAATTATTATTTTTTTTACATTAGGGGTGTTGATACTGAGTTTTATTATATTGGCTATATTCCTGAATACTTTCTGCATTGCCAGGTATATTTTTTTAGAAATGAAATAATTACCAACATTTTTTTACAATATAATTTTCATTAAGATAACCAATTAATACAAAAAAAGAAAAACGTTACATGAAACAAAACTAATCTATTTTAAAGCAAGGGGTTTTATAGAAAATTACTCCGGAAAATTTATGGTAGCACATACAAAATGTCAAATGAATAGTTTTCTAAGCATGTTATGTTACTATAACATGAATGATTTGGCTTTAAATTCATATTAACACACAAAAATTTTTCTAATATAAATATTACCTTTGGTCCAGAAAGCAGGTGTTTAAGAAAGTTCGTACTTATTATACTTTTGCCTATAATTCTATATTATTTTAGAAGTTTGCCTGTAAAGTTTATTAATAATTTTCAAGAACATGCTTCGATATATAATTGGTCTATGTTTTATCTAAATTAATATATATTATTAAAAAAATTATAAATAAGTATTGACTTTACAGTAATTAGCTACATTTTCTATCAATGTTAGAGAAGTATTTCAACTAACTCTCTTGAGATTATCTACTGTTAATAAAACATCCAATCTATATGGTTAATAATGCAATTAGTGTGGATAAAATTATTGAAGGTAATTATAGTATTACCTATTTTAATTTTTGAGAAAACTGCCTATTTAATTTAGAACTTTAGTTTACATTTAAAATTCCTTTCTATAAGACTGTTACAGTATTACAATTTAAAAAAAATACAAAATTACAAATGCAATAATAATGATTTGAGTACAAAATTTATAGAATCATATAACAAAACTTAACAGTTTATATTTGTTGAAATATTTTTCCATTATAGAAGTAATGCAGCCCTATCAGCCTCAAAATTGTATCATTAATATAATAGGCTTTGATGGCATATTGTAGCAGGAAAATTACAGAAAAGATGTCAAAAAGGCTATCTAAAATTTACATAAATATTGTAATGAAATTTAAGGGGTTTTTAATACATCTTTTACAATCATACAATAAGTAATGTGCTAGGATAGTTTTTAAAGTACCCTTCATGATTTTATAAAAGTTTACAAAAAAAATGTAGAGATTAAATGTTTGAAAGAATACCATTAAGACACAAAAATTAAAACAATGGATCTTATTCATTAGTTTTATTTAATAATGCATATATATGGAAAAATATTTTTACATGTAATATACATTTTTTATTTAGAAGATGCTAAGGGTGAAATTTACTCAGAAACTACTTACTTCCCTATTATACAATTTTTGTAGCAGATGGTGCTTATTACGTTTCCCCTTCACCATTTCAATTACTGCTCGAACTTACAACCTACAATGTTATTAAATATGTACAAAAAATCATTCTAATTTCATACAAAATAACGAAAACTTTTGTCATCAAACTACTGCTGCTAGTATTTTATTTTACTTCATTCATCAAAATAAATACAGTACTACCAAACCCCAAACAAATTACCGTATTCTTTATAATATCGTACTCAGAAGTAATGCATAGTTTATAGAAGTTTTAAAAGTTCTTTCTAACAATTTTATGATTTACAAATATTACAATCAAATCTTTAATAGTAAGTGTAATTGTATCGTATATTACAAACTAGACATTGGTTCCCATATATAATATATAAATGATCGATAAATCATTTGTAATTAAATAAAAAAAAATTTACTCCAGAAATTACGAAGTTATAGGAAAAATAAGGTAAGGAAGATTAAATAAAAAAAATATACATGTAATATTTATATTAATTGATATATTATATATTCAATCTTTACTTGAGGTTCTAATTTTTAACTAAAACCACTTGTACATATTATAATAAGACCATAGTTACACTTACTACTTTTATAAATTATTTGTTTAATCAAATTTTTAAAAATAATACTAAATTGTTCCAAAGTTGGTCCCGAAAGAATAGTTAAAATAGAGGGATTTCTATTATATCTTATAAACATTCATATTTGAACCTTAAATGTGATGGTTACAACTATAAATATGTATAACGAATTTGATTTAGAAGGCGTGTGTTACATATGTTTTACATTTTCAATATTGATTGATTAGTTTGCTTTTCCTTTAAATTTGAAGTTTTACAGAACGTAGTGGTATTATGGTTATATTGAAAGAGAATAAAACTACAAAAATGAAAGTCCGAGTAATGGAGAACTTTAATTCAAATACATTAACAGACTTCAAAGCAATGGTCAGTATTTTCTAGATTAATTTAAAGAGTTTAAGGAATTTTTTACATTAATTTTAATAATAGTTACAGTATTTTAACTGCAGGCAAACATTTTATTCACGCTTTTAAATATTGTTTCTTAAAGAAGACTTTAAGAAAATATGTTTAAGACTTTTAAAATAAGACTAGTAATTTTTAGCACCTTGAGGAGTAATAGCCATATATTTCCAAAGAATTAATTAGAAGATGGATTTTAAAGGTTAAGGTTTAACTTTATTATAATTCTAATGAAGTTTGATTACTACAGCATCTGAGATAGTCACCAGCATAGGAATTTGTGGGTTTTGAGCAGATAAAATTACTGCAAATACTATCTTGTTTTACCAGCATATAATTCTGAGCTCTTTTGGTTAACCAAATCCAAATTTGGTCCTTTATACAAAAGTTCACATTCTTCTTTATGAATACAGCTTATGTTCTCTAGATGAATGTTTGAAATGTCGATACTTGTTGAATTTGTGGTAAGAGGTTGTTTTTATTTAACATTGATGAAGATCACCACGGAGTGATCGAAAATGTTCTGTCTCATAAGTTTTTACAAATTTACAAAATAAAGTTTGAATAGTCAAAAAAGTGAATAATTAAGTTTCACCGAAAATTTAATTTGTTTTTCAAAACATAGCATATGAGTTCTATAGGGCTATATAAATTTTATTCAAGCGACAAATTGATAAATTTGCCATTTTTAACAAGTTGATGTGGAATTTTTACTCTTATGGAGGCAAACATTCATTTGAAACTATCTATTACACTTAGTTAGATGAACTTTATATTAGACTATTTACTGATTTTCACCTTAATATACTAAATAAACCTATGTCTATAAAAGATCAGTAGTAAGTAAATCATTGTAAAGCAAATTTATTTTTGTAATAATAGGTCTGAAGAATGTTTGAGATATCATATGATTCATTTACCATTTTGTAGCTTCTAAATTTTTTGATCTGATTAGAAACTGTGGTAAGAAAGGTAGCTTACTATTTTACAACTTTGGAGTTGAAGTAAATTTGATGAATAATATTTAGGACATTGCTATCCTAGTTAAAATGCCTTAGTGTCTATATGCCAGAGAAGATATAATGAAATATCAATTTAGTGTTGCATTTTAATACTGTTTTTTATTTTTCATGTTCTAATTGTTGGTGTTACAGTTGTGGAATTTAACAATTTATTATGTAATATAAAATTATAACTAAAGAATACATTTTTATTTAAATGTATTTTAATTTTATATTGATTTTTTTGTAATAAATTAAAATTGGTTTTTTATTATTCAAGGTCAATGAAGCTATTTCTTTGGTTCAACAAATGAACGAGTCAGACTTGACTGAAGCTGTAGCTCATTGGAATACATTATCTCAAAAACTTCAAGAAGCAGTTGAACGATCAGCTGCAATTGCTGATATTGAAGCAAAACTTATGTTAGGCTTAGAAAATTTCTCTTCAGTACAGAATAGTTCTTCAGGAAATAATAATAATGATGCTTCTTTATTGAAGTGTAAGTTATCTTCAAACGTAGTGTGAGTAAAAACTACAATTTGAAATGTGAAACAAAATTAAAATATTTTAAGGATATTCATATATTAGTTGAATCCATCTTCAAGTGAGCTACTAGTTTTTACTAAAACACTTGTAAATATTCTGCAACTTGCTTATAGTAGCATTTATGTTTGTTGAGGACGGCCGTGTCAGAAGATGTGCTACTAAAGGCAAGCTCTAAAATATTTATAATTGTTTTAGTGATATTCTTATTTTGAAAATTATGCAAATGCTGGAAACATTTGTTTAAACAATTTTCTGCACGTGAAATTTTTTCACATAGGTTAATTTAAAAAAAATGTAAAACCGTCTAACATACCATCTGTTAATTGTAATCTAGTTCTTCTATAATATATAAAGTCTATAATTAATTTATCTGTTTGTGTTCAGTAAATTAGCAAGAAATTGGTTTTTTCAATTTTGTAGTCCATTACGTTCGGTGAATCTTATTAATTACTTAAACAATAGTTTATGACTATCTGAACTTTAAATTTTGTAAATTTTTTAAAATTTACTGAGACAGAACGTTTTCGATCGCTATGAGCTGATCTTCATCAGTGTCTTCTGCTTGGAGATGTCGGATGAAGCTGTGACGCTTTTAAAGGTAGGTTTTCGATAGTATCAAAGAGTATGTGTGATTTGTATTGTGTTTGTTCGTTTAATATGTTTTTACTTTGTGTGTCTGTAAATTTCATATTGTTCTAGTGTGTTGAGATGTGGTCCTTTTTTGTTGATATGTAGGATTTCTAGGTTATAGTAAATTTCTGTGTATTTTTGTCCTGTTTCTTTTATGTGATTGTAAAATGTTGAGTTGCTGTTCTGATTGTATTCCTCGACTCTTTATTTAAAGCTTTGACCTGTTTGTCCAATGTAGAATTTGTTACATTTGTCACAGTTTAGTTTGTATACGCATGGTGCATGTAGTTTATCTTTGTTGTTGGTGTTGTGTTGTATTTTGTATTGTAACTTGTTATTAGTTTTGTATCCTATTTTTTGAAATTTGCGGGCTACTTTGTTTGTTGTTTTGTTTGTGTATTCTAATGTGATATATTTGTTTTCCCTGTCTGTAGTGTTAATTTTAGTGTTTTTTTTGTATTTTGTACCATAGTTTGTCTATTATTGTTGTGTTGTATCTATTTGTATATGCTAAATATTTAATTGTGTCTAGTTCTTTGTTTATGTTTTTTGTGGTCATTGGGACTTCTTTAAGTCTATGGAGCATGGATCTGAAGGCAGCATGTTTGTGTTGGATAGGGTGGTTTGAGGTGTTGTGGATAAGTGTGTCTGTCGTTATGGGTTTCCTGTAAATGTTGAATCTGTGTTTTTGTGTGTGGTTGTTGTTATGGTTAGGCCGAGGAAGTTTAGGGATCGTTTGGTTTCAATTTCTGAAGTGAAGTGGAGTTTTGGGTTTATTTATTAGTGTAGGTGAGGAGTTTTTCGCATTGACGGGAGTTGCCTCTGTATAGTGTTATGATATCATCGACGTATCTGTACCAGTAAATGATTTTGTGTACGTGTGTATTGTTTGTAAGTATCTTGGTGTTTTCTATGTGTTGTAGAAAAATTTCGCTTAGGACACTACTTTTAGGATTTCCCATGGGTAGGCCATCTGGTTATGAATAGAAGTTTGAGTTGTGGGTTAAATAGTTTTGTTTGGTGATGGTTTGGAGGATGTTTATGATTTTGGTAATGTGGGTTTTAGGTATATTGTTCTGTATTAATTGGGTTTCTAGGATGTTGAGCGTTTCGGGTATGGGTATGTTGGTGTACATATTTATCATGTCGAGTGATAGTAGTGTTGAATTGTGTGCTATGTTTATGTCTTTTATTTTATTTATGAGGTTTATTCTGTTTTTTATGTGTGTTTCTGTGTTTAAGTTTAAGGATTGTCTGATTATTTTGTCCATGTATTTTGCTAATTTATGTGAAGGTTAGCCATTATAACTACCAGAATGCCCCTGCACATAAATTAGCAAAATACATGGACAAAATAATCAGACAATCCTTAAACTTAAACACAGAAACACACATAAAAAACAGAACAAACCTCATAAATAAAATAAAAGACAAACATAGCACACAACTCAACACTACTATCTCTCGACATAACAAATATGTACACCAACATACCCATACCCGAATTGGTCAACATCCTAGAAACCCAATTAATACAGAACAACATACCTAAAAACCACATTACTGAAATCATAAACATCCTCCAAACCATCACCAAACAAAACTATTTCGCCTAATCCTACTACTCAAACTTCTATTCACAACTAGATGGCCTACTCATGGGAAGTCCTATCAGTAGTGACCTAAGCAAAATCTTTCTACAACACATAGAAAACACCAAGACACTCACAAACAATACACACGCACAAAAAATCATTTACTGGCACAAATACGTTAATGATATCATAACACTATACAGAGGCAACTCGTGCAATACAAAAAACTCCTCACCTACATTAATAAAATACAACCAAAACTCCACTTCACTTCAGAAATTGAAACCAACCAATCCCTAAACTTCCTCCATAACAAGAAGGCACACACAAAAACCTCTTCAACATTTACAGGAAAGCTATAACGACAGACACACTTATCCAAACACCTCAAACCACCCTATCCAACACAAACACTCTGCCTTCAGATCCATACTCCATAGACATAAAGAAGTCCCAATGACCACAGAAAACATAAACAAAGAACTAGACACAATTAAATATTTAGCATACACAAATGGATACAACACCACAATAATAGGCAAACTATGGTACAAAATACAAAAAAAAACACTAAAATTAACACTACAGTCAGGGAAAACAAATAAATCACATTACCATACATAAACAAAACAACAAACAAAGTAACCCGCAAATTTCAAAAAATAGGATACAAAATAGCATACAAAACTAATAACAAGTTACAATACAAAATACAACACAACACCAACAACAAAGATAAACTACAAGCACCAGGCGTATACAAACTGAACTGCGATGAATGTAACAAATTATATGTTGGACAAACAGGTTGCAGCTTTAAACAAAGAGTTGAGGAACACAAACAGAACACCAACTCAACATTTTATAATCACATAAAAGAAACAGGACACAAATACACATAAATTTACCAAAACCTAGAAATCCTACATATCAACAAATAAGGACCACATCTCAACACACTAGAACAATATGAAATTTACAAACACACAAAGTACAAACATATTAAACGAACAAACACAATACAAATCACACATACTCTTTGATACTATCGAAAACCTACCTTTGAAACCGTCACTGCTTGATCCGACATCTCCAAGCAGAAGACACTGATGAAGATCGGTACATAGCGATCGAAAACGTTCTGTCTCAGTAAGTTTTAGAAAATTTACAAAATTTAAAGTTCGGATAGTCATAAACTATTGTTTAAGTGATTAAAAAAAATTGATACTGCAATACAGATTGGGATTCCATAGCACAATGTTAATTATGTGGTACTTTATTGATCCACAAGGTTTGGGTATCAAAAATATCAATATGAGTGTTAAAATAATAATAAGTGTAGCAAAATAAAAATTTGTAGTGAGTACAAACACTAAAGCTTCTAAAATTGAAACTTAACATTAATTATATTATAAATTTCCTGTTCCACTATCTATTAAATGTTAGATTTTTGCATATTTGGAATATAAAAAAATAACATCAGTGATAATAATTATTTTCTCATTTTATAAATACAATGTTTAAGGTAGTTGAACCAATTGTGGACACAAAATTTGTTCATAGTCTGTTTAGACCCAGAGGTTATAGGTGCTATATTTCTCCATAGTAATTTTTTACAATTTCACCTGAAAAAAAGAATCACTCTTTCATGGTTAAAATATTTAACAGAACTGTTGTATTTCCTTCAGTCTAAGGAAAAGATTCACTCTATTTTAGAATTCATTCTATCTACCCTGGAGTTAGACACTGGAGTTGGGGTTACACCAATTCATAAATCAAAATATTGGAGGAACTGCTACAAATTTCTCAGGAGCTTTTTTGCTACTTAATATTTCTTTAGCTTTACTGGAAATTTATAAAATAATATCCTTTGATAGCATAAGGTAAGGTTAGTAGTAAATATTATGGGTTTTTTAATTTTCTCTTATATCCCACTTTTTTAATCTAAAAATCCAAATTCCTATTGCTAGCATATTGAAAACTTGAAGTAAGCCAAATTAAAAGACGTATTTGTTTTTTGATCAGAAGTATAAGATTTGCTGAGTACAGTTACATAGGGATGTCACTCTGCATTGTCATGCTACAAATAATATCCTCCATCTACCAAACCTACTGGTCATTCGTACGTCAGGTATTTGGCGACCCCAGGACTGATTGAGTTGGATATCATTTCTCTCTACCATGTGATTATTGATGAAATCCAAAGATTCTTAATGTTGTAGTATCTTCTACTAGCCTTTAATTGATCATTTTGTGTTAAACCCTAGTTATATCCTGGCTCAAGAGTCACCTTGTTTCTTCTTTACAATTTGACTAAGAAGGATTAGCATTGGAAAAGTCTTGGAAGCCCGACTCATTTGGTTTACATTCCCTTCTAATATGAACATTGCTTTGAACCCTGACTCATTTCCTTCATACCATATTGCTATAAACATTTTTTGGAAGCCAATTCATTATTTTCTTTCAAATAGATAAAATAGGCTCAAATAGAAATCGGGTCGAATTTAAAGGAAGTTTGAAAAATCGGAACTCAAAATTTCAAGACTATAGACTATATGACAAGACTATAAGATATATATACAGTCGAACCTCTGTATAACGAAGTCGATTATCCAGAAAAAAAATTCGTTGTAGAAAGGTATTCGTTATTGAGAGGTTGGGTTGTCAAGAATGCTCCCACCCCATCTTACTTATCTTACCACATTACGTATACCGCTAATGTGCGGTAATAAAAGGGATACAGTATAGTATCGTGAGCATAGTTAGTGTAATAGGCCAATGTTAATATAGGATAATATTTTATAATGTCTCAATTTATTTGAAATTCAAGTTGTTAAAAATGTTTTATTGATGTTTTCAGAATGTTTCTTTATTGTATTAGATATCCATATTCAATATTTTTCATAGGGTCTACTCTGTATAGGCTATTATGAAAAGTTATCTAATGCTTATGAAAACTTACTGGTAAATAAGTACACTCACCAATTCATTTTCAGGAAGCATGACTTGAGCGTAGTGGAATTTAATCGAAGCAAACTCAGTAGGCCATAATTTAGTAACTGTATTATTTATTAACCGTATTACATTTATTAACTGCCTATACTGATTTTATTGGAATACACACAATATATCAGTATTTTATTTTTATATACACAATTCAATTTCAAACAACACAAACTGTTTTATACACTGCACAGACTGTATCCGGATAAAAAAATACTGTTTTAAACTAAACATAAAATACAATGTACAGTAATACAGTACTGTAAATACAGTAACTTCGTATAGGTACTTTTTAAATCGTTTCTAGTTTTCAAAGTTTTACTTGAAAAAGTTAGTAATTTTTTGTTGCACTTTGCGTATGAATAAAACATTACGTTCAATGAATGTTTCACATTTATTCAGACAATCAAAAATGTTGTCTGGTACACCATCTTTCAGTTAAAATCCTCGCCTGAGCTTGTAAAACTTCATGATCCGTAGGGTTCTTCTCTTCAGATTCATTACAATCATCGTCATAGCCGTCGTCATTATCTTTCAAAAGTTCATTTGAGTTTGTCATCTGGACGCTTTGGAGTAAGTCTTCGTCGTCTGGAAAATTGGAAACAGTCAAATCTTCTTCTAGACAAATAAAATCTTCAAGTGGAACGTCATCAGCTACGTTTCCTGAACTCTTCAGAAAATCCCATTGTTTTTTTAATTCACTTGAAGTCATGTTGTCCTCACTGTCCTCTTCATGTGTGACCGAATTAAATCCAGCTTTGGAGAAACAATTAAAAACTGTTGTTTTCTTCACGTCATTCGTCCAAACTTTTGAAAATTTAGCGATGCAGTCCCTTAGATTAACAATGTTTTTAGGTACGATTTCATTGTTCTCTACAGTAGTCACAATCTTTTTTAAAATTCTTTTCTGTAGTGTAGCTTTAAATTTTTTATTACTCCCTGATCGAGTGGTTGAGGTATCGATGTAACATTTGGTGGAAAGAAAAACACATTGACACTCTTCAGTTTGGAATTGATGTCATGCAGATGTGCAGGGCAGTTGTCGATGAAAAGTGCAATTTTCCTTTTCTCTTTGGAGATCTGCTTGTCCAGCTTCAATATCCATTCAATGAAAATTTTGCTCGTCATCCACGCCTTTTTATTAAATGCGTAATCAACTTCTAAGGACTTGACCAACTGGAAATATGGCAGAAATTTGCTTTTACCAATCACAAGCAATTTGAGTCCCTAACATGTTAGCTGCCACTAATACGGTGATCCTTTCTTTGCTTCCTTTTCCTCCAAAACAAGGGTCGGTTTTAAATGTTAGTGTCTTGTTGGGCAAACATTTAAAAAACAGACCAGTCTCATCAGCATTGAAAATGTCTCTCGGTTCTTAATCATTTAATACTTTTTCCAACACGTTTCCTTTCCAAAATTTACAAGTGGGGATATCAACACTAGCATTTTCTCCTGAAATGACTTTATTGAACAATGTTATGACCTTTTTTAAATTTTTCTATCCAACCGTTACTTGCGATAAAGCCACTGTGTCCTAATGATACTGCAAATTCCAAAGCCTTTTCTTTAATAAGATTTCCTGACAATGGAAGATTTTTCTCGAGCATTACCGTAACCCATTTAATTACCCTGTTATCGATATTGTCGAATGTACAAAGTTTCATTTTCTTTCTTTGCAAATCATAAGAAACACTTTGTTCTAGAATTTGATCCCGGTTTTTTAGAATAATGGATAGCAAACTCTGAGATATATCAAATTTTTTCGCAACATCTAACTTTTTTATACCTTTATCAACTTCAACACTCACTTTTTCTGCTACACTTAAAGACTTTCTTTTTGACATTTTTCACAGCACGACAAACTCACGGCACGAATATCCTTTCTTTGCTTCCTTTTCCTCCAAAACAAGGGTCGGTTTTAAATGTTAGTGTCTTGTTGGGCAAACATTTAAAAAACAGACCAGTCTCATCAGCATTGAAAATGTCTCTCGGTTCTTAATCATTTAATACTTTTTCCAACACGTTTCCTTTCCAAAATTTACAAGTGGGGATATCAACACTAGCATTTTCTCCTGAAATGACTTTATTGAACAATGTTATGACCTTTTTTAAATTTTTCTATCCAACCGTTACTTGCGATAAAGCCACTGTGTCCTAATGATACTGCAAATTCCAAAGCCTTTTCTTTAATAAGATTTCCTGACAATGGAAGATTTTTCTCGAGCATTACCGTAACCCATTTAATTACCCTGTTATCGATATTGTCGAATGTACAAAGTTTCATTTTCTTTCTTTGCAAATCATAAGAAACACTTTGTTCTAGAATTTGATCCCGGTTTTTTAGAATAATGGATAGCAAACTCTGAGATATATCAAATTTTTTCGCAACATCTAACTTTTTTATACCTTTATCAACTTCAACACTCACTTTTTCTGCTACACTTAAAGACTTTCTTTTTGACATTTTTCACAGCACGACAAACTCACGGCACGAATATCCTTTCTTTGCTTCCTTTTCCTCCAAAACAAGGGTCGGTTTTAAATGTTAGTGTCTTGTTGGGCAAACATTTAAAAAACAGACCAGTCTCATCAGCATTGAAAATGTCTCTCGGTTCTTAATCATTTAATACTTTTTCCAACACGTTTCCTTTCCAAAATTTACAAGTGGGGATATCAACACTAGCATTTTCTCCTGAAATGACTTTATTGAACAATGTTATGACCTTTTTTAAATTTTTCTATCCAACCGTTACTTGCGATAAAGCCACTGTGTCCTAATGATACTGCAAATTCCAAAGCCTTTTCTTTAATAAGATTTCCTGACAATGGAAGATTTTTCTCGAGCATTACCGTAACCCATTTAATTACCCTGTTATCGATATTGTCGAATGTACAAAGTTTCATTTTCTTTCATTGCAAATCATAAGAAACACTTTGTTTTAGAATTTGATCCCGGTTTTTTAGAATAATGGATAGCAAACTCTGAGATATATCAAATTTTTTCGCAACATCTAACTTTTTTATACCTTTATCAACTTCAACACTCACTTTTTCTGCTACACTTAAACATTTTCTTTTTGACATTTTTCACAGCACGACAAACTCACGGCACGAATATCCTTTCTTTGCTTCCTTTTCCTCCAAAACAAGGGTCGGTTTTAAATGTTAGTGTCTTCTTGGGCAAACATTTAAAAAACAGACCAGTCTCATCAGCATTGAAAATGTCTCTCGGTTCTTAATCATTTAATACTTTTTCCAACACGTTTCCTTTCCAAAATTTACAAGTGGGGATATCAACACTAGCATTTTCTCCTGAAATGACTTTATTGAACAATGTTATGACCTTTTTTAAATTTTTCTATCCAACCGTTACTTACGATAAAGCCACTGTGTCCTAATGATACTGCAAATTCCAAAGCCTTTTCTTTAATAAGATTTCCTGACAATGGAAGATTTTTCTCGAGCATTACCGTAACCCATTTAATTACCCTGTTATCGATATTGTCGAATGTACAAAGTTTCATTTTCTTTCATTGCAAATCATAAGAAACACTTTGTTTTAGAATTTGATCCCGGTTTTTTAGAATAATGGATAGCAAACTCTGAGATATATCAAATTTTTTCGCAACATCTAACTTTTTTATACCTTTATCAACTTCAACACTCACTTTTTCTGCTACACTTAAACATTTTCTTTTTGACATTTTTCACAGCACGACAAACTCACGGCACGAATATCCTTTCTTTGCTTCCTTTTCCTCCAAAACAAGGGTCGGTTTTAAATGTTAGTGTCTTCTTGGGCAAACATTTAAAAAACAGACCAGTCTCATCAGCATTGAAAATGTCTCTCGGTTCTTAATCATTTAATACTTTTTCCAACACGTTTCCTTTCCAAAATTTACAAGTGGGGATATCAACACTAGCATTTTCTCCTGAAATGACTTTATTGAACAATGTTATGACCTTTTTTAAATTTTTCTATCCAACCGTTACTTACGATAAAGCCACTGTGTCCTAATGATACTGCAAATTCCAAAGCCTTTTCTTTAATAAGATTTCCTGACAATGGAAGATTTTTCTCGAGCATTACCGTAACCCATTTAATTACCCTGTTATCGATATTGTCGAATGTACAAAGTTTCATTTTCTTTCTTTGCAAATCATAAGAAACACTTTGTTTTAGAATTTGATCCCGGTTTTTTAGAATAATGGATAGCAAACTCTGAGATATATCAAATTTTTTCGCAACATCTAACTTTTTTATACCTTTATCAACTTCAACACTCACTTTTTCTGCTACACTTAAACACTTTCTTTTTGACATTTTTCACAGCACGACAAACTCACGGCACGAATAAAACTGAGTATCTGAACTAGCAACATTGAAATGAGTGGTAAAAGAAAATGGTGGGAGGATGGGAATGTACTGTAAGCGAGTACAGTAGGCCTGTCTATAAATGCTGAGTTCTTAGAATTCCTAACCGATGAGTCACTGAATTCTTAACTGAACCGAACTATAACATGCAGTCAATTGCAGACATGTGTTTCGCCTACCATTCTTGGTTTTGTTGATCTTCCTGCTGAAAATAAACAATTTCCTGGAAATGTCATTGTTAGCTGCCTATACAACACTACATTTCTTCGGTTGAAGTGAAAAAACAACTTCATTATTGAGAGGTCCGAAATTCGAGGTAAATAAGCAGTGTAACTTCTAAATATCATGGGACAAAGTAAAAATTCGTTATATAGAGGATTTCGTTATCTGGAGGTCAACATATATATATGTTGAGTATTTTGCGTGTGACCAAGATTAATTTAAGTGAAAATAAAATATAGGCCTAAGTATAATTTATACCTGAGACTATTTATTTAATAGGCAATAATAAGTAACAGAATCACAATAATTATTAATTAAATAATTGACAATGTTAAACGTTAATATTAAAAGACATTCAATCTTTCCATTCTGGACAATAAAACTTTTCCTAGACAATTAATGCATTTCTTCTTTTGTAACAAACAAAACAGCTGACCCGCTGCCACCACAATATTAAACAAAAAGTTAACTTCAACACTCCTCCTTAACTATCTTGTTTCGTAAAGTCACAAAGGTTCGTTTACTTAAAGGTTTAGTAAATATGTCAGCCAGTTGATTAGCAGCATTTTCGAGGGATCTCAATATGTTTCTTTCCCTTGTTTATCTTCCCTTCGTGTGAGTTTTTAATCATGTGAACTGCTGACAGATTGTCTACGTACAGAGTAATAGGTTCCTTCATCTTCCGAATCCCCAGTTCAAAAGTAGGTCTCTTCAGCCAACAAATGTCATCGATGGCTGATACTGCTGCTCAGTATTCGGCTTCAGATGTAGAAGTTGCTACTAGATGTTGTCTTTGTGAATACCAAACTAGTGGACCTCCTCTCATGATGAGAATTCCACTTGTAGACTTCATGGTCTTGGGATCTCCTCTGTAGTCTGAATCCGTGTACAATTTCTTTATCTTCTCCAAAATGAATTCCAAAATTTATCGTTCCCAACAAATACTTAAATATTCGCTTTACCATCTTTCAATGGCTTTTAATTGGATTGGAACAGTGACGACTTAAATAATTCATTTTTATCAAAGAGTTGTACTCCTCCATCATTTTGTGCCGCCAGTTCGAGTCTTTTAGTGCGGCTGTTACAGAGATATCTTGTATCTCACCAATCATGACTATGTTGTCGCTGTTCTTGCTTTGCTGATATTCTACGATAAAGTCTTTGTATCTTTCTGGTTTTGTGAGGGTTGCACGATCTCGTAGAACTCTTCCTGATGTTCCTGTCTCTCTCAGACTTTCATAGAATTGCTCTTCAGCTTCGTCTCCTTTATCTTCTGTTTTATCAGATTCTATTTGCTGCATTTTCATTTCCGTTTCTGTCCGCTTTTCCACTTTATTCTTGTTTTCATTGAAGATTACATTGTCCCTGCTGACAATATAACGTTTATATTGTCCCGGTTACTTCTCCCATATCCACGTGAACTAGGTTCAGTGGCTCTTGGGCTGTCTTCAGGTTTGCAGGATGTGAGATTCGGTGCTGCTTTCCATAAACGCATCCTTCGCAGACATAGTCGTTCCAGTCGTCAATATATTCAATTCCTTTTCTCTGCAAAGTGCTCCTCACATACTTAATGCTTTGGACTTCTCATTGTCCAGGTACCTGAAACACAATACTCCTGACGTTATTTATCGTCAGGAGTTTTTGCAGATCCAACTAACTCACCAACATACTGTGACTATATTCACAGACGGCTCAAAACTGGACAATGGGATAGGTTGTGCATTTTATATGGAAGGACAAACTTTCACTTACGGATTACCCTCAGCCTGTAGCGTTTTTACTGCAGAACTTTATGCAATTTTCCAAGCTTTAAGATCAATTCCGTCTGCAAAATCTAAATATCTTTTGTGTTGTGATTCCAAAAGTGCTCTCCAGGCCATTCAGGAAATGTACACTAAGAACCCTTTAGTTGGAGACATCTTGTGCTCTATACACAGGCTCCAATTACGAAGTGTCATTTCTCTGGGTGCCTGGTCACTGTGGAATATTCGGAAACACTAAATCAGATGAAGGTGCAAAATTAGCTACAGGTATGTTGCCATCGACACAACGTGTGATGGCATCAGATTTTGTATGCAAAGTTAAATCTACACTATTCTCTCTTTGGAATGAAGAATGGCAAAATGTAAATAGAAACAAGCTGAGGGACATCAAAAATACCGTCCGACCATGGAGGACATCTGTTCATTCGAATCGTAGGGAGGAAGTGGTGGTAACTCGACTTCGCATCGGCCACTCTTTGTTAACGCATGGATGGTTGATGAGACATGACGATCCCCCACTTTGTCCATTTTGTAAAAGTACCATCACAATCAAGCACATTCTGCTTGATTGTGATGAGTTGACAAATTTGTATATTCGTTACAATCTTCGAGGTAGTTTAAAGGTGGTTTTAAGGGACGATGTCACGGCTATCGACCGTGTCCTCGCTTTCTTATGCCACCTTAATCTATTCAATAATATTAAAATTTTGTATAATTTTAGGTTCTTTAGTTTTAGATAATTACAATTAGTGTTAAACATTTATTTTATTTTATTTTGTTTTATTTTGATTAGTTTTATTTATGTAATATTTATTTTAAAAAACTTAACTTTAGTTAGGCAATGATAACCTCAATGGGTTCTTCGCCTGGAAAAAAAAAACGATGCTTTGGTGAGCAAATCTTTCATGCCAGACTCGAATTGAGATGGCTGCTAAACACGTCTCTGTTTGCTCTCTTCTGAGCATCATTTTGAAAAGGCTTCCTTCACGTTTCGCTACTGCTGCGATTTGTCCATCTAAAGTCTTGAACTCCGACCATTCACTGTTAGCTTGTTGCAAGTAACCTTTATCCAGTGTCTGTCCGACTGAAAATAGGTTGTAGTCTAGTTTGGGCATGTACACGACATCTTCAAGTACAACTGGTATCCAATTTTGACCATTAAAGGCTTCCAGTTCCACGTTTCCAACTCCAACTCCCTCTAGTTGCGTTGCATCTCCAATTGAGATAGATATTGGTTCGTCCAGTTTGACTAATTTTGAGAACCATTCTCTACGAGATGTCATATGCTGTGTAGCACCACAGTCCTGGTACCAAACGTCCTTCATATTGCCCATTTCCTTTTCATTTTTAAAGTCTGCTGCAGTCAATCCGACTGTCATTAACGCTCGATGAATATTTTGCTTTCGCTTTTCCTGACTTAACCCTTCTGACGTGTGTGATTCGCTTCGTTGTGTACATTCCTTTGCAAAATGTCCTTTTTGTCCACGTAGATTGCACGGGTAGACTGTTTTGCAATATTCAATATACTTGGCGCATGGTTTATTTTTGCAGTCCCTTTTGTAGTGACTCTTCTGTCCACATCGGTTGCATAAAGACGCTATCTCTTGTTCCTGTAGAAGATGTTTTTGTTCAGGTTCACCTCGCGTTTTGTTTTGTTTAGCGACTAGCGCATTCCTTGTACTCTCATCATATTTACTTGCCTCAGTTAATCGTTCGTCCTCCAGTCTAAAAGTCTTTGAACAAGCTTTTCGACTGTTTTCTCATTTGCAGGAACGTTATCCCACGCTGTTCGAAAATGTGACAACTTCGTAGGAAGAACACTGAGAATTTTGGTCATCAACCAAGTTTCTCCAATGGGATCATTTTCAGTTGACAGCTGTTCACCAAGTTGTATAATTTCATAACAATTTTGTACTGCTGATCTACTCTCGTCATATTCAAAACTGAAAAATTTCCTGCACAAAGTTTCCAAGGTTATTTCGGTTTTTGCACCATACAAATTTACAAGTTTGTCTAACATCTTTCGATGTGATACAATTCGATATTTTAACTGCTATACTACTGCAAACATTTAATCCAATCAAAGACTGGGCATCTATATCTTTCTGTAACCAAGTTTTTACATTTATTTCATTTTCCTTGCCAACTGGCTTGACTGTTAGGCCAGTTGCAATACTGTATAAGTCTTTAGTTTTTAAGGCTAGGTTTAGCTTGAAACGCTATGAGACATAATTCGTGACTCCATTTGAGTCTTCATCCAACATCTCTAACTGAGATTTGACAGAATCCATACTTAACGTAAGATTTTACTTTAAATGCAAAAGATATAAACAACAATATGATTAAATTTATTGACACTACTTGCCTTTACAATTTGTTGTTTATTCTAATACGACTGTTCAGTGTATACTGTCTTAGAATGTGGGTTTGACAATAACAATGACAAATGACAACGACGATTGACTTTCTCTTGCTTCCTAAAATTTTCTTTGGCTGCCTTAAATTTCTTGGTCGACTTAAGATTCTGGTTTCTATCAGAATCCTGGGCCCATAACCTGTTGAGTATTTTGCGTGTGACCAAGATTAATTTAAGTGAAAATAAAATATAGGCCTAAGTTTAATTTATACCTGAGGCTATTTATTTAATAGGCAATAATAAATAACAGAATGACAATAATTATTAATTAAATAATTGACAATGTTAAACGTTAATATTAAAAGACATTCAATCTTTCCGTTCTGGACAATAAAACTTTTCCTAGACAATTAAAGCATTTCTTCTTTTGTAACAAACAAAACAGCTGACCCTCTGTCACCACAATATTAAACAAATATATATATATATATATATATATATATATATATATAATTATAAAATACGTTTTCTTGTTTAATAATTTAAAACAACACAGGTTATTCAAATACAAGAATATTTATTATTTTATATCCAAAGCTTTTCGTTTGCAAACAGTACCAACATCATCAGGAATAAATATTCTTGTATTTGAATAACCTGTGTTGTTTTAAAATATATATATATATATATATATATATATATATATATATATATATATATATATATATGAAGTTAATATATTACTATGTAAGTAATTTTATCCACCATTAAGTGCAATAATTTTACCTTGAGTGATGAGGCACCTTTCGGTCAATTGACCATTGTCGAATCACTGATGTTTTTCTGTTGTAGATGTTCGGTCTGTGTCAGACAGACCGAACATCTACAACAGAAAAACATCAGTGATTCGACAATGGTCAATTGACCGAAAGGTGCCTCATCACTCAAGGTAAAATTATTGCACTTAATGGTGGATAAAATTACTTACATAGTAATATATTAACTTCATAAAGTCAGTGCAACGGAAAAACAATGGATAACGTTAAATATCAAGTATATATATATATATATATATATATATATATATATATATATATATAGATTTTTTGGAATAGGTGACTGACAGACTTACCTTGGTAAGAGTCCACACTGTAGTCTTGAAATAGAAACACGGTGTTTCTATTTCAAGACTACAGTGTGGACTCTTACCAAGGTAAGTCTGTCAGTCTCCTAGTCCAAAAAATCTAAATAATCTTTACCAACTAAAACTAACCTAAATATATATATATATTGTAATAATGGTAATTTTTGCTTTTATACAAGTCTTAATAAAATTTATAATTTAAAAGAAATAACAATTCAATGCTGCTTTTGTTACAATAAACTTTTAATATCTTAAAATGACATTCCTATTATCTTTTACAAAGTCACTTACTAATTAAAAATTCTTATTTCCTCTATAAAGAATTACAAAAATTAAGCTTGATTAGCCTAAGTCTAAATTTTGTTATGGCAGCAAGAAGTTTAGTTATAAAATTTAATATGAATGGAAATTGATTTAATTATTTCAATTTGAGCTTGAGCTCTCTTTATCTCGGGTTAAATAGGTGGGTTTTCTAAATTTTGACTAATAAATTTTGAGTTGGCACTTTCAAAAAAATATCTAAATTACAATTCTTACAAGTTAAAATTTTTACAAGTTATTTTAGTTCCTAATTAAATAATTTCCTGAATAATGTCTTCTTAATTGATCAGTTCAATGGTTTGGCTTATTGTTACTCTGTAATTATGATTTAAATACAATACTGCACTTTCCGCACTAGTTAAAAAATAAAAATTTCGACAGCCAATTCTGAATACGTCTTCCTCGTTCCAATGCTTTGTTCCAACTCTGTCCTGACGCTACCTTTGTTAGAAAAAATGGCCAAGTCGTGAATTTCCGCTATTTTTTCGTTTATTCCTTGCAAGTAACAGCTTTACGGATGTCATGTTCTTCTTCTTTACGGATACACTTCTTCTTCTTAACAACTGCACTTAAATTTCTTTGCATTTAAATCCAAAACTGTTTTATATTATATCTCCACGAGAAATATTTAAACGAATATCTTTTGCCGGTCAATGCGCACGCAACTCCACAAATCCGTTATGTAACGTGTTTACTACAGCACATTCCACTAGCTTGCCGTGTGAAAGTTTTAAGTGTATTTTTACATAGTTCTATTTAAATTGTTACCTATCAATTATTTCTAATACATATTCTTATAAATAGTGATTTGTGTGTTTTTTTTTCTTTTATATAAAATCTTGTGATTAGATCTAAAATGTGGCCGTGTGCATTTTCTACACAAGTGAAATTAGGTTATGTTTACAATTCGTTCCTGGTATATTTTAGTAATTTTTACATACTGAATTTATTAATATATATTTATCTTATTGTGGTAAGTGCCTTTTATATGTATACTACTTCAAAATGTTACATAGTCCCCAAATTTAGATAAAAAAAAATTTTGATTCCAAAATTCCTTTTTTTTTATCTCAATTTTCACATTTTGGGAGTAAACTCTTACTCTATCCTTCTTGCTTGTCTGCTGCCCTCTAATTACATATGATATACTTAACTCCTAACAATACAATAAATTAACAATTAACATTTAATCAACAATACTCTTACTCTTAACATCTCGTACATTAATCATTTTCTGATTCTTAGAATCTATTTTATAAACTTTTTCTTTTTCTTTCTTTATTTTAATTTTAATAGAATGGAATCTTTCCAATCATAAGTCTTTTTATTTATCTATATAATCTATCTTCTGACACAGTGTTCCTTTTTTTTAATTTTAGCCTAACCGAGTCATAGCATGTCTAGGTTGTTTGTAGGTTAGGTCCTTGTTCTTATTCATTCATCCCTTCCTATTTTATTTTTATTTACATATTTTTTTTTTCAAGTGTTTGTTTAATTATTAAGTCATTTCTGGTCTATTGTCATTTCTGGTTTATTTGTTATCTATCCCTCCTACATTCGCTTCCTTCTCCTAATACTTTTATATCCTGAGCCATTCCTGTTGTTACCATCTTATTATCCCTTGTTATTTTCCTTTCTCTCGACTTCTCCCTTTATTTATTTAATTTGTTCTACCTGAAATTTATCTGATTTTCCCTGGTGTGCCTCCCTTGGTTCATAAAATTTCTTTAACAAGCTAATATGGAAAATTCCTCTAATTTTATTGCTTCTATCATCTTTGATTTCATAAGTCGCTTTGCCATATTTCTTGGTGATCACATAAGGTCCATCATATACATAAAATAATTTTGCCATCTCACCTCTTATACCCTGTGGTTGCCAATTTTCTTTTACTAATACCTTGTCCCCAACATTTAATTCTTCTATTTTATGAGTTTTATTAAATTTCTCTGCTCTCTTATGAGCCTTCTTCTTAATTCTACTCCTAGCAATTTCTAAATGTCTTTCTAAATTTATTAATTTTGAACTCCAGCCAAAATTTTTTATTTCCTTTTGCCAAAACCTTTCATCCTGAATTCCTAGTTGTAGCTGGTTAGGTGTGTATCCTGTAGTCTCATGAGGAATTTCATTAATTGCCTGGTTAATAACCTCTACATACTTTCCCCATTCTCTATGGTTATGATGACAATATGTTCTCAAACATCTAATGATCTCCTTATTCACCCTCTCAACGATATTGCTTTGTGGCCTCCTTATTGGAGAAAATATTGGTTTCATTTCTCTATTTTTTATATACTCCAGCCATTTCTTATTATTAAACTGGGTTCCATGATCAGTCTGTATTCTTTCTACTCTCCCGAAATTTTCTATATAATTTTCTAAACATTTAATTGCCTCCCCTGTGGTTGCCTTTTTCAATTTATAGATTTGAACGAATTTTGTAAATACATCTAACATTACTAATAAATACTTATAGCCTCCTACAGTTCTTTGAAATGGTCCTATAAAATCAATTGACAATTGCTCCTTTGGTTTTTCCACTTGGATTCCTTTCATCTCTCCAAAATTACCTTGGGTTACATTTTTAGCTCTTTGACAAATATTACATGTTTTAATAATTCCCCTAATGCTTTTTCCCATCTTCTTCCAAGTGAAGCTCTCTGATAATATGGTATGACATTTCTTGGCTCCTGCATGCAGGTAATATTCATGACAAGTACCCACTATTTCTTTAATCATTCCCTTTGGTACTACTATTTTCCAACTTTCCCTATTTCTTTTGTATACTAAGTCATTAATAATTTTATAATTTTGAAGATAATTTTGAATGTTTTCTTTTATTTCTCTAACTTCCAAATCTTCTACTTGTAATTTACTAAATTCTTTAAATTTTGTACACATTTCCATATCCATAACTCTTTCTATATAATTTATTTGTAATTCTGAATTTTGGTCTCTTCTTTCAAACTTATTTTTGTCACAAGGGTTCCTGCTCAATAGGTCTGCAACTACATTTTCTTTTCCTTTACAGTGTTCAATAGTATAATCATATTCTTGCATTAGTAATATCCATCTATGCAATCTTGAATTTAAAATTTTACAAGTCTTAATAAAAGTTAAGGCCTGATGGTCAGTCTGGATCACAATTTTTCTTCCTAGGATGATCTGTCTTGCTTTCTGCAGACAAAACAATATAGCAAGTAATTCCTTCTCAGTGGTATAATATTTAACTTCACTTCCTTTTAATGTGCGGCTCATAAACATTACTGCCTTTTTCTCCCCCTTTTCATCAATCTGATAGATGTGTCCTCCTATGGCATATTCACTGGCATCTGTTTGTAGGTAAAATGTTTTCTGGTAATCTGGGTGAGTAAGTACATTTGTTTCCAAAAATTTTTTCTTTAATTTAATAAAATTTCGCTCCTCCTCTTCTGTCCAAATAAATTTGTTTCTATTAGATAATAATTTTAATAATGGTTGTACAAATTCTGAATATTTTTCTATAAATTTATTATAATAATTAGCCATTCCAATAAAACCTTTTAACTGTCGAGGATTTTTAGGTGAGGGAAATTCTAATATAGCTCTAACCTTCTCTTCATCCATTTTTACTCCATTTGTAGTCAATCTATATCCTAAGAATGAAATATCTTTTCTACAGAACTCTGATTTATCAAATTTAATGGTCATGTTGTTTTTTAAAAAAATTTGGAAGATCCTTTCTAGGTGTTTTTTATGCTCCTCAAATGTCTCAGACATACAGACTATATCATCTACATATATTAAGGTGAAATCTTCTAATTCCTCCCTCATAATACTGTCCATAGCTCTTGCCAATGCTGCTAGAGATGTTTTCAATCCATAGGGTGTAACAATAAACTGGTATGTTTTCCCTCTATGTTGGAATGCAGTATATTTTCTTGACTCCTTTTCCAATTCAACCTGCCAGAAACTGTTAGTGAGGTCCATGGTACTCAACCAATTAACTCTCTTTGCTCTGTGTAGAATCTCATTTATTCCTCTATAGCAATCATAATCCGGAATTATAATTTCATTTAGTTTTCTTGCATCTAAACATAATCTAACTTTCCCATTGGTTTTGATGACTGGGACTATTGGATTAATATATGGACTAGTACTTCTTTCAATTATACCTAACCTCAACATTTTCTCTATTTCTTCTTGTACCTGATCTTGGTACTTTGTAGGAATTGGGTAATTTCTTTGGTAAAATGGTACATCTTCCCTAACTTTAATCTTATGTTTATATGCAGTGCATAAACCGGGCTGGTCTGAAAATACTTCTTTATACTTTTCTATTAAATCACTCATCTCCTGTCTTTGTTCCTCAGTTACCTCTTCATTCCCTATTCTTTCAAAAATGTCCTCTTTTTTTATCTCTCCCTCCTCTTGTACAATTTTAATATAATTTTTACTCTGGTTTCCAAAAGTTTCAAATTCTTCCCATTTTTCCATATCATTCATTCCTTCCTGTTCATCACAACTCAATTCCTCCTCCATCTCATTTTCAAAATTATTCATCTCCCCTTTAAATTTTGTCTGCCCATCTACACTCATTTTTGATTTATGTAATTTGTTTTCATATTTAAACTCCATTTCCCATTTTCCAAAATCAAGTTGTGCCTCCACATCCATCAACATATCCGTACCTATAATAAATTTTCTCAATAATCCTGGCACCACTAGGCATTGAAACGGATATTTTACCCCTCCTATTTCTCCTATTACCATGATCATTTTGTTTATCTTTTTAGTTTTCTTATTTGTTGCAGTCCGAATGGTTAAATTTTTTATTGGTAAGATTTCTATTTTTCCTATTTTATTTTTATTCTCTAACATCCATTTCTCCTGGATACATGTTACGTTACTGCCTGTGTCTATTAATGCTAGTAAACTTGTATCTTCCATCTTAATCTCTATCTCTGGGTTTATTATTTTTTTTTCAATTCCTAAATTATAATTTCTCTCCTCATCTTCTTGTTCTAAAAATTTTCTACTGATTAATACATTATTTATAGTTAACTTAATTTTATCGTAGGAGCTTTTATCAAATTTTATCACTGGCAACCTCATTTGTTCTGTTTGATGCTCCTTTTCCTGATCCAAGGCGACGATACCAGTGTTCTCTAGTTTTCCGTTTGACTATGTGCACCATCCTCCTTCCTTGTCCCCACGCCTGTCCTTGCCTCTATCTGATTTATTTCCTTCTGGCTCCTGTCATTTGTTCTGTAATTCCTGTCTCCTCTATTTTCTCGATTATTTTCCTGCCCTGGTCTTGGTTCAATATTCCCCCTCATATGATTATCTATTCTTCTGTTAAAAAACTGGACATATGGCCGTCCTTCACTTCTATATTCATTCCTTCTATACAATTCTCCTGGTCCTGGAAATCTTCTATTTCCCTGCTGTCTCATCCCTTCCTCACCCCTTCTGGGTGGAAATCTATTTCCATTCTGTTCCTCTCTAGGGGTAGGCCTATTCCATGGTCCCCTGTTTCTCTGTCTTATTTCCTTATTTCTCTCCTCTATATCCTCCTCATTTAGCATCCTTTCCATCTCTCGGATCGTTTTTATATTTTGTACTCTTCTTGACAACTGTATCCTTTCATTAAAATGCCGGCTTAATCTCCGGACTATCTCTTCCTCATTTTGCGGTGGTGTCATGTTCTTTAAAACTATGACTCTTTCTATGAAATAATCTGCTCTGGCTCTTCCATTTCCTTCTATATACCTTTCATTTTCTATTCTCTCTTTGATGCCTTCCTGTATTTCTTTGGCCCAGTATCTTTCTATAAACCTATCTTGTAAATCCGCGAAATTTTCCACCTCCTCTCTAATTGATTCCCACCATCTTGCCGCTCCTACTTCCAAGGCTCTATCCATGATTCCTCTCCATTCATTTTCAAATCCTTCCCCTGTCCTACATCCAAATTTTCTCTCCACATACCTATCCAGTCTTTTTAGGAACTCCATAGGGTTCCCATTCCTACCATTAAATTTTGGCATCTCCTCCTGATTCCCGCATGACACCTGTATTATCCTTAGGCCTTCTCCTCCTTTATTTTCTTCCACCTTCTTTTCTACCTTTTCCATTCTCTGGGTCAATTCCCCTTGTTTCTCATTATTCCTCCTTCCTTCTGTTTCCAATCGATCAATTCTATCATTATTATTGTTTTTCTCAATCGCTATCTCCCTATTTAAAACTCTTAACTCTTCCCTGTTCTGTATTGTCATTTTTTCTACCTTCTCTATCTCTTTCTTATTTATTTCTGTCACATCAGCTATGATTTCTTTTGTTTCCTCTAAATTCTCCTTAATCCTCTCCTCTAAGTCTCTTCTCATAACTCCTACTACATCATTATTCTCTGTTCTCAACTGTTCCCTCATATCCTCTATCATTCTCCTATTTTCTTCCTTTAGGCTTTCGAATTTCTTATCCAACCTACTCATTTCCAACCTACTTGAGGCAAATCCTCTGTTCATCTCTCCTTTTACTTCGTTTATATTCTCTTTTAACTCTTTTTTTATTTCGTCCATCTTATCTAATTGTCTATGTAGATCCTCTCTCCCTTTTACACTCATTTCCATGAGAGTTCTCATCATCTCCCTTAAATCTTCATTCTCATTATTTCCCTTTTTCTGTTGGGTTTGCATCAGTGGTAATCCCCTAGCCTCATCTACTTGGGTTTCCACCTCACTCTCTTCTATAGGCATATCTGTGCCTTCCGTTTCTGTCTCTTGTATTTCTAGGCTTGTCCCTTCTTCCAATTCTATTAGGCCTATTGTAGCTTCTTCCTCTTTTTCATCAATTTTTTCTTTTAATGTCACATATTTTCCTTTTGCAGCTTCCTCAATTGCTGTACCCTTCCTAGACCTACTATGTTTGTTATATTCCTCTAATTTTTCTGTTTTTTTCGCTTTCTCCCTCCTTAAATTATATGTACCTGTTTCAGATTCCATTTTTTTTTTTATTTCTTTATCTAAAATTTCAAAATTCCCCTTTATTCTATTTAAATTTTGAAAATTAAAAAAATTATTGACTTATGGTTGCAAAGTCCTGAAAAGTAAACAATATTAATACAAATATTTAATTAATAATCTTATCTAAAGTGCCTTGAGGTTAATTCTTAAATTTTTTTTTTTTTTTATAATCGAGCCCCACGTTTGTGTGCCAAATGTAATAATGGTAATTTTTGCTTTTATACAAGTCTTAATAAAATTTATAATTTAAAAGAAATAACAATTCAATGCTGCTTTTGTTACAATAAACTTTTAATATCTTAAAATGACATTCCTATTATCTTTTACAAAGTCACTTACTAATTAAAAATTCTTATTTCCTCTATAAAGAATTACAAAAATTAAGCTTGATTAGCCTAAGTCTAAATTTTGTTATGGCAGCAAGAAGTTTAGTTATAAAATTTAATATGAATGGAAATTGATTTAATTATTTCAATTTGAGCTTGAGCTCTCTTTATCTCGGGTTAAATAGGTGGGTTTTCTAAATTTTGACTAATAAATTTTGAGTTGGCACTTTCAAAAAAATATCTAAATTACAATTCTTACAAGTTAAAATTTTTACAAGTTATTTTAGTTCCTAATTAAATAATTTCCTGAATAATGTCTTCTTAATTGATCAGTTCAATGGTTTGGCTTATTGTTACTCTGTAATTATGATTTAAATACGATACTGCACTTTCCGCACTAGTTAAAAAATAAAAATTTCGACAGCCAATTCTGAATACGTCTTCCTCGTTCCAATGCTTTGTTCCAACTCTGTCCTGACGCTACCTTTGTTAGAAAAAATGGCCAAGTCGTGAATTTCCGCTATTTTTTCGTTTATTCCTTGCAAGTAACAGCTTTACGGATGTCATGTTCTTCTTCTTTACGGATACACTTCTTCTTCTTAACAACTGCACTTAAATTTCTTTGCATTTAAATCCAAAACTGTTTTATATTATATCTCCACGAGAAATATTTAAACGAATATCTTTTGCCGGTCAATGCGCACGCAACTCCACAAATCCGTTATGCAACGTGTTTACTACAGCACATTCCACTAGCTTGCCGTGTGAAAGTTTTAAGTGTATTTTTACATAGTTCTATTTAAATTGTTACCTATCAATTATTTCTAATACATATTCTTATAAATAGTGATTTGTGTGTTTTTTTTTCTTTTATATAAAATCTTGTGATTAGATCTAAAATGTGGCCGTGTGCATTTTCTACACAAGTGAAATTAGGTTATGTTTACAATTCGTTCCTGGTATATTTTAGTAATTTTTACATACTGAATTTATTAATATATATTTATCTTATTTTGGTAAGTGCCTTTTATATGTATACTACTTCAAAATGTTACAATATATATATATATATATATATATATATACACACAGTTGAGATCTTGAAATTCTGAGCCCCGATTTTTCGAACTTCCATTAAATTCAACCCTATTTCTATTTGAGCCTATTTTATCTATATATTTATATGACATACAGGATATCTCTGACAATTTGTTTTGCAAAAGCCTAAACGGTTTAAGAAATTGGTTAATAATATAAGGCACATGAAGACAAAACAAATTCGTAATAGTCTTGT
This sequence comes from Prosapia bicincta, assembly GCA_036971475.1. Taxonomy (NCBI): domain Eukaryota; kingdom Metazoa; phylum Arthropoda; class Insecta; order Hemiptera; family Cercopidae; genus Prosapia; species Prosapia bicincta. Next base: position 37,070,602 of record JBAIZL010000004.1, on the reverse strand, counting down.
CTGTGTAGGACAATGAGATGTATTTAAAATATATAATAATTAAAAAAATATTAAAATTATTTTAAAAAAACAGCATAGTAGCTTATAAACAAATATTTAATTAAAGTATGTAATACGGTTTGATTTTTAAGAGTAGGCCTACAGTGTGCCTATATTCTTGTTAAAGTCTTATTTTCTTATATTTTAATTTCAATTATTATTTGTATACAGTTAACTAAGATTGAAATTTATTATAATTTTTGGGTTTACAGTGACTAATGAGAAACCAAATGATTTGGCATCGTTTGACCAACAGGAAACACCAATTGTTGCAGAAACTTCAGTTTTTGTGTCGGACATTGCATTAAGTCTTCTTGATGTTTTCGAGAAAAACATTTCAACTACAAATACAAAGATTAAAAATTTGGATGAATTTTCTTGTGAGGACTGTCATAAAACATTTCTCACTTTAGTGGATCTCAACAGTTGAGTAAAATTAATTTAATAATAAAAATAAACATTTAAACAAAATTATATTAATTATAATTGTTTAGTAAAAACCAGTGGTGTAGATAATAACCCCTCAACCCTCACTGCGTGAAAAAGTGCAACAGGTCAAGGGGATGCTAAATAGTTTTATAGAAATGTAAAAAATAACTTTTAATAAATATGCCACATTACCATATTAAATACCTTCAACAGCTGGTTCAAACATAACTGAGGATAGATAGAGCAATATTCCTGTTATAAATAGTTACAATAACATACTTCTATCAATTTTGATAAAAAAATAACTAGTATTGCTTAAGAAGATATTTGTTGACTTTTGGCAGCAATATTTTCAAATAAGACTGCTCAGTTGAAAAACTAAGATAAAAATGAATAAAATGAGTCTTAGCAAAGATTTATACAGTAATATTAATACCAATACCAAGAAAAACTCTCATACTTCCCTCCACACTGTACTTAAGAGTTTAGCGGATGTATAAATAAATTTTGATGGGTGAGGGGAGAGGGAGGTATAATGGAGCTCATGGATACGTTATAATTATGATACAAGTAGAGGGCTGGCGGGGTTGTTATTTTCACCACTGATACAAATACTCTACATTTAAAATAAACGTGGGTGTATATTTATGTTTGTGTTTGTGCATGTGTGCAAGTGTGTGTGTATTTGTGTGTTGCAAAGTAAAACACCAACAAGTAGGGATGGGCCCATTTCGATTTTCGATTCCAAGAATCTTCCATTCTAATAGTATAGAGAAATCTTTGATACTCGATTCTCCATTAATTAAAATGAAGATTGTTTTTTTAACTGTTAAAATATGTGTGTGTGGTAATTTATTGGGAAAATAATTATCAACTATGTCTTATTGATACACTAGTCCCTCTCCACGTGTCTGCCCCCCCCCCCCGCTTCATAGATGTCAATATAAAACACAAGAAAATTTAGTTCCACTTTATCTAGTTGTACAAACTAGAAATGGCTACTACTGAAGTTATATTGTAATTGTGAACTGAAGTTCACATTATTCTAATTTTAAATAAATTATTACTTTTATCGGATATGTTTGTCATGCTTTCAGAAATTCCTATTCATAAATCAAAGTTGAACATTTTGTATAGCCTATTGCATTGAAACAGAACTTTACCATATGACCAAGATGTTAAACTAAATTCATTATTAGAGAATATCATGTAGGCCTGTATAACTTAAAAGAATTGAGAATTGACGTAAGAATCGAGAATTGAAAGAAAAATTTGAGAATCGGAATCGGAATTAAACATTTTAGGTATCACCCCAAATCTACCAACAAGTAAGTTAACTACACATCCACCTGTATCCCTATCCCGAAGCCTAAACCAAGTTAGCACCTGTCTTTAGAATAGAACTTGCTGCTGAGTTGACCATCAGACTTCATTTTTATTTGAAAACTCAGTTAAAGAAATTAGGCTCAGAAAGCCTTGCCTCATGGGTGAGTTGGAGGCGATATGTTTAAAGACCTTTTAAACCAAGAAAAATGAAACATTAGCCATTTATTTCAATAAATAAAATTCAAACTAAGAAATAAATTTAAAAACTAAACGAAAAAGTTTGACTTTTAATAACATACAACAAAAAACTGATATGAAAGCTAAGATGTGGTAATATCAATGAAGAATATATGAAGAAAATTTATAGATATAGTAATTTCTGGGAATATAATTATCTTTATGTTATAAATTTTTAAAGAATTTGAAATTTTAATTTATTGAAAATTTCTTTTTATTATTAAATTAATGTATTCATAATTTAATAATAAACAAATACTGTTTAGTACCCTTTGGCCCTAAAAAAATTACCACAAGTTTTGTTGAAACCTGCAACCCAATTTCGTCTTTCCTCATTCCACTTTTATTTATTTATTCTAATTATTGAAAACACATTTCTACTAGGTGATAGATTAAATTTTAATAATATATCATTATAGAACAATTATTCTAAATGTGTCACAATGAATTTGAAAAAAAACAAGCTTTTCCTGAATGAAATTATTGCCTATTGAGTCATTAAATTCACAACTAATTTATTTTTTAAATTTGAAAAAAAATTTTATTTAAAAAAAATAAATTTAAGAAAAATGATAAAATAAAATTTCTGACTTGCTCATGATAACAAAAGTCCATGGTTTTGCTGGGCACTATATAGGGTTGGTAGTTGTTCCTTTGTAAGGTTGGAAATTCGTTCCTGCTGGGTAGGTAACGTTCCCTGCAGCAACTTGTTCTGTCATGTTAGGCAAAGTCTTCTTTTGGCAATAAGTTGTTTGAAATTTTTATAAAAGTCATGGTGAAGTTATTAAATGTATTTTTCAAAAAAAAGAAAATATTTACAATTTTTACAGGCGTTATCTTGTAGGGAGAGATGAGATTTCCCCAGGAGTTCTTGTTGTCTGCCGGGAAATCAGCCCCCACAATCAGAAACTTTTAGGCTTGCTTAATATTCAAGAGGTGATGTCTTCCTGTTAAAATCTAAAATGCAAATCTTCTCTCTATGATTCCTTTCTTCTTGAAGGCTCTCTCATTTTCTTACTACTATATTTTATCCAATAAGCGTTGCATTAATTTGTTTTCTGTCAGGCTGATAAGGCTGCAGAAGAGATTATATGTGGTAATCTTTGTTTCTTCATGCTGTTGTTAAAATTTTATTAACTTGCGTCTATTTATCCTACAGTTCCCATAGGACCCTGATCCTGGATAATCAAAATTAGATCCCTTCTAGCCCTTTTTCATTGAACAACGTTATTAATAACTCTAATGGTAATTCTACATTCATTTTACCATTTTGGCCACTTTTTACATCTTTTAATTCTATAAAATTGTTGGCAAGTTAGTTATGTAGAAATTTATAGTGTTATTTAATTCTATTAGTTAACTTACTCCAATAGAATAGTAATAACTTCACTCTCACAAGTGAAAAAACTCTCTCAAAAACAAAAAAGATATATAAAAAAAAAAATTTATCCTAACATTAGTAGACTATTGCAAAAAACAATTATCTCGTATAACATTTTTGTGTTTCATTATTTCAATTTATTTATTTAAATACACAGTTAAGTTTCATATACACAGTTTATTTGAGTTTCTATAATTCGAGGTAGGTGGGACCGAGACCCCCTCGAATTACCAAAAACTCGGAAATACGTTCCTGTGCATTATAAAAAAAGGAGTTTTAATGAGCCCTAATACTATAACAAGAATGCACAAAAATGTTTATAGAACGTTATATGAACATTTCTTGGTAGCCCAACTCATTTCCTTTGCATACCGTATTTATATAAACATTTCTTGGAAGCCCGGCTCATTTTCTTTGTATACCGTATTGATATAAACATTTCTTGGAACTCCCACACATTTGTTTTGCATACCGTATGACTATAAACATTTCTTGGAAGCTCAACTCATTTCCTTTGCAAACCATATTGATATGAACATTTCTTGGAAAACAACTCAATTCCTTTGCATACTATATTGATATAAACATTTCTTGTAAGCTCGACTCATTGTTTTCTTTCAAATAAATAAAATAGGTCAAATATAAATAACCTCAAATTTAACGGAAACTCAAAAAATTGGGAATCGATATTTTGAGACTCCACTGTATTTGGAAATTTATAAAGATTTATTGTAACTTTGCACTTGAACATTTTGTTGTAGACAATTTTGGACGGCCAATGTTATCTGGTCAATAACCCTTCTTTAATCGATCAGAACAGCTGTTATACATCAGATGAAATATCCAATTTTTTGTTAAAGTATTCTAAATGAAATTTTTATTTTTTATATTTAAATACAGTTTGTATTTTCTTTGAGACTGGGATTTTGTCTGCCTCAGTGTGTATGTGTGTTTTTTTTTAAATTTAAAATACTGTTATAAATGTTGTCTGACACTCAATTGAAAATATATTAGATAATTTGAAACAACTATTCCTGATTAGAAATCTAAATTATGTCTAATTATCTATAAACACTTGTTTCAGATCATAGGCTTACACATCCTTGACCATTTACTTGCGAAACATGTAGTTCTCGTTTCACCACAGAAATTAATCTTCAAGGTAAGATTTATTACAATATGAAATTACTTGCAACCAGACATTCTAATAATATAAGTTGTTTAAATTATTAACTCACACTTGGAGGCTGAAGAAGTTGTTAGACAGAAACATTACCTTCGAATGTAAGTTAATAATTTTAACAACTTATTTTAATAGAATCTCTAATTGCAAATAATTTCATATTGTAGTAAGTGATTAACAACCAGCTCATCATGAACAACAACAAATTTTCATAAGATATATATTAAGTTAAATTATATTTTTTGTATATTAAAATTATTTAGTTATGTAGTAATATTTAACTCTTCAGTGGTGCAATAAATATAAATTAGCATCAAAAATTTATTTATCAGTTATTAATTTCTTTCTCTCTAGAAATCACAAAAATTAATTTAACACTTTAGCTGCCATGTTGGGCCGATTGGCCTGACGACCTAGTAGGGTGAACCGAATTTTATTGAGCCACTAGGCCCAACATTATTGTCTAGTAACATTTTATTTTTATTCGTATTACTCAATCGGTGTTACTACTTCTGGAAAAATTAATGCACAGTATTAAACAACAAGCTTCACACAATTTACAGATGTAATTACGATGGTTTGTGTTTGATAGATTATTGTCAACAGCACTTTACTTACTTCTTACTACTTCGTGCAGGCGTCCAGCTTAACTATAGCCGATGGCCCGATGTCCACGATATATATATGATGCTATGGCCCACAGGTTCTTCTTAACTAGAATATCTTGCCACTTTGTCACAATTCGTCTGAGGATGTCTCTTGTAAGTAATGGGTAAGGGCAGTTTATCATGATGTGTTCAATTGCAATGTTTATCTCGGGCCATCTACTTGGGGGCTCCATATAGTAAGTCGGAATTTTCACAGGGACAAAACAAGGCATTTTGGTGGACAGTTGATTAATTTTATAGCTGAATAACTGCTTTATGTTGGAATCATATGACACCATGTTACTTAATGGGTGGATTGGTGTAAGAGCCTTTATTGACAAGTATTTGGTCTATATTTTTCTATCGATATAGAGTCCAATAGGTTCAACTCCCAATTCAATCTCCATGGCTGCTATAGAGGTGGTTTTGGTGCACCCCAAGCATAAACGAATTGCAGCAGATTGTAGAATTTGCATTCTTTTCAGGTGAGATTTCGCCATCGAACCCCACACTTCACATGCATAGGTTGCCTTAGATCTCAAGAAGGCAATATAAAACATCTTTAGAGTAGTTGTATCGGCGCCCCAATCGTGGCTGGCCATGGCTTTGAGAGCATTAAGTCTTGATACACATTTTTCCATAACATACTCCATATGACTACCCTAATGGGGGTGAGTTGGTTGGTCCTCGTCATGCCCCTGGATAGCTGTGAAATCTTGTGTGACATGTCAACAGCACTTTAAACATGATGCTATTTTAGGAGCTTTTCGTTACAGCAGGACATGTATTTTTTAACAATTTTAATGAAGTTGAGTTGATTATTCCCATCAAACAAGTTGGTTCATTGAAAGAAGTTTATCTTTATATACTTTGATAATAAAATACAGATTTTTTTAAATGACGTATTATATTGATTTTCATTATTCTTTTTAAGATTTCACAAAACCTAAAAAAATGAAATAAAAATATGGACTAAATATTTAGTTGTATAAAAATTCTTACAAAAAAGGTCTTAGATAAACTCATCTTTATTCGGAAGTATGTTATAATGTAAATTCCTTAAAAAGTAAATTATTAAGTTTCAAAACTTTTACTTACTATGAATCTTGTATAGTATTCATGGATCTGAAGCATTACTTATCAGAGGGAGAATATATTTACACTTCTGCTCTATATACGAAATATTTATAAACTCACAAATCAATCATATGCGACACGTAAACATGTCTTTGTGATAAGCCCAAAAGCTTTCCTTGCCAGTCAGCTTATTATGGGGATAACCGGAACATGAAATAGTGGTTTTGTTGTTTATTGTTTACATACAAAACACAAAAAATATTAAGATAGTGTTATACAGATAAGAGAATATTAATACTTCAAAAACAATGTCTGGCCAATTGTCCCAACACATGTTTTTATATATATTATGATAAGAAATGTATGTTCGTACTTGAACAAAACATAAATATACATTGTTTAAAAAAAAGCTTATTAAATTGGCAATTTTCTGGGAAAACGGCGATATTGTGGCCGGCAGCTAAAGTGTTGAAGTTTACATTTCACTGTAAAAACAGCCATAACAATATAAAAACTGAATACTTTTCAGACATTTTGAAATAACTATTTTTTATAAAATCTTATAGTTAAACAGTGTGAGCCAATTGTCCTCTTTTTTATCAAAATGTAAGTGATTGTGTATTTAACTTTTAATCTAAATTTATTTTAACATAGGTTATATTAAATATGTGTATCACTTTTGATTTACATTTCATAGATATTGTTTCCAGATATTAACTAATTAGACATTATTATTTTGGTTTTAATGCTTACATCTGAAGTTTGATTTGGTTTATTTAAACCCCGTACATAAATATTGTTAACCTGAGATTCCATCTTTTAAATGTTACAATTAATATTAATAATGCATTATAAATACATATTTACCTTATACGAGGTGTAATAAAAAGCTATCCGAATATCGTAACATCTCGTATGGTTCCGTTCAAAGTATTTGGTTCCGACCCGCAGGGGGGTGCGGACTAGCCGCACCTACGAGGGATTTGGCGTCCCTCGCGGTACCCTAGCCTAACACTACACCACTCACAAAAACATACACACACACATACACACACCAACACAATCTATACACATTTCAACACTTACATCTTCGCTTAGGGAATTTTGACTGGTCAGAACCGTTGCGCGTTGGGAGTGCTGAAAAGTCCAGATCGTGACAAACTCTGGTCTGGGACGCTGATGTGAGCTTGCTCTGCCGAAGACGTAAGCGCGGTTTCTGGTCTACCAGCCGCTTCGGTCCTTGGTCAGGGAGTGTCCGCGGTGCATGGGTGTCGGAGCCTGTGCACAGTATTACGAGTCCTCGACTGATGCCCATCCAGTCGAGCTAAGGAGAAAAGCTATAGGCCTCAGAGTTCTGAGGGTTGGAAATGATCTTAATGTGATCCAAGGGTGTACCCGTTCCTATAGTCTCGCCCGTAACGCTTGACACGATGGCTGGCAAAAAATATTTATGGATTCAAAAACCCCGTCAAATACGACTAGTTTAAAGAGAACACGCCAGGATTCTCCTGACGATCATATTCAAAAGGATTTGAGTAAAAAGTTGATGGTGGCAACGTCGCAGACATTGCCATCAGCAAAATATTTAGTTGTTTCTAGTGCCGAAGAAGGGAAAGATCTTTCAAAAGTTTCTCCTTTCCTAATTAACAAGGCTATTACTGCGTGTGCTGGAGGCCCAGTAGCCTCTATTAAGAAACTTCGAAACGGAACATTGTTAGTTGCGACTTCCACCGACAGACAAACCCGCTCTCTATCAAAAATGACCTCCTTCTTTGACCAGGTCATGGTATCTGTGGCTCCCCACAGATCCTTGAATTACTCAAAGGGGGTCATCACATGTAGGGATTTAATGCACCTTCCAATCGATGAAATAAAGTCCGAACTGTCTTCTCAGTTAGTTACGGACGTTATTCCTATAATGAAAATGGACAAAGGAGAAAAGGTAGCAACAGCGTCTTTTATCGTGACATTTGGAAAGCCGGAAATACCCGAATACTTGCATGCAGGTTACCAAAGGCTCTCAGTGAGACCATACGTGGCTAACCCTAGGCGCTGCTTCAAGTGCCAGCGATTTGGGCATATCAGCTCTACGTGTTCGAAGCAGAACGTATGCGGTATATGTAGCGTCGAAGGCCATGATGATAAGGATTGTGTTAATTCTCCGAAATGCGCCAACTGTGGTGGTGACCACCCAGCGCGATCCTACAACTGTCCCACGTTCAAGGAAGAGAAAGCTATCCTAGGCATCATGGCGAAAGACAAGCTGTCGTTTCCAGAGGCCAAAAAACTCTATCGTTCCACTCAGCCAAAGACAGACAGTAAGACTTATGCCGCTACTCTGACCGCTTCCAAATCGTCCTGTAACAACTGTGCCGAGCTGTCGAAAAAAATTGAAGTTCTAACTGAACAAGTTTCTCGCCTTTTGTCCATAGTCACGAATGGTCCTCCTACTTTGAACTTAGTACAACCTGCAGCGACGGATAGTGATTTGCCTCTTGTACCAATCCCTTCCACTGAGGGGATTGGAGCACGAAATAAATCACTAAGTGAGCCTTGTGTTTCGGTGCAGAAGAAATTATCAACGGGTAGTAAACCATCTGTGCAGAAGACGTTGGAAAAATCCAAACCACGTAGACCGGAGTTACGACAGACCACATCGTCACAGTCGTTACCGGGTATTAAGAAAAATGCAAACAAAGGAGGGAATGTGAAAACTACCCCTCCTAAACCCAAAACTTCCTCAGATTCCATCCCTGAACGGGTGGATATGGAATCTGAGAAATGTAAGCCTGAGACGTCCCAAAACGTCCCAGGCAAGAAAGGAGAGAGCACCAATGGGTGTCAAATAAACCCTTTGCTAAGCTAATAAATGTCTTTGCTTAGGAAGTCAGTGATACAATGGAACGTCAACGGTGTTAGGAGTCACATAGAAGAACTTAAAGTACTCGTGCGAGATGTGTACCCAATGTTTGTATGTCTACAGGAGACACATCTCCACGAATCGCATAATTTCCATTTAAGGGAGTATTCAGTTTTTAGATCGGACTTCGTTACAGAAGATCGAGCTAGAGGTGGCGTAGCCATCCTAGCCCGTGACTGTATCGATGCTGTTTCTCTAAACTTAATAACTCCTTTACAAGCAGTAGCCGTTCAAACAGCTGTCCCGTATAAAATCACTGTGTGTTGTGTCTACTTGCCACCACAAGAAAACCTGCATCACAGTGATTTAGTAAATTTGATAAGCCAGTTACCAACTCCGTTCTTATTGGTAGGGGATTTTAATGCCCACCATTCGTCTTGGGGATCTCCGACTAGGAACTCTCGAGGTGATATTGTTGAAAGTGTAAGAACGGAACTAGACTTATGTCTGCTAAATGACGGTTCTCCTACTCATTTAGCAGCATCTACTGGTGGATGGACAGCTGTTGATCTATCGATTTGCAGCCCTCAATTAGCTACTAGATGCACATGGTCGGTACTCAATGATTTGTATGGAAGCGACCATGTGCCTATTAAGATCAGTTTATGTGACTCCCAAACCTGTTATGTTCGAAATTCCAGTTGGATTTTGCGAAAAGCCAACTGGGACTCCTACTCGAATTACCTTGTATCACTTGACATGGATTATCTGACACCCATTGATGAAAATATAGAAAATTTTACAAAAGCAATTTTAAATGCCGCTGAAAAGACCATTCCGAAAACCTCTGCGCATCCACGCCGACCGCCTGTGCCGTGGTGGAACGATGAATGCACAGAAATCCTCCGTTTACGACGAAGAGCTCTTAGGAGATTTAAACGACACCCAACGAATGGAAACCTTCAGGAATATAAAATACTCCGTGCGAAAGCACGGAGGATATTTAGGCTGAGTAGAAAGAACTCTTGGGAACAGTACATTAGCACAATTAGACGAACAACTCCGTCCTCCACAGTGTGGAGGAAACTAAGATCAGTTTGTGGTACTTCCATTCCGTTGCCAGCCATTGCGCTGAAGCAACCAGATGGGAGATTAATCACAAACAGTGATGACATTGCTAATGTACTTGGAACATCTTTTTCTAACTTTTCTGCTACTACAGCCTATAATAGATTATTCCAGATTTATAAACTGAAGGAAGAAGCAATACCGTTTACTGTTGGGTCGTCTGAGGACTCTCCTTTAAACACTCCTTTCTCTATAGGGGAATTGGAGTCAGCTCTTGCGTCAACGAAGGATTCTGCACCAGGTCCTGATTCCATTGTGTACTCCATGCTAAAACATCTACCATCATCGGCGAAACTTGTCCTCCTTCGAGTATACAATCGTTTATTCGAGGAGCGCTCTTTCCCCGATGCATGGTTAGAATCGACTGTAATTCCTCTTTTGAAGCCAGGTAAGGACAAAACCAACCCCAGTAGTTACAGGCCTATATCACTTACAAGCGTCTTGTGCAAACTACTGGAGAAGATGGTCAACCGCCGTCTTGTCTGGCACCTAGAAACCAACAACCTTCTTAGCAACGAACAATGTGGTTTCAGACTAGGACGCTCATCAGTTGACCAATTGGTTTTGTTAGAATCCGCTATTCAAGATGCCTTTCTCTTGCGTCAAACGCTCGTTGCGGTTTTCTTTGACCTTGAAAAGGCATATGATATGGCATGGAAAAGAGGAATTCTGAACACTTTAAAATCATGGAGTATACAAGGGAATATCCTAGCATTCATCGCTAACTTTCTTTCTAACAGATCTTTCCGCGTTCGACTTGGAGGCACGTATTCAAACAGCTATACACAGGAGAATGGTGTACCGCAGGGCAGCGTGCTGAGCGTCACGCTGTTTGCCGTTGCAATAAATAGTATCACCAGTAATATACGATCTCCGGTACACTGTTCCCTTTTTGTGGGTGACTTTTGTGTATATGTGCCTGCTCGTAGTATGGCAACTGCGGAAAGATCTTTGCAGTTAGCAATATACAGATTGGAGGAATGGTCAAAATCTACAGGTTTCAAATTCTCTGCTTCGAAGACCCAATGTGTAGCATTTAGTCGTCGTAGGCAACACCAGGAGCCGATCCTTTTTCTTGACGGGGTTCAGCTTCAAACCACGGATAGTGTTCGATTTCTAGGTCTTTTATTTGATAAAAGACTCTCATGGATCCCACATGTTCGTGATTTGAAGGTGAGATGCAATAAGAAATTGGATATGTTAAGAGTCCTTAGTGGTACGAATTGGGGAGCAGACAGAACTAGTATGCTTCGATTTTATCGCGCGGTCGTTAGATCGCGCATTGATTATGGCTGTCAAGCCTATTCATCCGCACGACTTACAGTTCTGAAAACTCTCGATGCTGTCCACCACTCTGGACTTAGACTGGCTACTGGTGCATTTAGAACTAGCCCAATCCCTAGTCTTCTTGTCGAGGCTGGGGAACCCGCTCTTTCAAGACGACGTCAGATGCTACAAATATCTTACGTTTCTGTTCTTCGAAGCAAACCCAACCACCCGGCATTTGAAAGAGTCTTTTATAATAAGCTAAATCAAGTGTATAATACACGTCAACGTTCGACCGCTCCATTTGGCATACGAACGTTAAGAATATTGGATGAACTTGAGTTGCAACTTCCAACTATGTTTGAACGACAAATGTGCTATCTACCTCCATGGATAATAAAAACGCCGCACTTCGATTTCTCATTGTCCAGTTATATAAAACACGATACTCCTGTTGTGGTCTACCACCAGGAATTTTTATCCACTTATAAATCTCACCAACACAGTGAAATTATTTTCACTGATGGATCTAAACTGGACAATGGTGTTGGGTGTGCGTTTTATGCATCTGGATATACCTACACGTACGGATTGCCCTCAGCTTGCAGTGTTTTCACGGCAGAACTATTTGCTATTTTTAAAGCTTTGACCGTCATTCAATCTCGATCCTCGCATTATCTTTTGTGTTCGGATTCCAAAAGTGCTCTTCAGGCTCTTCAGGATGTTTTCTCTAACAACCCTTTAGTTGGGGACATTTTGTGTGCTGTACACAGGCTTCAATTGAGGGGTGTGGGGGTAACTTTCTGTTGGGTTCCTGGACATTGCGGAATACTTGGAAACACAAAAGCGGATGAAGCGGCGAAGAGAGCTACAAGTTTGGTGCCTATTACTCAACTGGTTATGGCATCTGATTATGTGTGTTTCGCGAAACATTTATTGCTCGCTGCTTGGAATGACGAGTGGCATACCGTGATTCAGAATAAGCTGAGGGAAATTAAAGATACCGTCCGTCCATGGAGGTCTTCAATTCGTTCAAAACGTAGGGAGGAAGTGGTGGTTACACGCCTTCGCGTTGGCCACTCTTTTGCAACTCATGGATATTTGATGCGTCGTGAAGATCCACCAATATGCCAATACTGCGGGGGTATCTTCACAATAAAACATATTTTGGTAGATTGTGTTAGTGTAGGTAATGTTCGTGCCCTTTTTAATTTAAAAGGGAGTTTAAAGGTGGTGCTAAGGGACGATGCCTCGACCATTGACCGAGTCATCGCTTTCTTGCACCACTTGAAAATATTTTTTAAGATTTAATACATAAATATATATATATATTTTTTTAAATTTATTTATACATATAATTCTCTGTGTTTCTTTTATTTATTTTAATTAAATTTATTTTCTGTTCTTGTTATTGTTATTGAGATTTATTTATTGGTAAATTGTTACCTATTATTGTTTTACATATTATTTATTTACTGTTATTTTGTTCTTTGTTGTTATTTTGTTATTTAGTTTTTAAGGATTTTTTAATTGTTATATTGTTGTTTTTTGTTTTTTATTGTTGGTGTTTTATTTTGTTTTGTAATTTTTGTTGTATTTATTTATTTGTTTATTTATTAATTTATTTGATTTTATTTAACATATTGAGTGCTGTGTTAGATTTTGTTTGGCGATGATAACCACAATTGGTTTTTCGCCAGGAAAAAAAAAAAAAAAAAAAAAAAAAAAAAAAAAAAAAAAAAAAAAAAAAAAAAAAATCCGTTTAACTGATAATTTGCAAATGAGACGAGTGAGTGTTAAATTTGTTCCTAGACTTTTGAATGGTGAACAGAAGGAAAACCGCCAGTCTCAAAAGAGTTGAAGGATCATATTCAAGCAGATCCAGATTTCATGGCCAAAATTATAACTGCAGATGAAAGTTGCGTCTATGGTTATTACCCTGAGACCAAAATGCAGAGTTCCCAATGGAAAACCAGTGCATCTCCTCGCCCTAAAAAGGCATATCAGTCAAAATCGAACATCTAGGTTTTGCTCATTGTTTTTTTTCAATAGTGAGTGTGTAATGCGATCAGAGTTCGTTCCAAGGGAAACAACTGTAAACTCTGAAATTTATAAGGGCGTACAGCAACGTTTGTGAAACGACATACGAAGAAGAGACCAGAAAAATGGGCGAATGTCTTTCTTTTTCATCATGATAAAGCAACCGTGTCACAACTTGCTTTTTGTTAACAAGTTTTTCGCCAGAAAAAGTTCCTGTCTGTCCACATCTGCCATAAGCATCCAATTTGGCACAATGCAACTCCTGGCTCTTCCCCAAAATTAAAACTGCTTAAAGGAAAATGTTAGACACCATTCCTGACATTGAGAGGGTCACAACCGAGCAGCTAAATGTCCTTCTGAAAGGGCTCTGGGTTTCCTTACGAGGTACAGAGAGCATGCCGATGCGCTCCTAGCTTATTTTCTTAGATACGGCGAGCTCACCAACACGCTCTCTCCCAGGCTAATTGAAACTTCTCTAGTGTCGATACGTATTTGTGTAAAGTTTTGATTTTTACGTCAATGCTTCAGAAGAGTTTGGAGAATATCGTGCCTGAGTCGTTTTTAAATCCAACCATCCTAAGTTAACTTTTGATGCTTCAACTGTAACAATGTTTCAGGGAGTTTTATGAACAGATTTAATTTGGTTTAACTTTTATATTTTAATGTTTTCTTTTAGTTTGAACCATTATACGCGGCAAAATATCCGGTAAAAACAATGATCGTAAAACCTAATGTGTCAACATAAGATTGTAGTAAACAAATGTCAGCTTATCTCGACTATAAATAAGTCTCGGACGTGACATATGTATTATCTATGTCTCCGTTTACATTGTTGATCTCCGAAACACTTGTCACAAACAGAAACAAAGAAACATTCCGAGTTAAATGTTAAGTGCTTATTTTAGTATGTAATATATTTTAGTAGTAGGGTCTTTAGTTTTGTATATAAATTTTCTTTTTTTCTCTGTCGTTTTTATTGTGTTTTCTTATTTGTCATACAGTAATTTATCATTTGTATTTCTTTTTTTAAATTGTGACCCGATAAATAAAACAATATTTTAGAGTCTAATACACTGTTCTGATGTCACCATAAACATGTATATGCTAGAAATAAAATTATTGAGATGAAAACAACGGGCTTGATAATTAGATGCTACGACAAGCTATGCAACCCGCTTGGCGTTCCACTGCCGTCAGAGCTGGAAGTTAACGAAAAACACAGTAGTTGGATGAGATCACCAATATCGCCGCTGTGTTGAAAGTGTTAAATTAACTTAATCAAAAACGGGTTTATTATTTTATTTAAATGTTACATAATTAAAATTAAACTATGTACGTACATATTTAAAAAATTATTTTATTTACTAGTAAATAAGTTAGTTATTGTCCCCATTTTCCAGGCACAACAAATGTGAAACTTTTCTTCCAGTGACACAGATTTTCTTTTTGACATTTTACGAACGTACATGAGTTTCACTTTCGGCTGTATAACTCGAACTGATCATTTTTGTAGTGGAATGGAAATGGAATAGGGATCATGATTCTTAGAAAGCTTTATTTACATCGAGAGGATTACCGTTCGGAGAATTCTAGAGTGTTCCGTTGCTATACTCGATTTTTTTTTTTTAGATGGACCTGAAGTGAGTGTCATTTTAACCGATCCGTTGTTTTACCCGGTGTCGTTATAGGCGATGTAAAATGCATTGAACAGGTACTACAGAATCAAGGGGCCGGGAATCTTCGTCGTTACACCCGGTACTTTGTATTAAACGATGTCGTTATATACGATACTCAGTGTATATCTAAAGGGTCATGTTAGAACCATCTTTCGTTTGTCATCTCTGATGTTTCAGTGTCCTTTAACGTTTAATGCAGAATAACTTGTCATTAAAATACTCCAAATGTAAGATAGTCCTGTTTATTACTATACACTGCAGATTGTGCATGGTAATCTGAAGCACTTCCAGTTTGGCCTATCCATTGCTTAGGAAATGTGTTGTCAATAAATCTTTTCAAAGTTGCTTGTTGTAATCATTTTGAATTCATTGAATAAATTATAGGTAATTAATGAGTAACTAAGTGGGCACATTTAACTTAATTACTGGCGCGTTACAAAACAGTCGCAGCTGGTTGACTCTGGCAAACAAATCCACGATAGAGAATTGACTTCGTCAATGAAACAATTGTTTTGAAACTCGTCAGTAAGTAATTTAAAAGTTTTCACTCAGTAATTATTTATGAAATCACTGATAAGGAAAGTGTTGTGGACTCTCATGTTAAAAATACACTTCTTTATTATTATAAACATTTTGTAAAACAGGAATAATCTTGTTTTTAGAATTTCTCTATAAAATTCACTTTAAATTGTTACGTCAAAGAAAAATAGTCCAACTATTGATCACACTAATATCAGGCTTGGTAATTTAGGCTTACAGTGTTATGTTAAACTAAATCTGAATTTTCAGTAGTAAGCACAGTTATACCTGTTAATTGTTCCTTTCAGTTTTAAGGTTCATTCATCAATTAATAAATTATGCTTCTATTTGTTACACATATGTCTTAAAACGGTTTACAAAATTCTATTCGCCTGTCTGAATATCTAAGCGGCATTTATTCAGACCATTATCCTTTATTCAAGATGATAAAAATTTCATATAATTAAAAACTAAAAATGCTTCTTTTGGAAAAGCAGTTATTTTTCCCAATCACTGAAGTCATGTAAGTATTAACAAAATTTGCTCACTCCAGTTAGAAAAATATCATTTGTTTAACATATGTAATGATGCCTGTAAAGGCAATACAATAAAACCTTCCATATCAGGGACCTCCGATATTCAGACCTAATATAAAAAAATAAAGTAAGCATTTTTATTCCGTAAGGTGCCAATTCGTGAGGCCAGTCTGTGGTGCCAGCAGTCTGCTCTTTGTTTTTTCCCGACTCAGCTAGTTGTGTTCAAGTCTCTGTGTTGTTCAGTTCACTAGTGTTCTATAGATTGGTGTATTACCCAACTTAAGCAGTTGTGTTTGAGTGTCCGTGTCATTCAGCTACTGACCAACACCGAGTAAAACGTATACTGAGCTTCACATTTCAGTTGACACGAAAATTGCTGAAGCGATCAATTATGTTTACATGTCTGTCAGTAGGTCAATGAGGCATAAATATCTTTCTTTATATATGCTGTTAGTTTCGAGAGTCAATAAATATGGCTTAGACAGCACAGACGTCTAATATTGTGGTGACATATCTCTCATGCTTCAAAAAAAAAAAAAAATGTAATAAGAAAATTCACTCTCCTGAAGCAAACAAATCAATCAAATAATGATGACATTTGTGATTAACTGGGCTGGTCTTTACACCCGTTTCTAGTAAATTGTTGTGACTAGCTGACATAGCACGTAAACAGCAATAGGTCTAGGAATTGTACTAAAGGCATGTAACTAAATTTTGCTACATTTCTATATCGCTATTAAAATAAAATTACAATCTTCAATAAGTATAACTTTAATACCTACAACAATCATACATCTACCTCTATTTGGAATGGTTGTGATTATGTAGTACAAACAAATATCATTACATAACCCCTACTATATCCGGATTTTTTAATATCTGGATCAAGCTGTTGCCACATTGTTCCGGATATGAGAGGTTTTACTGTACTTGCAATAAAAATATCAGTTTCATTTCTTATTAGCAAATTTGTGGAAATATTTACTATCCTCTTGTGGAGCCATTTATGTGTACTTCAAATGTAACTGTTTGTTAATAGTTCATGCTCAGAGTCACTCAGAAGAAAAGATTTATTCCTGTCCAAAATGTACTGCTGTATTGAGTACAAAAGGTAACCTAAAAAAACATATGCAAGCACACTTAGGACTCAAACCATGGTTGTGTCCAACATGTAACAAAAGGTTTGCTGAACGCAAATATGTAGTTGTACATATGCGTAGTCATACCGGGGAACGACCTTACAAGTAAGTGATAAGTTAAAGATTTAAAGAACTCTAAGTTTAAATCACAATGATCACTAAGACAACCCTGTTTCTAAAAAGCTATTACATTTCTCAAGTAAGAGATATCAAAGCATAATGTTTTTATCACCTTTCATAATTGCTTGTTTGAAATTTTTTAAAATTAAGTTAATTAAATGAGCTAATTGCATATTCAATAAATAAATAATGCTAGATATATAACGTAAAAAAAAATAAATGAAATTTAATAACTATAAGGAATACAACCCGCAAAGCATCTAAAAACTGCAAAATGATTGAATTAATTGTCAAAGACGGTGATCTTTTTCTTTCTCAAAGAGTCTGGGCATTCCAAAATCTATCAACAGATTTGTTGAAAAGTATTAGATCTTAGTTACATATTAGATAGAGAAATCACCAACAATGGAGTGATTATTTCAGCTGTTTTCAGCTGTTAAAAGTATTTATCAGCTGATTATGAAATCCTAATAAGTTGATTATGAAACAATAACACTTTGGACATTGGAGTCAACTATGACAATCTGTTGTTATGAAATAAAAATATAAAAAATATTGTTATTATTTATAACAATAATTATTGTATTAAATAATTTATTTTTCCAAGCCAAATCTGTATTTTGAACAGATTAAACTTAATAAAAGGTTTTCTATATTTTAGAACAAACAACAAAAATTCAATGAATTACTTAATAAATTAACTTTAATACTAAAATATTAACTACTAATTTACATTTATAAATAATAAAAGTTGATGAATTTCCAGATAGTTTCTTTGGTAAAACAAACAGAAAGAACTCTTTAAAAATTAACTATTGTTAGTCTTAAATCTAGTATTATGTTACAACAACTTATGTTAACTGTATTTCTCTAGGTGTGAGTTTACTATGTTATGGCTTGTAATTTAATAAATTTATGTACTATGCCAATTTTCAGAATTTACTTGCTGGCTTTTAATCACTGTACAAAAATTGAATTTTTAATAATTAATTGGTAGTTCGAATTGGACCATCCTAAAACTTTCTGTATGGTGGCATTATGATCTATTTTGTGTAAAAGGATGCGGTTTTTTTTATCGTTTCATCTCCGGTTTCCAAGATTGAACTACTCTTTATCTTCTCAAACTGCTACCTTTTCCAGTTCCCAAAACTTGAGTGATTTCCTCTGGCTCTTCAGACTTCCACCCCTTCGGCTCCATGTGCATCTATCCTTGACTGCCAAAACTTAACTTCCTCTCCCTCGATTCTTTAATCGCTCCTTCTCATCTTAATTTTTTTGTCGTTCTTTGCATGCACTTTATTTTGGAAAGTATGCTTTTGCCGGCAAAGAATCCACATAAGAAAGTGCTTATCGGTTTGCCCCTAATCAATCAATCTGTTTGTCAGCTCATTGTTCTAGTTCCTAGTTTAGAAGTTTCTATAATTTTGAATACCTTTTATCTTATAAACTAACAGTATCTTTTATACACAGCAAACCTATAGATTTACTATAGGGATTTACCTATAAAATAAGTGATGGACCTATTATTTATGATAGACTGCTTAACAATGTAGGTTTAAACAATGGTTAATGTTTAATAACCTTTTTTCTAAATGAAAGAAACTTTCTTTTTGGACATCCTTCATCTGTCCTTTTTTAAATCAGAAATAGAAAAACAATTTATAGTTTGGATTGTTGGATATCCATTACATTACATTATAGGGATATCTCCTACTGGTAAATTAGCAGTCAATTAATTTCTTAGCTAAAATATTTGTTCGGCTACTTTTCCACAAACATAATAGTTTTATTATTTTAACCACAATAGTTTATAATGTCAGCATATGCTGACATATTGATTTGGTTATTTTTGTTTTATCAAAACAGTAGAAGTTTATAATTTTGTGTAAAATTTCTTTCAAATAATTTTAACATATTTTACCTTATTTCAGGTGTAATATTTGCTTCAAAGGGTTTACCCAGTCTGGTATTTTGCAAAGTCATCTCGCAATGCATTTAGACGAGAGGAAATACGTGTGCAATCAATGTAACAAAGCGTTTAGACAGAAGTCTCAACTACGGCTACATGAACAAAGACATGCTGGGATTAATAAATTCTCTTGTACTCAGTGCAACTTTAAATTTCTTACAAAAGGTTAAATTTTACATATTGACACTTTTTTGCATAACTATAAAGTGATACTGGAGTAATGCTAGATGATTACTGTAATTTTGCTTACAGGGGACATGGAAAGGCATGCTAAAACACATACTGGAGAACGTCCGTTTGCTTGTGATTTGTGCAATAAGTCCTTCACAAGGCAACAAACCCTTAATGAGCATTTAAATAGACATTATGGATTGAAGCTATATCCATGTAAACTTTGTCCAAAAAGTAAGTAACATTTTATTTACCTTTGGAATAAAATGTATGAATGATATTATTGTTAAAAATTTCTCTACTGATAAAAGTAATTATTGCCAATAAAGTATTAAAATAATTATGCTAAGAAACAACAGTAACTTGGGGGTTCTAAATAAGTTTAAAAACATAAAAGTACAGTAATCCCTATGTATCTGTGGGGGTTATATTCTGAAGAGCTATTGTGGGTTGCCAAACCACGGACAACTGTACCTTATTTGAATGAAAATTTGGGCGTTAGGTTCTGAAAAGAATTTTACAAATAGGAATACAATATAACTGGTTTAAGTATAATTTCTCTAAGAAAATAGCTGCTGTATGGAACATTTTGGATGGTTTAAAAACTTAGTTTTAGCCATTTGTTTCTTTTTTTTAAACTCATCTTATGGGAGCATGACCTCCTGAAGTTCTCTTTAAAATAAAGAGCCCTCTCCATAAGGGGATCTGTCTCCAACACGCAATCCACAAGCTTCATTGCCATTTAGAAGGATATCCTGGCTTCATTTCGTGATTATAAGGATCTTCATCTTCAGGCCGTTTGGCTATCTCATTTTAGGATCTTACCACGTCCTCCAACTCTTCCACTGTTAGTTCCTTGTTATGGCCTTGAATCATTTCCTCAACATCTTGGCGTTACATTTCAGGAAAACCATCTCCCTCCACATTGTGAGCAATTTTTAAAATTTCATAGACATCTGGTGTTCCCATTCCATTCAAAATGTTTTCCGAATCATTTTGCTCCCACCACTTCAGGTCATAACTTTCGCCAGCATGCATTTATGGTTGATGGCTTTATTTCCTCGATGAATTCCTTGATGTTAATAACATAACATCGGTCACCACACTTAACCAAGTGTTTGTTCATAAAATAAACTCTAAATGGAAACCCGAGCTATACACGGGCATAGACAACTAGCAGTAACTAAATGGCTTGATTTGTAACTATACTTGGCTAAGGTTTGAGAGTGTTAAAGATCATTAAAACACCAGAATTGTGTTTTTGTCCATGAGGAGAAAGTGGATTCCTCAAAAGGCAATTGTAGAAAATATAGGATATAAGGACAATTTGGTTTGATTTCATTATCATAAGCAATACCTATCTGCTTTGTTATTTTGAACTACTTCATTTTTTGACACATCTCCGAAGTTGCTTCTCCATACGCTAAAATTATTTTGCTTGTTTGTGTGCTGTGGTATGCAAATATTTACATTTAGTGAAAGCATGTTGATCAGTTAATGCAATTTGAACCTCATGATGTTACAGCTGGAATTTATTAATTCGTTTTGATTTAATAATTGTTAATTTTTGATTGATTTATTTATCAGTCAAAATAATGCGTACACAATGTCGTAGTAAGAAACCTCTTTGTTGAACCAAAACACACCACCCAAAGTAAGTAGTCAAACTTGTGACAGGGTGAACTCCCTCTCTTTCTCATTTAAAGTCTTAAGTCACTGAAAGTGGTTAAGGATTTGTTTAAAGTCAATTAGTTGATATTACCCCTAGTAACTGACTGTTGTATTAATAGTATCCTACATCTAAAACAGTACACTTTAACTCACTTCATTCACAACAATTAATTCTGAAGGAATACAGAACTATACTTTTTTTTGAATTATTTGTAACTTGGGCAGAAGTATGACCATGAGAATAGTATAGCTTGAAGTTAGTAGAGTCGTATTTTCTGAAACATTTTTCTACTTATAAACAAGGGCGACTTCAGGTGAGGGGCAAATAGTACCTCCTGAGAATTTGGGTACTATTTTTATTTGAAATATATTTTTCATATCCGAATTTACTTATAAATATGTGTTTTTCATTTGACTTTTATTAAAAAAAAAAAGTATATTGTTTTTGCATTTATGTAATGTTAGGAAAGCACAGACTTCTAGTCTTGTTTGTGACACATCAAAAAATAAACTCTCTTGAAGCAAGCACATCAATCAAACAATGACGACATTCATGATAAGCTAAGCTGGTCTTTATACCTGCTACTAATAAATTGTTGTCACCAGCTTACCTAGTCCGTTGAACGCAATAAGTTAGCCAAAAACTTGATGTAAATGTCTAATTTTAATATCATTTCCGTCACTAATGCTAGTAATATTTAACTGACTTAAATTGAGTTAAAAAAAAACACAAATCAAGTCCTGAAAACATCTCGTTGGAGTGTAAAAAACTGTAGGAATAATTGCCAAATTAACTATAGTGGTATATTAAAAATTTTTCTAGGAAAGAGCCTCAGATATTGTAGGTAAGTGATTACTCTGTCAATAGCATCACCAAGTAGTGACTGGGTAGTTTTTTATGTAACAGATTATTTTTCACAGGGTTTTTTGAAACGTCAGCTTGTCACAAGCACTTGAAAGCCCACAAAAGAAAAGACAACAAAAAGTGTACTGAAATAAAAGACATTGGAGAAACTCCTGAAACCAAAAAAAGTGAAAAAACTACTGAAGTAAAAAGCAATAAAAGAACTACTAAATCAAATCGTAAACGTAAGTAATTAGATGTTAAAATTTATAATGTGTGTGAGATTTTTTATTATAATTTATTCAGGCAAATATGCTTTTATAGGACATATATTCTTGGACACCTAGGAAAAATATCACTTGTTATATACATACTAATACAACAGATTTATATTTATGCTAAATTAAAATATATTTTTCTTATAAATAAAATTTTATTTTACCAAACTTGTGTCAGAATGTTATGATAACAATAATTTTGTACTGAACTAATTCAACTCAAATACTGTAGAGTCTCAATATTCCAAGTCCCAATTTTCCGAGCTTCTGTTAAATTCGAGTCTGTTTTATTTGAGCCTATTTTATCTATTTAAAAGAAAATGATGAATCGGGATTCCAAGAAACGTTTATAGCCATACAGTAGGCTTTCAAGAAAAGTTCTTATAAAGTTCTATAAACTAATTTTGTACATTCTTAATTATAGTATGAACTGTATTAGGGGTTATTAACTCCTATTTTTTCTAATGGACAAGGACGTATTTCCGTGTAATCCGAGTTTTTGGTAATCCTTGGGGGTATTGGTTCCATCTACATTGACATATCAAAACCTCTACTGCATAACAAAATTTCTATGAAAAATTTACTCTGAAAGTTACAAAAATTTAACATAAATTACAGTTTAAAAATAAATTGACTTATGATATTTTTAACCATATATTCAAGTTTCATATTAATCTAACTAGAAAAATGAAACCTATGGAATTTAGAGAAAAACTAACATTTCGACCAAAACAGATTTTTCGATTTTCTGTGCAGTGCCCAGAGAAACTGGTATGCTATTAGGTTAATGAACATATACTTGCAGTTGATCGTTTTATTACAATATACTATTTTTTATTATTAATAATAAAACTTTTATTCTGTAATTATTTTTTGTTTGAATAACACTTCAAGTTGAAAAAAATACCCAGATTCTGAAATGGCTGCTTCAATTATAACTAAAAGTAAATATTTTTTTATACAATAATATACTGTTGCAAGTTTAAACATATTACAGTGGGTATTATTAGTTCAAATTCCAGATTGAATCAAAGAATGTAATCCATTTTCCACAGTGATATTTTTAACTTGAGAGATTTATACTGTTTGTTTTAAAAACTACTATACATGTTAATATTCAACAGGGTATAGTCATATTTATAATTGTCTTCTGTTGTATACATTTTTAGAAAACTTTGGTTTGTTAATTTTTTTGCTATAGTGGTTTTTGTAGTACGTTTTTATTAAATTCCTTCTATTAGCTCACTCTCTCCTAATATATATCTTGTACAAAATTTCAATACTTACTAAAACATTTTTATTTATCCAATAAGTTCAAATATAGTTTTTAGACCTGTAGTGGATGACAATTGATGTTAACACAGTTTTTCAAATATTTATTTAATTATTAAATTA
The DNA here is from genome assembly GCA_036971475.1 of Prosapia bicincta. Lineage (NCBI taxonomy): Eukaryota > Metazoa > Arthropoda > Insecta > Hemiptera > Cercopidae > Prosapia > Prosapia bicincta. Next base: position 37,046,671 of record JBAIZL010000004.1, on the reverse strand, counting down.
TAAAAATTTGCGGGGTCTGACTATCTTCTGATCAAGGACTAGCGCTTTTGGCAATGATCCAACTTTCCCATAGTTAGAAGTGTAGTCTATAGCTCAAAGAAGTATATGAATTTTTCTTTTGATTCCATCTGTAATATCATTAATAATGAAATGAATAAAATAAACAAACAAACTAGATCAACGGTATCAAACCTTGCTTTACAAACGTACAATGCAAAAGGAAAGCAAAAATAAACTACAACACAATGCAAGCGACAAAAAAAGAGTATGTAAATAGTAACAAAAATAATAGTTCAACACCATACTAGAGAAAAATGGAAAATTGCAAGGAAATTCGCTTGCAAACTAGTGAAAATAAAAAGCTAAAAAGAAAATAAAGTGCTAAAAGGTTTCATCCCGTATTCAAAATCTTATAAAAAAATATCGACTTTTTAAAAATTATAACCACATTTTATAATCATTTTATTAGGTGGTAGTTGAACTATTCAAAAAAACAAATCCAAAGTTGAAACATGGTGATGTAAAACACTAGTATCTTCCACTATTTATTTGTCTTATGCTTTTTAATTTTATTATTGACTGGAAATAGTTATTTTTAATATCTTGAATTGATTTTTCATTGACAGGAGGAGTAGTGCACTTTCATTTGCATAGTTTTGCTCCTCCACAATATGTTTATCTAGTCATAAAGTAAGGTTTTGTGGTAGATTTGATAATCTTTATAGCTTTATGGTTAAAACTTTGTGGACCAAAAATACACTATACCTTTCTTTCTCTACCTACTTAGACCGTTCTTTAATAATTTTTATTACAATAATCACTGAGCTTGCTAACCACTGATTAATTTATTGTTTTTTAAAATTCCTTCTATTAGCTCACACTTTCCTGATATATATCTTGATACAAATTTTCAATTGATAATAAAATACTATTTTATTCATCCAATAAAGTTTAAATACTTTTTTTTTAAACTTATAGTGGATGACAATTGATGTTATACAGTTTTTCAAATATTTATTCAATAATGAAATTATAAAAAATTGGGGGGTCTAGGTCGGATTCGAACTGAGCATCTTCATGTTCGAAATCTAGTGCTTTGGCACCTAGCCAACTTTCCCATAGTTAAAAATGTATTTCTCAAAGATGTATATGAATGTTTCTTTTGCCCCATCTGGTTTTTGTTGAAACCTCCATTGCACAACATTAAACTGTTGCCATGGTTGCCACACAATATCATAAATAATGCTCTAGGATTAAAAATGAATGAAAAAAATAAAATATATAGACAAACTAGAGTAACCTAGCTTCACAAACTGACAATCGGAAAGGAAAGCGAAAAGAAACTACAACACAATGCAAGAGACAATCAAAATGTATAAATAGTAACAAATAAAAATAATAGTCCAACACCATACTAGAAAGGAAAATGGAAAATTGCAAGGAAATTTGCTTTCTATTTTGCCACTTAATATTGTTATTCTGATTTATGTATATACATATTTATATTATTTGTAATTATAAAATAATATGTAACTAAAATAAAATTTTTCTTTGTTGACTAAGTAGGAACTGATTTTTAAAAAAAATTATATTACTTGTTTGCTATGAAATCTTACTTACTAGACGATGCCCACTCTTGGGCATTCGATTTTGGAATAAATAACATTCAAACTATTAAAAAATATTCAAAAGTAGTTTAACACTTTCAGCACAGCAGCGATATTGGTGATCTCACAAACTACTGTCTGTTTTTCGTTAAATTCCACCTCTGACGACAGTGGAACGCTATGCGGGTTGCATAGCTTGTCGTAGCATCTAATTATCGAGCCCATTGTTTTCATCTTAATAATTTTATTTCTAACATATACAAGTTTATTGGGGACATCAAAACAGTGTATTAGACACTAAAATATTGTTTTATTTATCGGGTCACAATTAAAAAATAGAAATAAAAATGATAAATTACTGTATGACAAATAATAAAACACAATAAAAAGACAGAGAAAAAAAGATAATTTACATACAAAACTAAAGACCCTACTACTAATATATACTACATACTAAAATAAGCATTCAACGTTTAACTCAGAATGTTTGTTTCACAAAGCCATAGAGATCGATAATGTAAATAGAGACATAGATAATACATATGTCACGTCCGAGACTATTTATAGCCGAGATCAGCTGACATTTGTTTACTACAATCTTATGTTGACACATTAGGTCGGGCTTCCGAGCATTTTGTCAATAACTCATATTTACAACCGTCTGTTTCCACCTCGAGTTGGTTCATTCACTCTAATAGGGCAGTTATCGTTTATTCTTGCGTTAGTTCAGAAAGCTTAGTTAATTTTTATGATCTTTGTTTTTACAGGATATTTTGCCTAGTTAAATGATTCAAACGAAATAAAACCATTAAAATATAAAAGTTAAACAAAATTAAATCTGTTCATAAAACTCCCTGAAGCATTGTTTCAGTTGAAGCATCTAAAGTTAACTTGGGATGTCGGATTTAAAAACGACTCAGGTACAATGTTCTCCAAACTCTTCTGAAGGACTGACGTGAAAATCAAACCTTTATACAAACACGTATCGATACTAGAGAAGTTTCAATTAGCCTGGGAGTGAGCGTGCCGGTGAGCTCGCCGTCTCTAAGAAAATAAGCTGGAAGCGCACCAACACGCTCTCTGTGCCTTGTAAGGGAACCCAGAGCGTGCCGGAACGCTAGCCTTGCTGATGTGCTAAATAATATTTAAATTAAAAGAATTTTCAGAGATATTCAGTCTGCCTGTTTGAAAATATTTTCTAAAGCATCTTTGGGAAATATTTTGTTGTCTGTTTGCTTTGGCATTTGACTATGAGTGGTAAACTTGTTTACTTTAGAAGAGTTTAATTGCATGCAACTGGCAGTATATCATTTGATGTTGCATACAACCTGTTTATTTCTACCATCTCATATAAGGCTTTTGTTAGTTAAAAAAAAAAATAGTTTAAGATGAATATTTTTGTACATCAACTCTTATTTCTTTAAAATTGCTTTTTTCTATAGGTAAGGATTGAATACGGTTTTATAACTTGGATTTACAACTAACGTTCGACCTTGTCTCTATAAGAAGCATTAGAATCCAACTAAAGCAAGGTTTTTGTATTTTCATTTGAATCTTGAACGTGGAAGTAAGCATTATAAAATGTAAGTATCTACTGACAAAAGTAAATTGTAGAGATTCAAGTGTGCAAAAAAACTCTTAGAATTTATATTTTCTTAAAGTCTTGAGATATTTACATATTACAAATAATAAAAATACTTTTTTTTATTGTTTTAAATTGAAAAAAACTTCATATCTTATTTAGTTGATGAGATATCTCTGAGAACTACATATTTATGAATTTATGATTAAATATCAAGAAATAGCTATTATGACTATTGTAGATAAATCAGTAAATAAATTCATTAAACATGCTTGTATGAAGATAATAATTAAAAACACTTTTGTTGTATGTAGGGTACTAATATATATCTTAATATTAATATATGCATACTATGAGGATATTGTATGTAGGTTGACTGATGTACTACAAAAAAACTCATCTACACCTCGAGGAATCTGCAGTTCCCTTGCAGAGGAAAATTTAAAAATGGATATAGGTTTTCATTTTACATTCAACATAAACAAAACTAAATTACGTCACTTAATCTTATACTATAATCACCAATATTAAATGAAGGTAAATTAATTCCCCTGATGAATTTTGATTAATAAAATAAAAAATACTTTTCAAAGGTATTCAAATTTAAATTCACAAAGTACAGTAGAGTCTTGAAATTCCGAATCCTGATATTTCAAGCTTCTGTTAAATTCGAGCCTATTTCTATTTGAGCTTATTTTATCTATTTGAAAGAAAATGAAGATTCGAGTTTCCAAGAAATGTTTATAGCCATGCACTATACAAAGGAAATAGCTTCCGCTAAATGTTCATATAAATACTGTATGCAAAGGAAATGAGTCGGGCTTCCCAGATATGTTTATATCAATACCATATGCGAAAGAAATGAGTCGGGAAGCCAAGAAATGTTTATATAAAGTTGTATAAACATATATAGTGTATTTTTAATTATAATATTAGAGGATTAATTACAAATATAATTTTTTCTAATGCACAGGAACGTACTTCCGTGTAATCTGAGTTCGTCGGTATTCCGTAGGGTTCTCGGTCCAATCTAGCTCGAATTATCGAGACTGTACTCTATACATAAATTTTCAATTAAAAAACAAACACTTTTTCAGCTGAAAAAGTATTTGTGGATTTTGTTCTCTATGACAATATGCAAAACGTTTCTATTTGAATATAGTAAATTATGATCTCCCAAATTTATAATTTTAGTAAATTTATAAAAACTTACTTTGATGTAATGTCTTTGATCAACAGACAGACATTACTCCAACAGATGTGCTTCTGCTAGGACATTTACGCAACCCTATAGCACGAAAAGGATCAAAAAGCAAATGCAGAAGACATTTATCAACTTTTTCCTAAAAATGACATAACCATGAGGAACAATGTATTCCAAAGTAACATTAAATTTATTCTTTAATTTTGTAAACCATTACGTTTGGTGAATCTTATTAGCGTTTAAGAATATAAATATTGTTTAAGTGATTAATTAAATTTATGTTTTAGTTCTGTAATCAATTACAGTACTATAAGTAATTCTTAATAAGCATTCTTAATTATAGTACTATAGAGCTCATTGGAACTCCTGTTTTTTCAATGTATAAGAACATATGTTGGTGTAATCTGAGATTTCGGTAATCCGAAGGGGTCTCGGTCCCATCTACTTTAAATTATCGAGACTCTACTGTACTTTCAGTTTGAGGTTTTGTGGTTGGATTTCACTATAGGCTTTCACTATAACTGTTCTCTTTTGATGTACACAAAAATACACTATTTTTAAAACATACGAGGGTTGTCCAAAAATTAAAAACCGTTTGAATTTTACGGTGAAATATTCCGCTAGGTGGCAGCACTACTTTGTAGCTTCGCTTCTCCCCTCTAAAATGAGGTGTCGCATGCATCTGTACCTTTATTAGTGTGTCCTTGCAGTCGTTAGCGATGGATGTCCCAGTACCGAATCCCGCCAGTTGTGAAGTTCGCTCCGCCATCCGATTCCTTCACGCGGAAAAATTGCGCCCTATCTATATCTATCGACGTGTGAAGGCCATTTACGGCAATGTAATGAATGAACGCAATGTCAGGAAGTGGTGTACAGAGTTTTCAAGTGGCAGAACCAAAGTCCATGACGAAAAACTTCGAGAAAATCGTCGTCTGACGATCCGAGATCTTGCCGAAATGATACCTGAAGTCAGTAAATCAACTTTACTGACTTTGATGGGTGCCAAAAATTTTGACCAAAGTTCACAAAGAAAATCGCGTGGAAAATGCCCAAAATTTTTTGGATCGTTTCAACAGGGAGGGGGAGGAGTTTTTGGACTCAATTGTGACTGGCGATGAAACGTGGATGTACCACCACACTCCTGAGTCCAAACAGCAATCCATGACATGGTGTCACTCCACATTACCTCATGTCAAAAATTTCGCCAAACAATCTCTGTAAAAAAATCATGTCAACCGTCTTTTGGGACCGTCAAGAAGTTGTCGAATTTTTACCTAATGGCACCGCAATTAACGCTGCTCGGAATTGTGAAACCCTAAATAAGCTTCGAAGAGCGATCCAAAACAAGCGCCGAGGGAGATTGAGCAAAGGAGTCTGTTTGTTGCACGACAGTGCTCGGCCCCACACTACGGCGGTCACCACCTCGCTCCTGCATTCCTTTAAATGGGATGTTCTTAGCCATCCTGCTTAGAGCCCTGATTTGGCACCAAGCGATTTCCATCTTTTCCTTTACCTGAAGCAACATTTGGCTGGAAAACGCTTTCGAGACTGATGAAGAAGTCCAGGAAGAGGTGGAGAAATGGTTGCTGTCACAGGCGGGGGACTTCTATGACCAAGGCTTTAAGAAGCTCATCCCCCGGCTAAGCAAGTGCATAGATGTTGACGGGGACTACGTTGAAAAATAGTTTTTATATGTACTTACAACTCCATGTACTTTTTTTGTTAAAATAAAATTTTCCTTCTTTTTAAAATGAAAACGGTCTTTAACTTTTGGACAACCCTCTTATTTACATGTGTCTACACTAAGTAGTTTTTAAATTTAAAATGTCACTAAGTTCTGCGGATGATCGCATATTTTCTATGTTCACACAGTACGAAACACAACAAACATCAGCTACTGACTGACACCAAGTAACAACTATATTGAGCAAAAAAATCCACGGGACAGATATATCATGACTATCACGCCTAATAAAAGGACAACTCATGGGCTATAAATATCCATCGTTGTCAAGTTTCAAGAGGCGATAAATATCCCTTATACAATACAAATGTCTAGTCCTGTACTTGACACATCAAAAAATTAACATAACGATAACGTTGTCAATAAACTTGAAGTTAATGATAGTTTGAAGTAAACAAACAACAACGAGAATCATGATGAGAAACTGACATTTGTATGCTCCGTACAACTAATGTGTCACGATGGATAAGTATCGTCCATAAGGTGCAATAGGATGAAAAATGATTTCTTTGAAGCTGAAACACATCGAGAATAAGCTAAATTTACCCTAGAAGTGCCTCGATATCAGGCAATTTAGGCTGTAATTCAAGTGGCAGCACCCGATATCAACCATACTTGAAAGGTTGTTATTGTAATCATCTTAATTTCACAGATTTAATAAGTAATTTTTTTAAGAACTATGTGAAATCTATTAACTTATTATGCTGACCTGATTAAAAAATGTGGTAAACACAGACATCATAAATAAAACAATGTTTTTAAACTCGTCAGCATAGTAAGTTAATAGTTTTCACTTAGTTCTTTTAATAATTACATATGAAGTGTTTGTAATGGTTAAGAACATTGATTTTCCTTCATATAATGAAAAAGTGTATTTAATGTGTTGCCCATTGAATACAGAAAAATCTATATCTACCATAAATAAGATGTATACCCACTGTAATAGTTTTTGTTATCTTTGGTTAAGAGTTGACAAATTTTACTTTATTCTTTAGCAGACAGCTGACACTATTACTACTCATTTGACATTCTCCAATGCATAGCTGGAGAATAATCAGCTCTTTTTTTGTTTTCTGTAGTTTATTTTTATTGTTTTAGTGTTTTTTTTATAAAATATTATTACATGCTTCTGAAAGATGTCTAATGAAAATTACCATGAATCTGGAATGAACTATGTGATTTATTACTTGAATTATTAGTGAACATGGACATATCATCAGCAACAACCTTCTGGGAAAAACAAGTTGGCAATGGTCATAAAATGCTTTATATAACATTTATAACAGTAAATTATATAAACTATATATAATTTTCTTCAAGTTAACATTTTACACAAGATGTAATTTTTGGGATTTCAATATAAGAATACTAGTTCCTATTATACAGAATATATGAAGTTAATTTTTTATTTGTATGCTTTATTACAGTAAACAGCCACATACACACACACACACACACACACACACACAACACATACACACATACACACAAATATATATATATATATATATATATATGAAGTTAATATATTACTAATTTTGAGTAATTTTATCCACCATTAAGTGCAATAGTGGTGACATAAAAGTAAAAATAAGTTAAATAGTAAAATAAGTTATGACATAACTAACATGTACCCTAGTATCCCAATAGAAGAAACCATAGAAATAATAAAAAACAAACTGATACACAATAACGAAAAAAGAAACATAATAGATAGTATCATTACGCTAACCAAACACATATGTAACCAAAATTACTTCCAATTTAACAATAAACATTATAAACAAACAACAGGACTCCCCATGGGTTCACCCATTTCATCTGTCATGTCAGAAATATATTTACAACACTTCGAACAAATAATAATTAAACCTATAATAAACACACACAATATCTTACTATGGACAAGATATGTAGACGATATACTTGTAATATACCAACCTACCATTCACAACGAACACCTCATAATATTAAACAAACTAAATACATACAACGAAAACATACAATTCACCGTTGAAACAGAAACAAATAGAACAATCAACTTCCTCGACATTACTTTAAATATAAATGATAATAAAATAGAAACTACAGTATACAGGAAACCTACTTCCAACAACACCACAATACACTACAAATCTAACCACCCCTGGACACACAAAATTAACACTTACAGTAACATGATAAATAAAGCAATAAAATACACACAGGATAACAAACAAAAATTAAATGAAGAATTAAATAACATTACAAAAATAGCAATAGAAAATGGATACAACAAACACATTATAAAAAATATATACAATAAATTCACAAAAAAACCTAACCTCAACACAACACTACAACCGGAACACGAAAACAATAAAAATAAAAAAATCTACCTAAAATATAAATATACCAATAACAAAATAGAAAAAATAACAAATATATACAACAAAGAATACTACACTCCAACTTACAAACCAAACAACAAAATAATAAAATATCTTAGTAACAAAAACCACATAACAAATTCAGAAAAACATAACCTATCAGGAATCTACAAAATCACTTGCAACAACTGTAACGCTTTTTACATAGGAAAAACATCCAGAACATTTAAAATAAGATTTGAAGAACATTATAGAGCATTCAAAAATAAAAATTCTAAAGTATCAAATGTTGCAACACACCTAATTTCCCATAAACACGAAATTACAAATTACGAAAATAACCTAACCATACTGGAAATAAATAACAACCCAATAGAACTAAACTCACTAGAAAAATACCACATTTATAAAAACATACACAACAACTTAATGAATTTACAAACAACATATACAGAAGACATACTATACAGAAACCTCATACACACAGATCAAGAAATAGTGCGCGTAACTTCAACAAACACCGGCTTCACGGACGTAGCATCCACAGCAGAGAACAATCAGTGATTCGACAATGGTCAAAGACCGAAAGGTGCCTCATCACTCAAGGTAAAATATTGCACTTAATGGTGGATAAAATTACTCAAAATTAGTAATATATTAACTTCATAAAGTCAGTGCAACGGAAAAACAATGGATAATATTAAATATCAAGTATATATATATATATATATATATATATATATATATATATATATATATATATATATATATATATATATATATATATATATATATATAGATTTTTTGGACTAGGAGACTGACAGACTTACCTTGGTCTAGTCTACCTTCTAGTCTTGAAATAGAAACACATAAAAGCACTTAAACAATGATATTTATTTTATTTCATTCTCTCATATTTCTTTTTGTATTTTCTCTTCGATTGACAAAGACCACTGTGTGGTTGAAATATATCATTGTTTAAGTGCTTTTATGTGTTTCTATTTCAAGACTACAGTGTGGACTATTACCAAGGTAACTCTGTCAGTCTCCTAGTCTGAAAAATCTATCTATCTATCTATATATATATATAAATTTTTCATACAAAACTTACAGACTTAAATCCATTATTTTATTATTCGTTGGTGTTTTCTGAGAAAAATTACTCATAATGTGATATATTTACTAATTTATTTGCTCATTAGAAAACAATTAGAAGCAATGTTTGCACAGAGAAAGAAAATCTCTTGCCACTATAGAAAAAATAACTGCCTGTTCGAGGATTAAATGATACAAATAATTTTTTTTATATGTTACTGTGTGATGACTGTTACATTTTAAACTAAGAAATTAATTGATGTAAATGTATCCTTATTTAATATTGTATACATAAAGTGCAGTATATTTCATTCAAGAAAATAATTATCCTATTTGTATTTTAAATATTGTTTGGTTAAAGGGGAATTTTTTGTAAATTTTTAACAACTTACGCACTGTGGTGATCTTCATCAGTGTCTAAATTTTCTGCTTGGAGTTGTTGGGTTAAGTGGTAACGATTTTAAAGGCAGGTTTTCAATAGTGTCAAAAAGTGTATGTGATCTGTATTCGATCTCTTTGTTTAATATGTTTGTATTTAGTGTGTTTGTAAATTTCATACTGTTCTAGTGTGTTGAGAAGACTTCCTTTTTTGTGGTTGTGTAAGATTTCTAGGTTATGGTAAATATCTGTGTATGTGTGCTCTGTTTCATTTATGTGATTGGGATATTAAACAGACCTAATACAAATCACATATAGTCTTTGACACTATGTATGTGTGCTCTGTTTCATTTATGTGATTGGGATATTAAACAGACCTAATACAAATCACATATAGTCTTTGACACTATTGAAAACCTATTTTTAAAAATTACCCCTTAGCCCAACAACTCCAAGCAATAATATTTAGACACTGATGAAGATTGCCATTAAATGATTGAAAACGTGGTGTCTGAGGAAGTTTTTACAAATATACAAAAACATTAATTTTCAGATAGTCATAAACTAATGTAAAAGTTATTAAATAACTAATCTTTTATAATTCACCACGTATTTCAGTAACATAGCTTAAGGGTTATAGTTTAAACACTAATCTTCCATAATGTTGAGGTAATAAACTGATAAAAAGACTGAAGCTAATCACTAACCTTAAAAAAAATTGTACAACCCTATCTGACAACCATAATCCAAGAAAAAAAATGATTTGTTATTGTTTTTCAAGTTCTGTGATATAGAGATTTTTATTTATAACTTTTTCAAACCTTGTTTATAGTTTTTCGAGAGTGTATTTTCATTTATTACTTTTTAATACTGTACATCGAGTATGTATCTTCACAGCCTGCTTAAGAAAATAGATATTTTGCCTAGAAAACAATCTGGTAATAATATACACAGGTTTGCAGATAAAATTATTAAAAATCACCATTCATATTATTTTAAATATTACAACCAGAAAAATAAAATTTTTATACATTTTTAAAATATTTAACTTGGCTGCAAAAATATTGCATTTGCTTGTTTGAAAAAAAAGTCACTTGGAAAATTAATATGTAAAAGTTGTGTTACTACAGTTTAATTTAAATTAACCAAAATAATTAAATAAGTTGCAGCTTCCTTGTTTTGGACAGAACCAATTATTATACATATTCATAAAATTCTTTGCTTTCATCTTTTCTGCAAGAAAATTATTTAATTAATTTTGTGATACTTATAGATGTTAATTTATATTATGAAGCAGTTTAGTGTTTTGTCACAGCAGTAATAAAATTTCAGTATTTCTTTAGAGTAATTTATCTAATATACTCTATTAGAGTAATAAATAATTCACCAAAAACTATTTATATTTTGCAGTAAGTAGTTCTTCCAATGAGCAATTGAAACTAAGGTTTGGACGTTGAGAAGTATCATCAGTTCTACAAAAGTGTATTGTTATTTGGCTACTGAATGATTTCTTCAAAGATAATGGGAAGTGTTTTACCAATATTGAGTAACAATTAAAATGACAATGACAAAATTACATGTTTTAGTGTAACTTTATAGTGATCGATAAACTCTCTGTGTTATAAAATTAAGTAAGATTTATATTGGGAAAAATAACAAACACAAAATAGTTAGTAATAGTGTTGTACTGTGCAAAAAGTCAAATTTGATAACTAGAGTGTAAGATATAGTATCAGGTAGTTTGAACAGTAAGATAAAGTAGAAAAACTTTTGTAGAGGCTGGAAAAAATAATCACTTCAAGAAAATATTGTTTTATTAATCTTCATCTACTTTGAAATATACAAAGTGTGAAATAAGTGTTGTAGAAGTAAAATTCTATGGTAGTATATTCTGAAAGACTGCAAAATTTTTTGAATATTTATTTGCTTTATTATTATTCCATTAATCTTCATTTAGTTTGTAATATACAAAGTGTAAAATAAGTGTTGTAGAAGTAAAATCCTATGGTAGTAAACTCTGAAAGACTGCAGCATTTTTTGAATATTTATTTGCTTTATTATTATTATTTTTTTATAATAGTGCACAATTATAAAAGGCAATAAATTATAAATAATTTTTTATCTAGTAAATATAATTGTATTGTGATATTTATTACATAATAATTAAGAAATTTTATAGTGTTCCTGATTTAAAAAAATCCAATATACATGGAGTCTAAAGTTTTTACAGTGTATTGGCTTCAAGCTTTACGCTTTTATCAAATTTTAACACTTTTGAATTTTTTTGTCTTATTCAGAACGTAAAGTCATATGTTTATTATTTACACTTAATTGTGTTACCTTGTTCATAAATGTATTTTTGTTAAATTTTATAAATACTGTATACATATTCTGTGGACCATTGATAAAAAACTCGGAAGGATAATTGTAGTAACAGTGATTTTCTTTGTACATTGTATAACTATATGTGGTGCTAAAACTGGACTTTATGATTTAAGTGAAAATCTGCCTGAAGTTATTTAAATTGGATTTGATTAATAACGAAACAAATGGACTAGAATATTATATAAGAAGAAACTGTCTGTATACAAAAACAGATTTTGAGTATATGACAACAAATGTTAAGTATTCTTAAAGTGGAAAAGTAACAAGGCAAGTTTAGAGAAATTTGGTGTTGTGGGTGAAAAATATTAAAGAATTTTATATCTGTGTGTTTGAATATACAATCATGGTATACATGGGCATTTGAAAAAAAAACGGCAAATAAGATATTTATATTCCCCTATTTGATACATTTTGGTGCTATTATGAAATGCTGATTAAGAAAAATATATAAATGGTTTTAATAAATCTACTTCTAAAAATAATGCTTGGGAATTATTATTTATATATGAAAACAAAATGTTAAAAAAATAATTAGATGAACATGTTTACATCAAAATAACAGCTGCTTGAACTCTGGCCATTAAAATCAGGAAGTTTTTCCCATTGTTCTCTTGTCTTTAAATAGGGTTAAGCCATGGATACACAAGTTTAAATAAAACGTTTACAAGAACAATAATCATAATCTGTGTTTCAAATTTTCTTGGAGATCGGCTTTCCAAGATGGTGTCCAGTTCATTGGTCTTTTCTCTGAGTATATCCCTAGCCATTAAAGGACAGATGTGAAAAGAAGTCAGGGACACGGCTAGGTATGGAAACCAATCAACTGATTTGTCATGTGGCATTGATGCATGCGTAAATGTATTTCCTTTTGTAAAATGTACATCATCATGTAAGCCTTTGAATAGTGTGTGACTAAATAGGATTGTATTAATTAGAATCGAAATATTTTTTTTTAGAACATAAAATATAATTTATTATTATTATGAAAAAAATAAATACAAGGAGACTATCTATATGTAATAGAAGGTATTTCTGAAGAAAAAGTAGATCTAACTGACCTTGTAAAAGGAGGTTATCAAGATGGCCAAATTACAAGCAATATATATGCTCTGAGAATAAACTATAGCTTAATATATCAGCCATACATATTCAATGTGTTATAGGAGTGGAAAACCATGTTCATATGGTATAGTCAATTTCGTGGTTTACAGTAATACTGGAAATTCTCTGACCCTAATTTTAGTTAGTTTTTTTACAAAAGGTTTCTTTAAACAATTCTGTATAAATAAATTAACTACAACAAAGTAAGCAATGTTTTCCTCCAGGTCAGAAAGATTGAATAATTTTTGTGTAACAAAAAGTACAAATGCAAAACAATATAATTCCCTTGAATTTTGTAGCCCATTACGTTCGGTGAATCCTAATTAATCACTTTTACATTAGTTTATGACTATCCGAACTTTAAATTTTGTATATTTGTGAAAACTTTCTGATCAGAAGATTCTGATGAAAATTGCCACATAGCGATCGAAAACGTTCTGTCTCAGTAAGTTTTCACAAATTTACAAAATTTAAGGTTTGGATAATCATAAACTAATGTTAAAGTGATTAATATAAATCCATTGATGTTTATCTTTTATTTAGCAGCTTTTCTGTAATATAAATAAATATTGGAAACAAATAAAGGTCTGGTAAAACATTAAGCGTTTATAACTGCAGAACAAAATAGAATTGTTTAAAATTAATAAGAAAACCCTAACCTACTACCCTAAATTTTACCTCAAGTTCTCATCAACAAAATAGGCTATACCTTGACTAAAAGAATTACTAACTGCAAGTAATAAACAACATTGGAACTTTAATTTAGAAAATTCTATGAAAATACATAGTCAAAGAAAATATAATATTAAAAAATTATTAACAAACTCTAAAAAGCAAATGAAACGGAAGAAACTAAGTGGTGACAATACACCCAAGTAAACATGTTGGATCTTGAAATTAAGATTTTTCAAAGATAATTGGAACACCTAATTTAAGGAAATTGCTATATCTTATGTGAATGTACTAAAAAATTAAAAGAATTAAATTCAGGATGCTGCTGCAAAGACAAAAATTAAGCCAAAATAATAAAGTAAAGTATTTGATTTTTACAAATAAATATTGCAAAAATATTTAAACAAATCTCAATCCTTCAGACACAAACAGTTAAATATATTATTTCAAAGTTTGGAATCCCATTGATATCTTTTTGTAATTAAAAAACAAAACAATTGCTAAGTATAAGCAAGTTATTAAATGCAAAATCCAAAACCATCTAAATTTGATCTTATACTGGAATTTCTGAAGCCTTTGCTCACAATTTTAGTTTTGTTCTCAAAACTGGCAATTTCCCAAATAAAAATAAAAAATGTTGCAAGTAATAATGTTTTTTAAACTGGGAAAACTATCAGGCTAAATGTTTTTATACAGGCAAAGTAATTTGTTATTTCTAAAATTAAAAAAAAATATTGGTCAAGTCAATAAATCAAGAAGAATAGATACAAAGACTACATAATATCCAACAGTGTCTTTCGAAGTGGATTCATGGAACAATTCAAGAATAGAGAGATATTTGATGTAGTTTAGTTCAAGGATATTTCATAAATTTGCAGCAAACATTAGAAATGTGGTATTAAAGACATATCCAACAAGAAAATGTGTTCCAAACATTTTATGTATTACATCAAAATGTATAACCTCATTTTGGGCACCATAATGATTGTAATACCATCGCAAATTTTATATATATGATTAATTATAATTATTCAGTTTAACCAAAAGTAGTTTGATAACTGTGCCTGAATTTGCAATATTACCATCACATCACAATTTGAAAGTAACCTCAAGAAATCTAGAAAATAATTCTATTAACAATGGTCTATTAAAAACAAAGTCAGAAAGTCCAGATGTTATTTTCAGTGTTCAACAGCAGAGATATGCCGTAAGTGACAAACATATTGTAAAATACTTTTAAATAGTCTTGGACAGGTTACTTTATCAAAACATTAATTTAGAGAAAGCAATTAGGGCTCCAATACAAACAGCTTTATTGCATAGCAGAAATAAGTCATCACTTGTTTGAAAAAAATATGGATCTTTGGAGTTCATTTAAGTGGGAAACTGCTAGTGATTTAAACAAAGACATGATACAGGAATTTCAGATCACGGGAATCCAGTTATTTTAATATGATGATGTTTGAGTTATAAAGTGCTCTAAAAGTATTGTTGATAAGTGAAGTGACTATAAAGGTTAGGTCTACTAAATAAGCAATAACAAAATGCAACTGGATTCAAATCCGAAATCTTTTTAATATACTATTAAATCATCATACTTTAAAACTTTAGTTAATTTATCATAGAAGCTTGTAATCTAGTTGTAATTTAACAGACTGAACCATGTGTAACTAGTATAATTTTAAGAACAATCAATAGAGTGTTGCTATAGATGTCAACCTGATTTACCTTTATTTCCTAATTTGAAATACCATTTGCATAAAAATTTGAGTTGAAAATAATAAAATATTGTTAAGAGGATAACAATTTCTGCTGAAAAATTTCAGAAGCAGCTATATATTTTGTTTATCCTGTCACAAAACCCACCAGCGATTTGATTTCAGATCCTTAATAAACTTTTAGAACTTTTTTTGGGTGTCACATTTGTCTCTTGGTCCCAATCAAAATTACAAGTTATAATACTGATGGATAAATCTGAACAACAAATATCATTTGTCAGACTGATTCTTTGTCCTACTATCTTTCTTACACAAAACCTTAACACGTTCCTTTTGTAGTAAATACTTTAAAATTGCTTGTTGTAATGATCTTGAATTCACTGATTAAACTATAATTAAATAACACTTATCTAAGTGAATACTTAAGAGCTTACTTGCTGAAGAAAAGAAAAAAAAATAGTTTCTTTTACAAAGCAAAACCTCTACTGGCGGCGTCCCGCAAAGTAAAAAGGTTGTCGGTATGAGATTTATGTGTGTAGTGGGGGTAAGTTAAGTTGGATGTTTACTATGTAATGGAACAAGGTGTTGGCTACACATGAAAATTAAAGGTAATAAAATCTATTCAGTATTTACAAATTAACATGTAACGAGTGTCCCAGCTACTTTATCGGCCAAACTAGTAGATCATTCTACACACGCTTCAATGAACACATTAACACAAGAAACAACACAAACCCAAAATCCAGCTACGCAACACATCTGAAAAACACACACACAGACATACATACTAATTTAAATATTCTCCACGTCAAACGAAAGTAAAAAACTAACAACTTAAAAAAAATAAGAAATTTACAAACACTACGCAACAGATAAAGAAAACATATTAAATGAACACACACATTTTGAAGCCAACACCTTGTTCCATTACATAGTAAAATCCAACTAACCCAATCCCAGTACTCTCATAAATCTCACACTGACAACCTTTTTACCTTGCGGGACACCAACAGTAAAGGCTTTGCTTCGTAAAAGAAACAATTGTTTTGAAAATCGTCAACAAGTAAGCCCTAATGTATTTATTTAGTTAAGTATTATTTACTTATTCTTTAAAATTATATGGTATTTGGAACTCATTGGAGTTGTTAGAATATACTTTTAGTTTATCCAAAATAATATTGGGATGTGTTTGATACTTTTGAATCTCTTTGCCCTTAAATGTAACTTTAATATTCAAAATGTAATATATATTCACAATTACTAGATGCCCATTACAGACCATTTCCCCCCAGGAAGAGAGTAACGAGGCTCTCCTGATTCCCCAAAAATTTATTCATCTTCCATCACAGTATTATGTTTTTCCATCAAAGGCTGTATTTTTCAAGAATAAATACTATATGTGGATAATGAATACATCTACGTAGTAATGTTTGATATATTCACTTATACAGGAATTACTCTGCAGTAATTATATTGTATTTCATAACGTCTAATTTGTCTGAGACTCTCCAAGAAATTATAAACCTTTGTGGCTAATTAAAGATGTTCACTTTGTATCAGAATACCTCTTTTGATACAAGCTCTTATATCACTTTGAAAGATATGTTTAAGAGAGTCAGAGATAACCTATCATATTCTTCTTGACTATTGAAACTAGATCCTTATATGCTGTAGTAAGTAAAGTGTTCTATGAACAAATAACTGGTTTAATAAGACAATTCTTTAAACGGTTTTACTGTTGATTAATGCTGTTTTAATAGCCACCTGTGTTACTGATTAGGGATCTGTTATTCATTTTATTTAAAAGATATATTGCTCAACAAAGACTTATTTAAATGTTGTTTGTTTTAACTAAAGTCCAGTAAGCCTCAAGTCCTCTGCTTTTTATAAATGTAGATGAGCATTATGTCTTATTTTTAAAGTTTTATCTCTTTTAATAACTTGTTGATTATATTTGAAACTATGAAAATTCACAAAGACTGTTATAACCACCATTTTGAACTTTCAAGGATAAACAACAGCTACTTTTCTGTTACAGGCAATAGTCATAAATTTTGAAAAAATAATGATCATATGCATCTTAAAGATACATTATTTGGCTATTTTTATACATAGCTACCATTTAAATTGAGGCACTAACTATATTGAGACACAAAATTTTCAATGTCCTCTATAGAATGCCGCCTGAGACTTTGACTATGTATTTGCGTGCAATGTCATAAAAAAACAAAGCATTGGGGCTTATTTTTCTCAATATAGTCTTGTAAGGCCTGTGTTATCTTTCTCATTATTTTACAATACCTTTCTTGGGTTAATTGTTTTGAAAGCTCTATAATCATGAAATGACATTTTGACGAAGTTTATTGTTGATTTTCATCACCAGTTCATCAGTCTTTAGGCTAGGTCTACTAAAGTGGTCATCATGAACATTAGTAGTCATTTAGAAAATCAATTCACCTTTGTCTTTCACCTATTATTTTTTTTCCATTTGTTTTGTAAATTTGGTTATTTTTTGCTAACAAAAAGCTAATCATAGAAGGTATCTCACAAGTGGAAGAATTTTCTATTGCAGTACACATTTTAACACAACATAGTGACAGACGTAGCAGAGAATCAGACAAAATTCTAATATTGCACGATGTGTCCCAATGAAGGAACTTAATGGCATCAAGATAGCGGCTGTAGCCCTGCCTATGACAGTGATAGGCTTAAATGTTTGTCATTTTCCAGGCAGCTCTTGTATATATTTACTTTGGTGCAAAACCTTCATTAACCTCATAAAATATTTATGATTAACGACATTATCTCACATTGTCTAGTTGTTACTGTTTATCAAAGATTGTATAATTGAGTCATTCCATATTTTATTTACAGTGAATAAGCTTGTCACACTGTGTACAAAAGCTTTTGATGTGTCTACTATTTGCTATTAATAGACCCATTCCATAGCTAAGACATACCCCAATTAAATTAATGTTATATTATATACATACTTAAATACATGAGTAATATATACAAAATATATATTATAACCTGTGTATAAAACAGTAGTATGGTATTTTATTAGATGTCAAATAATGCATGCAGAATTTCAGTAAGAAAGTATTATACATAACAGGTTATAAGAAAATTTTAAACATGTCAGTTAAATAATAATGTTTAGCAGGCACAGTAGAACTCCTCTAATTTATCATCTTTGGGACTGGAGAATTGGTAGAAATGCAAAAATGTTAGATTACGAAAAAAAAAATACAGACATAGAGTAAACTAAACAATCTTTGAACCTGAATTTTATATTATAATGGATATTATAGCAATATAGTATTATTAGGTACTACACACACACATACACACATATATATATATAAATTACTTAGTCAAAATACAAATACAAGAATTATAATTGAATTTTCAATTCAAAGCTTTTCGTTGGCTAACAGTACCAACATCATCAGGAATATTAATCAATTGTTTAATATTCCTGATGATGTTGGTACTGTTAGCCACGAAAAGCTTTGAATTGTAAATTCAATTATAATTCTTGTATTTGTATTTTGACTTAGTAATTTATTAATACACAAGAATACATATTGCGATATATATATATATATATATATATATATATATATATATATATATATATATATATATATATATATTTATATAACAACATAGGTTTTACAAGAATATATATTCAAAGCTTTTCGTTGGTAAACAAAAAGCTTTGTTGGTTACCAACGAAAAGCTTGGAATATAAATTAATAAATATTCTTGTATTTGAATAACCTATGTTGTTTTAGATCATTAAACAATAAAACATATTATATATATATATATATATATATATATATATATATATGATAAATAGTTATTATCTGGGGTACATCCGTTCATTCCGCAGTGCATAAAATAGCAGTTCCGACGTTTTGCTAGAATCTCATCTAGCATTGACGAGGTGAACCCAAAAACAGTTGAAGAGCGCAGATAACTCTGCTCCTATATACAGAGGAATGAAACGTCATGTTTTTGAATTCCCTAAGTTTCTTAAATTTGCCAATAACCTGTAGAAGCTTATGTGTGAGCATCAGCATTGTAAGAAACAGTGGTTAACCTATATTTTAAAAGTTTCATTCTTGCCCCAGCTTCATTTGAAGCCAGTGTTTTATTTTGCAACATTTGACAGTTTAAGCCAGTTTCATTGATGTTAAAGATTTGGGAAGCAGTTCATTTTCTTCAATAATTCTTTTAAACTTCACCAAAAACTCTTTAGCAGCTTCAAAGTCAGCAGATAGTTTTTCACCACAAATTGAAAAAAAACCAGATTCCATGACAAGTTTCCGAAAGACCATCCTATCCTTCACTAGCTGTGAATTCACTCCGGGTGCTAATATTTTGTGCAGATTTATTGCCCAGAACCCAGATATTGGAGTTCCTTTTGTTCTTTATTAGCAGAACTACATCCAGAACATGTTCAAGCATTTCAAGTTTAGGCTGTTTCAATGTTTTGCAGTTCTTGAGAGTTTTCACTGTCTATCATCACGGTATAAAAAAGATTCAATAACTTTACGATTTCTTTTTCAAACTTTTGTTGTAATGCCTACATAGAGTTCCTTGGCTATGTTTTGGAGTGATTCCCCTTTGTCCAGTGGGTTTAGCACTGACCAATTTCATTTAATGAAATAGCAACATTTTTTTATTCTTGACATGTCAAAAACACACTCGTATAAAACAAATACAGTACACAATATATCTTTTCAGTATTAACGAGCATATAAAAACACCATTGTTAAATCAATGAATATACTAAAAACGCACAATGAAAGATCACTCGAGCAATAATAGTGCTATAAATATAATTACAAGAGACTTGACCAGCTGAGGCGCAGTTACCTATTTGACATTTTAAGGCGTGGAGCCAGATCACTCAGTAACTTCTCGCTGCTATACAAATCAATTTGTCAAAATCAATGTCAGATTAACCAGAGAGCGGACAAACTAAGGGCGAAAAAGAGGGGTTTTACTGTATTGTAGTAGTTGGATGAAAATAACTAATATAATGGGTGCAAATTTAGTCTGTACGTTTTATGAGTACATATATTTTTATATTATTCGGAATATTAATTTTCATTAAAATCGGGGTTATGTTAAAAATTTTATTTTTAAGAACTTTTACAAAAAGAGTTTTTTACATTGTATTATATTTTAGAATGCTATTCTTTAAAATGTTTTTTAAGAATTTCTATTGTATGGCATGAACATATACGTAACAAACGTAAACTATGTATTGTGATTCAATCTTATCTCATCCAAAATGTTTTGCTCCTTAGTAAGTTAGCATTAATCAGTGTACAGGTTTTTAACATAGAATTAACTAACATATCTGCACTTTCAGCCCCAAAAAACATTCTAATGTTTTTTAAAGTAATATAAGCCTTTGATATAGATTCGTTAAAATACATTGAGTTTGTTTGTCAGATTTTGATTCTAATACAATAAAAATCATAGTATTGGATCTCTAATGATGCTGACTCGCTGAGTGGTAAAATATGATGTAAAAATATTTAATGAAGGATAAGATGTATATTTTATAAAAACATTTTCTACAATTGTAGAAGAGCAACTTCCTAAATTTTTAATATGAGGAATATGTTTTTATTATGTTTACTTAATTTGCTAATAATATTAGCCATACAGTGAGCTATTTATATATTTTTTGTTCTTTTTAAAATAGCACATGTAATGTAGTTTTGTGATTCTTTAAAATATACATATGCACTGAACTGTAATTGTGCAAAGTTAAAGGATATAAAAACAATTATAGATGTGGTAATTGTAGTGTATATAGCTTACATTATAAGTAAAATTACATGTATTACATAAGTTATACATGTACCTGTCTGTAAAGGTGAAAATGTTGATGATTGAATAAAAAATTACATGTATTACGTAAGTTATACATTTACCTGTCTGTAAAGGTGAAAATGTTTATGATTGAATCAAAAATTACATGTATTACGTAAGTTATACATGTATCTGTCTGTAAAGGTGAAAATGTTTATGATTGAATCAAAAATTACATGTATTACGTAAGTTATACATGTATCTGTCTGTAAAAGTGAAAATGTTTGATTGAATCAAAAATTACATGTATTACGTAAGTTATACATGTATCTGTCTGTAAAGATGAAAATGTTTATGACTGAATCAAAAATTACATGTATTACGTAAGTTATTCATGTATCTGTCTGTAAAGGTGAAAATGTTTATGATTGAATCAAAATATATTTGTTTATCAACAACAACAAAACATTTTAAAGGGACAATTTATCTATAGTTGAAACAATTTTGTTTTATTATTTATTCTCAGCTTGTACGTTCTAAAAATAGTAAAATAATATTTATATTATGAGCAATTTTGCAGGAAATAAATTTTGTGTGTATGTGAAGTAGGGTTTGGTTCCCAGGATTATGTACAATAAATGCAATTTAATTAAATTGTATATAGTATTTGAGTTAATTTTCCTTTTAAGTACTGCCTTCCTTCATTATACACTCCTGCTGCACCAATCATATGAGTTCGAAACACGCTGGGAGTTGTATTAATAATGCTTTTTCAGCAACTATGCCTCATTTCTTATAACATTTTCGAAATCAGCAAACTGTTTACTTCAAGTTTTTCAGTTGCAGTAATAGGTAAAAGTACCTTGATGCCGGTCATGGACGGTGTAGATCTTTATAAGTAAGCATAGAAAAAGAATTAATTTACAATTTTCAGGGTGGTGCATTTCGTGGTAAAACAACCTTAAATAAATATCACTTTAAATCACGAGTTAACATGCACACATATATAATTGAGAAATTTACATTTTTTCACCAGAAGGTTTTTTTCTACATTTGTTATAGGGATGGTCGATCCAGTGACTTTAACAGAAAGGTGATTTTAGTCACAGCACCAGGTTTGGATCAGTGACTTTTACTGGTGACAAGGGATACTAAGATTGCTCTGTATGTGCCAATAATTAGCAGGCATACCACACTGGTTAAATAATTCCACACCTCGCTTTTTGTGTCTTTGGGTCATTTTATTTTAAAATAAACTACAAAATTAAGGAAAAACTACCAGGTGTGAAATTGCGTCAACTGTACACAACACTGTCACTGTCGTGAAACCTGACACAAATCATCCACTCACAACAGAGACAACCCCTTCTACTTTTCAGTCAACTACACTGCACATGATGATCGGTGCCATGAGCCAAGTGGTTAGAGTAGAACCAGTGACAGCGACAAATCAACCAATGACAGCAGCGGTAAAATATCAGTAACGTTTCATCCAGGGACTGCAACGTTTTTCCCAATCACAACAGAGACAACTTCCTATCGATTCGAACTGGAACTTTTCATATTTTGTCACTGGTACCACCAGCGACAAAGAAATATCAGTGACTAGTCACCGTGACAGAAAATATTGACACATGTGTTATAGATATAACTATTATATTACTGACTGACAATATGTAAATAAAATACAGTAAACTCCCAATTATCCGTGGGCGGATTATCCGGGGTCTGCCATTGTTTTACAAAGATCCAATTTTCATTCCAATCAGATTCATGTGTTTAAATTTCCAAATGGTGAATTATGATGTAAATACATATAAGGCTTAATAGAAGTTAAGATAAAGGGAATAGATATGTAAATATGTACGTACTAATTTTTACATTGAAAGGGAAGCATCCCGATACGGGCCAGCAAAATAAAAGGGGCGAGCAAGGTGGCTATTAACACGTTCAGCATTTATTTATTCATCTGATAGGCAAGGTCTTGGAAGAGAGTGAAGATGACGATATAGAAGATGAGGAGGCTAAGATCACCCATGACATTGTGTTGAGGTCCGTCAATTGCCTTATTCAGTATGTAGAGGAGCAAGATGACTCTTCACTGTGCGACAAAATGGTCCTCAAGAAACTTAGATCGCACATTAAAGCTAAATCAATGCTCACAAAAAAACAGACAAAACTGACAGATTTTTTTTGTTAAAAAGTTAAAGTATTATGTGTAAAGGAAATTACATATGTACATACATACTAACTTTTGACATATACTTATCTACGTATTGTAAATAGTTAGACAAATAAATGTACATATTATAATCCGTCAAATACATCGACATTTTAAATTATTTTCTGTATTTATTTTGTCCTCTAAAAATTATTTGTGAATTGCATTAACCGGGATCATTATTTGTGTAATTTATGGTATAGTAATCGATCGTTTTGTGTATTCTTTGTTCATAGCGGATTATCCGGGGAATTCGGTTATCCGGCGTTGCCGGGCTACCCTATTTCACGGATAATCGGGAGTTTACTGTATAGTATTTAACAACAACAAACAGACCTAATTTGGAATATTACTGCTTAACAGAACAATATCCAAGCGGAAAATTTATACACTGATGAAGATTGCCACAGAGCAATTAAAAACGTTCTCTCTCAGTAAGTTTTTACAAATAATTAAAATTCGGTTAGTCATAAACCAATGTTAAGTTATTAATTATTTAATTACAATATGGTTCAAATGTAGTAGAAAACTAAAAGGAAGATGGGGCATTGGTAATAGATGCTGGTTCATGGAACACTATGAATACGGGCTAGGACCAAATGCGCTCAGCTAACTTATTTGTAAACACAGGCTTCAAATATATCTAGAAGTTTTAGATTTAATTAACTTTGAAAATTAATTACTCAAGTGATATGTAGTAATAACAACTGTTGCATTTTATTCTACAAAATATTAGTTACTTTATCTGAGATTTTTTTGGTGTATTACTTCAGCTTACTGTCTTGATCAAGCATATTGTGTTACTTTGAATATAATTTTTTTTTAATGTCTAAAATAGCTTTAATATTGTAAATACCGAAAAAGGTTACACATGTAGTAAATTTAGCTGTTTTCTGCTGAGTGTAGAATGAAGCTGTAGAACTTAGTCCTACCACTCAACTTTTAGTGAAAATAGTAATTCGCAGACAAATTGAAACAATTACTACTTTAGTTTATGACCATCCGAACTTTAAATTTTGTAAATTTGTTAAAACTTACTGAGACAGAACGTTTTCGATCGCTATGTGCCAATCTTCATCAGTGTTTTCTGCTTGGAGATGTTGGGTCAAGCTGTGACAGTTTTAAAGGTAGGTTTTCGATAGTAACAAAGAGTATGTGTGATTTGTATTGTGTTTGTTCGTTTAATATGTTTGTACTTTATTTTTTTTGTGTGTCTGTAAATTTCAAATGGTTCTAGTGTGTTGAGATATGGCCCTTTTTTGTTGATGTGTAGGATTTTTATATTATGGTAAATGTCTGTGTATTTGTGTCCTGTTTCTTTTATGTGACTGTAAAATGTTGAGTTGGTGTTCTGTTTGTGTTCCTCGACTCTTTGTTTAAAGCTGAGAACTGTTTGTCCAATGTAGAATTTGTTACATTTGTCGCAGTTTAGTTTGTGTACGCCTGGTGCTTGTAGTTTATCTTTGTTGTCTATTATTGTGGTGTTGTATTCATTTGTGTATGCTAAATATTTAATTGTGTCTAGTTCTTTGTTTATGTTTTCTGTGGTCATTGGAACATCTTTAAGTCCATGGAGCATGGATCTGGAGGCAGCGTGTTTGTGTTGGGTAGGGTGGTTTGAGGTGTTGTGGATAAGTGTGTCTGTCGTTATGGATTTTCTGTAAATGTTGAAGCTGTGTTTTTGTGTTTGGCTTTTTGTTATGGTTAGGACGAGGAAGTTTAGGGATCATTTGGTTTCAATCTCTAAAGTGAAGTGATGTTTAAAGTGTAGGTGAGGAGTTTTTCACATTGTCAGGAGTTGCCTCTGTATATTGTTATGATATTATCGACGTATCTGAGTCAGTAAATGATTTTGTGTGTGTATTGTTTGTGAGAATCTTGGTGTCTTCTATGTGTTATAGAAAAATTTCGATTAGGACACTACTGATAGGACTTGCCATGGGTAGGCCATCTGGTTGTGAATAGAAGTTTAAGTTGTGGGTGAAATAGTTTTGTTTGGTGATGGTTTGGAGGATGTTTATGATTTCGGCAATGTGGGTTTTAGGTATGTGGTGGTGTATAAATTGGGTTTCTATAATGTTGAGCGTTTCGGATACGGGTATGTTGGTGTACATATTTGTTATGTTTATGTCTTTTATTTTATTTATGAGGTTTGTTCTCTTTTTTATGTGTGTTTCTGTGTATAGGTTTATGGATTGTCTAAATATTTTGTCCATGTATTTTGTTAGTTTATGTGCAGGGGCATTCTAATAGTTGATGGCTGGGATGGGGACATTGGGTTTGTGAATTTTAGGGAGTGCGCGGAGGATAGGTGCTTTAGGGTGGATTTGTTTTAGGTGGTATTTTTTGTTTGTGCTGATAATGTATTCAGATCTATTAATTAGTGTTTTGATGTTTCTGTGATATTTCTCTGTTGGGTCTGTATGTAGTTGTACTGTATTATTATATATTATGTAATCATTGATTTTGTCATTGAGGCTGTTGTATTAATAATTACTGTGGTGTTGCCTTTGTCTGCTGTGGTGAGTGTGATGTTTTTTAGTTGAATTTTTGTTTTATGTTTGCAGTGATTTTAATTTCGTTGTTCATGTTTTTGTTGGTTATGTTTTTCTGTTTGGTTAGGTTTTTTGTGTCATGTCGAAGTGAGACTGGGTCTTTGGCGTGTTTTTTGTATGGCTGTTAGAGTTTGTAGTATAATGTTTCTTTTTGTTATGTTATTTGATTTATAATGTAGGTTGTATTTTAGGCTTTTGTTTATTAAATTAATTTCGTGTTGTGTAAATTTGGTATTAGTGAGGTTAACTGTACGGGGGTAGAATTTTTATATGGGTTGAGAGTATGTTGTGTTTTTTGTTTTATATAACAGTTGATTAATCTTTTTCTTGTGTTTATTTTTGATGTTTATTATTTTATTTGTTCCCCAATTATTAGTGTCTGTTATCAATTGTAACGTGATTTTGTTTCCGATCGTGCTGGGGAGATTTAAGTAAAGTTGGTTATAACCTATAATTTAGAAAGTCTTTATTTTTGTATAAGGTTTTAATACTTTGTTTAATATAAAGTATTTCTGCTTTTTGTTTAGTATTTATTATATTTGGAACAACAATCTAACAATGGACTACATTTGTTGAGTGACTTTATACACAGTTATTTCACTAAACACGCTCATTATTAAAACTCTGTGTCTCCATTGCTTCATGTAGCAGTAAGATAACTCAAAATTATGAATTACCTCTGGGGGAAAACATATTGTGTCTTTACTTTTTGTATACCTCATATTTGAACTAAAATATAAAATGAGAAGTCCAGCATTCACTGTATTTAGTCTTTAATGAATTGGGTAAAATAAAACTATAAATAACTTATAACACAGTATTGTAAATAAATTTTTATAATGAAGTGTTTAGGATAAATACTGATTTTGAAAACAACATAAGTACTTGATTAAACTTAATAAAATTATGTATGTCATGGTACAGACCACACAATTGAACAATAACTAGAAAAGTGTGGGAAATAAACCTGGCATTAATACAAATAGCAGCCAACCTATTTCTTACATAATTCCAGATAATTATTTAAAATATTTACTATAATAAAATAAAATACTTTTTATGAAAAATATATGTATAAAAAGATTTAGTAGAATATATCTAATACTATACTGCATTTATACAAGTTATTCTGTTATAATACCATTTCGACTGTATTTTACATCATCAATTATGGAATAATGAACTTCTCTATAACCTTCAAGGAAATATTTTCTATCCTGTACAACATTTTCATATATTTTGAAAACAACTCGAGGTAGAGGCAGAAGTTTACCAAATTCACAAAGTGAATCTAGATAAGGCTGTACTTTTCCTGGCCCTAGTCTGTGATAGTTTTTGATTTTAATTCCTTCCTGCTGTTTTTGCTTTACTTCTTTCGCTATATTTGCTAACATTTCAGCAGTGCTTGGTAGTTTTACAACATCTGTTAGAGTATTTAGAAAACATCTAACCTGAAAATAAATAAGTATTTTTATATTAAATACAGCCATTATATTTTAGACACCTAGTAAATCAATTCATCTATAGGGTTTCATTACCGTTCTTATTAACTATTATATTCTAGGTAAAACAGACTTAGAAAAATCAGATATTGGTACTAAAATTAAATAAAACATTTGTATATATTTTACAAACTTGCCTATAGTAGCACTTATTTATATTTGTTGAGGACGGCAGTTTTGTTATTTATATTTGTTGAGATGTGTCCCATTATCAATTCAGACCGAAAAATATAAGTAAGTGCTACTATAGGCAAGTTTGTAAAATATTTACGAGTGTTTTAGTGAAAACTAGTAATGTGATGGTGATGGAATCAACAAATATCAAATTAAATGTAATATTTTTTTTTAATTTCATAACTAACAGGTTACTTTACAAACAAATTCTATTACTTTGCATTTTTGTTTGTTGTTTTAATTCTTCATTTATTTTCAAGCATACAGAATAATTAAAACTTAAAATATGACAATTTAAAAAAATGTGTTTACGGTTAATGACAGACCAATTCATACTAATATAAATACACACTGTTGCTTCCATTTTCTATCAGAAAATTCTTTTCAAGAGCTAAAAGTTTATTAATTTAATATCAAGGCATAATTTATAGTTTTTGGATTCATAAACAATACTTTTAACATAATTAAAATCAAATATTTCATTATTCTTAAAATATAATAACATTTACAAGTCAAATTGCACTACTAGACGAGTCAAATATTGATAACAATTATTGTAGACCTTGTTAGTGTGCAATTTGACTTGTAAATGTTATTATTTATTAAGAATAATGAAATATTTGACTTCAATGATGTTGGGAAAATTGTATGTTATGAATGTAAAAAACTGTAAATTATGGCTTAATATTAAATGAATAAGCTTTTAGCTCTTGAAAAAGATTTTTTGTTAGAAAATCAAAACAAAGAGTGTATCTGTGTTACCATGAATTGTTCTGTGATCTGTGATTAACCTTAAAGACATTAAATAAATATTAACAGACATTAAATAAAGTTTAAATAAATTTTTAAAAAAACAAGAGGTATACATTTTTTTAAAACTTTACCTTGAACACTGATTCTGAGTTTAAAGATATTATATATTTATAGCTTTAAAATATAATAAAAATTTTAAATGTGTGGAAAGTTTCAAGCTAAAGCACACAACTGGTGGCATATTTTACTTTTGCTAGTTTTTTTACAAACTAGATCTTGCCATTAAAATCTATATGACAATATTTCCAGGTTAGCCAGTAAAAGGAGAGGGTTTACAATAAATATCAGATTACATAAATAAAGAGTAAATTACTTTGAAGGCAACTAGCTAGTATGAACAATAAAATGACTCAGTTGACATTGATGTCTTAAAATAAACAATCAGTAAATAAAAATATTGGCATTTATATTGGCACTGTAAATGACCAAGTAAACAAGTAAGATTTTTTTTCCAGGCGAAAAGCCTATTGAGGTTATTATTGCCTAACTAAAGTTTTATTTTAAATAAGTGTTACAAAACAAAACTAACCAAACTAAACAAAATAAAATAAGTGTTTAATACTAATTGTAACTAAAACTAGAAACTAAAATTGTACATAATTTAAATATTATAAAAAAGATTCAGGTGGCGTAAGAAAGCGATGACACGGTCGATAGCTGTGACATCGTCCCTTCAAACCACCTTTAAACTACCTCGAAGATCGTAACGTATATACATATTTGTCAACTCATCACAATCAAGCAGGATATGCTTGATTGTAATATTATTTCTACAAAACGGACATAGTGGTGGAACCAACTCCCTTAACATTTCCATATAATGCCGAGAAGTGTGAGATGTGGCTACGTTTTACTGGAACCAAACTTCTTGCTCTTCATGGTCTACAATGAACTGGTTTAGACGAGGTCAGAGGAAAGTCTCTATCATGTAACAGTAACGATTCGAATTAACTGTTACCGTTTGGCCACCTTCTTCGACAAAATACGGTCCTCACACAAAACATTCACCAATGGTACACCAAACTGTCACACGAGGGCTGTGTAGAGGCCGCTGATAAAGTTCCCAAGGGTTCTCTGCAGTCCAGTAGCGAAAATTCTGTTTATTTACAGTAACTGATGAGTTAAAGTGGGGTTCATCCGAAGAAAGAAAACAAAGCACCATTGGTAATATTCTGAAGAATTTCCTCACACACAGCTCTGCGAGTTTCAAAATAGTTCTTACTTAATTAATGGGTAACCATCATTTTGAATGGGTGCATATTAAGCTCTCTTAAGTTCTTCTTATACTTCTATTGGATAATCTCAGGGCAGCTGAATGTTTAAATGATGAACGCCTTGGAGATTGTTGGATGGACACTCTCACACATTTTCCAGAATTGTTGCCGTCCGAGGTAGGCCAGTAAGTTTTCTTTTTAGTGCTGAACCTGTTTGTCTAAGGTTTGACACCCACAGTTGAATAGTTTTCTTATTAGGAACTCGATCATATCGGCTAAGTTCGAATCGAATACAAAAAGCTCGCTGAGTAGCAATCACAGAATTACAGTTACTAATAAACTTCTCTACAACAAACGCACGATGCTCACCAAGCCAAGCCAAGATGCACACTGAAAATGGCATGGTCACCACTCTCAAAGAATACCACCCCCAACTTTAGTCGTAGTGCTACCACTACGACTCACACAAAGGTTTCTTCAAATAGAGGAGGTTTTATTGCCAGACCCTTTATTAGCCATCTATCTACCTTTCCAAAAACGTACAATACCTACTGCACCGATGTCAATGACTGAAAATTGTAATTTATGGCATTAGCGTGACAGTAGTAATTTCCCTCCGCTGTTCATTTATAACCCTTTTGGATAAGACTCGCATCTTTGTATAAATATTTTTAATTATACATTATAACACTTAAGGTTCTAAAAATTCCATATGCTATTTATTTAGTACTTACTTGAATGTCAAAGAGTGGAATCAAAAATGTAACAAACATGAGTCCAATAATGCACATTGTAGGTTTACAGGCATTAATAAAGCCTTTGTACATAGGATGAACATAACTATCTTCTTCTACTATAACTCCACACTCTGGTGTCAAGAAAGGAAAGCTATATTTATATCCTAGAATGTAAAGAAAAGTTACCTGTTATGTTTATTCCATGTTCATACAGTTACTTAAATGTTTCTAAAATGAATCATATTGATCAAATTTTAGAACTTAACATCTTAACAATTAACAAGTAATACAACATTTTTTTATTAAGGTCAATTCATAACTTAAGTCAACAAAGAAAAATTTTGTTTCAGTTTTTCTTTATTTTATAAATACAAATAATATAAATATGTATATACATAGGTCAGAATAACAATATTGAGTGGCAAAATAAAAAGCGAATTTCCTTGCAATTTTCCATTTTGCTTTCTAGTATGGTGTTGGACTATTATTTTTATTTGTTACTATTTATACATTTTTTCTTGTCGCTTGCATTGTGTTGTAATTTTTTTTCACTTTCCTTTCCCATTGTGCGTTTGTGAATCTAGGTAAAATACCGTTAATCTAGTTTATCTGTGTATTTTATTCTTTTTATTCATTTTTAATCTTAGAGTATTATTTATGATATTGTGTGGTAACCATGGGAACAGTTTAATGTTGTGCAATGGAGGTTTCAACGAGAACCAGATGGGCAAAAGAAACATTCATATACATCTTTTTTAGCTATGAGAAAGTTGGCTAGGTGCCAAAGCGCTAGACTTCGAACATGAAGAGGCTCAGTTTTTTATAATTTAATTATTGAATGAATATTTGAAAAACTGTATTAACATCAATTGCCATCCACTATAGGTTTAAAAAAATGTATTCTGTTATCAATTGAAAATTTGTATAAGATATATATCAGGAGAGTGTGAGCTAATAGAAAGAATTTTAAAAAAAACAATAAATTAATAGGTGGTTAGCAAGCACAGTGATTATTGTAATAAAAATTATTAAAGGAGGTTCAAGTAGGTATAGTGCATTTTTGGTTTACAAAGTTTTAACCATAAAGCTATAAAGATTATCAAATCTATCACAAAATCTAACTTTATGACTAGATAAACATATTGTGGAGGAGTAAAACTACACAAATGAAAGTACACTCCTGTACACGCCTGTCAATGAAAAATCAATTCAAGACATTAAAAGGAACTATTTCTAGTCTATAATAAAATTAAAAAGCATAAGACAAATAAATAGTGGAAGATATTAGTGTTTTACATCACCATGTTTCAACTTTGGATTTGTTTTATTGAATAGTTCAACTACCATTTACTAAAATGATTATAAAATGTGGTTATAATTTTTAAAAAGTCGATATTTTTTTATAAGATTTTGAATATGGGATGAAACATATTAGCACTTTACTTCCATTAAAAAACAAATATAAGTTTATTTTAATATAGAAATTTTGTTGCTGTTCATGACGAGCTGGTTGTAAATTACAAATTACACTTTTGCTATTTCTTGCGACCAGGCATTTGTTAACTAAAATGGAGAAAACGTTTTCTCCAAGTGTAAGTTAACAAGTAACAACTTTTAGTTAACAAATGTCTGGTCGCAAGTAATAGCAAAAGTGTAATTTATCTTAATATCAAGATACATTATACCACAGTGTTCATGAAAATGATGACCATTTAAAACAAATAAATTAAACAAAAATAACAAAGAACATCAATACTCTAAGTTAACTAATGAGCTCCCATCTTCGGAAGATAGCAATAAAATCCATAGAGTTCATCTGCTGGGTATAACTTTCATTCTTCAACACAACACTGCAAAAAAATAATGATATTTTACCTCAAATCAAAGAAAGTTTATACCCATAGCTCTTATGAAAGATTTCATTCAGGAGATGGAGAATTTTCTAAAAGAGACCTGTCAGCAATCCTATGGATAACTTCTACTGTGGCTTAGGCGGGTGTGTTGTTTCCTAACAAACTGTTCTTGTGACAGATAAATAGCTGTCATTAGGAGCAATACTAATGATAATATAACTTGATAAAAACAAATTTTAATTCAAATGAAATTGTTCACAGGAAAATTTGGAATGAATTTGACACTACAAAACATGTAAAATTATGTATATGTTTTAAAACAATTTAAAATATAGGATCTCAAAGATGTTCACTTGTCATGAAATTATAAAACCTTTGGGTTTACGTAGGGTGTTACATTAATTGCATAATTTAAATTATTTAGTTCCTACAACTATTTGAAATATATGCTAACCATTTATATTTCACTCTACGTTTTGAAGTTTTCTTAATGACGGATGAATCTTTTATTTTATTCAATAATGTTTTAAGACAATACTATTTTATAATACTTAGTTGAAAAAGTTTCTATCTTATTAGTTTTTATATTCATTAAAAGCCTTCTATTTGCTCACACTCTCCTGATATATATCTTGTACAAATTTTCAATCGTTAATAAAATACCTTTTTATTTATCCAATCAAGTTCAAACACATTTTTTAAAACCTATAATGGATGACAATTGATAATAATAAAGTTTAAAAAAAATATTTATTCAATAATCAAATTATAAAAATTTGGGGCTCTATCTGGATTTGAACTATGAATCTTCATGTTCAAAGTCTAGCTTTGGCACTGCGCCAACTTTCCAATGCTTAGAAATTAATTTCTCAAAGACGTATATGAATCCCCCCCCATCTGGTTGTCATCAAAAGCTTAAACTGTTGCCATGGTTACCACAAAATATCATAAACAGTGTTGTAAGGTTAAAAATGAATGAAACTAAAAAAATAAACAAACTGGAAATCAGAAACGATAAAATATTTTTCCTAACCTCAGTAGGAATTTACTTTAAATAAAATGTTTATATTACTTGTTTATCTTATGTAGATCTGAAACAAAAATTTAACATATTTCTTTTCATTCTATTCATTTTTCAATTATATTAAGAGTACAAAATCTGTCCCTTACTGAAGAAAATTTCTAAAAAATAGTTTAAACATTTTAAAAATGAGATAATAAAATACCAAATGTAGGATATTTTGTTACTATATTCGTTGATATTTACCAGTTTAATTACACTATGACAAACACTTTCAAAATCTATTACAATATAACTAATGTCAAAGCTTTGTAAATTGTAAAGTAATTTTCTCTCACATATGAATCTTGGTTAACATTTTTCATAACAGATCAAACTTTCCATACCAACAAATTTTATTAAATTCTGCAATACAATTAATTTTTGTATTTCTTCAAGTGATCCGGTCAATTCCAGTTCATATCAGACCAAGTTGTTTTATTAAGGTTTATTGATTTTAAGCTCAGTAAACCAACTACATTGTTAGCTATCATTTACCTAAATTTGATAACAATATTTAATTTTTTTTAAGTAAATTATTTGAATTTATGTGAGATTAATTCAGGACATTTAGTTTACTATAATTTTTTTTTTGAGGTTGAGGATACAGCTGAAATATATATTCAGTACAAATCTGTAATCTAGAATAATAATTGTTAGCTGAATATCTTTTATATATATATATATATATATATATATATATATATATATATATATATTTATTTATTTGTATTTTAGGTTAGTTGTAGTAGAGCTTAAAGCTTATTTAGGAAGTTTGGACTAGACACACTTACTAGTGACAATAGTCCAAATATGCAATCTCTTGGAAATAAATACTCACATTACACTATTGAAATATTTTGATCATAAAATTATCTTTTTCAACCAAAAAAGAAGTAGAAAAGACTGAAATGAACCACAAAAGTTCACACTGAACTCTTCAGAATAGAGAAGATGGGAGTTGTCATACCAGTGGTACACAAAATCTAGAGAACTCTTCAGATAACTCCTTTTACCTTCACCCTACCTTCTACCTATTTATCAACTCCATTCCTTCTGACATACTAATAATATCTGGTTTAAATTAATCAATATTTATACAAATAACATATAGTACTACATTGTAACTATAAATCTGTGCATCTGTGACATTCGGATATTTAATCTGTTATACACGTCTTTTATACAGAGATGCACAGATTTATAGTTTATGATGTAGTACTCTATGTTATATGTATAGATATTGATTAATTGAAACCAGATATTAATAGTCTGTCAGAAGGAAGGTAAATGGAGTTGTTAAAAATGGTAGAAGTTAGGGCGAAGGTAAAAAGAGTTATCTGAAGGGTTCTCTAGATTTGGTGTATCACCGGTATGACAACTCCCATCTTCTCAATACTGAAGGGTTCAGTCCGGACATCTTTGGTTCACTCTAGTCTTTTGATTGAAAAAGATCATTGTATGATCAAAATATTTCAATACTGTGATATGTTTTCATGTATGTCTATTTATTTCCAAGAAAATGCAGTTTTGGACTATTGTCACTAGGTAAGTCTGTCAATCTCCTATCTAATCCAAAAATTTTTATTTATATTTCTTTTGACAAACAATATGTTAGGCAAACACTGAGGATTTACAAAGGTTCTATTTTCTAATTTAAGAACACCATAAATAAACTCATATGAGTTTGTGAAAGTAATCATTATTTTAACAAATCTACTTTTGCTAAATTTATTTCTTCCATAGACTTCCAGAAAATTTAAGATCATGATTATGATTTTTTTCTTAGCTTGTCTACTAATTAATATTTGAAACGTTCCTAACATATATGTTTACTACCCTTTACATTCCTTTAAAATCATCTTCTGAAACAATTGGTACAGATACCAAAACAAAATAAAACCATTTCGTGTTATTTATTAACTCTAGAAACATTTCAAAACCACATTGAATTCAATATATTAACTGCTTTTCTAAACATTTTTAAAGTAAAGCAAATTGTTGATGTAAAAACAACTCTGAAATACTTTTCAGTATCTTAAATTTAGAATATTGTAGGTTTACCTGTACAAAGGAGAATAACATCTACTTGATAGCTCTTATTATCTTCAAATATCACTTCATTTTTTCTTACTTCAGTGACTTCTGGCATTTGAAGGACATTAGATGGAAACTTAACTTCTTTTAACCATGGTGAGTGGTGAGTAAAATAAATCTAATGAAAAATTAGTTTAAATTTTATTAAAAAGAAATAGATAGGCGTTAGTTGTAGTATATAATTAAAGAAGTGCTTCAATTATCATTTCACAGAAGCAGCACAAGTATATAAGTTATAAAGGAGTTTTTAATAACAAAGGAAAAAAAATTCTACTTTGTATATAACCATTACTTAGCTGTTCCCCAGTATGACACAGATAATATTTTTGTGTTTGGCCTCAGTTTTGGATATTTACATACTTTCTCTCAAATATATATATATATTATTTTAAATTATAAAAATATGTAAGTATATTTATTATTTATTTATATAATATAATACAAGTTATTTACACAACTTATAATTATTTATTATAAATTTAAAACACAGGAAAAAAGAGAATTTATTAGATTTGTTACTATTATTTATTAGATTTAATGGAAAATAAATTGTGTAAAATAGATAATACTAAAAAATTGGTGTAGTAAAATTTCAATTCTTAAGAAAAAACAATTAGCACAATAAGAAATATTGCAGGTAAGGGTGTAGAACCTTTTGCTCATAATTTTTTAGTAATCAGTTTTTTAAAACTAAAGTCCTAAACAGTTTTAAATATACAAGTCACCTTTGAAGCATACTTTGACATATCCCAGCAAATATCTATCCCCGAAGGTCCTCCTCCGATTACCAGTACAGATTTCCCTGACATTACTTCAGGAATACGGTAATTGTGACTGTGCATAAGTTGCCCTTCAAATAAATTTAAACCTTTGATATCAGATGGTATAAATGGAACACTGTAGTGCCTGCAGGACATTTATATTATCACAATAATATGATAATAATTCAGTATAGTATGATTCTGGTAGATAAAATATGTTATAATTAAATTCAAATTTTAAAATAAGTTTTTTAAAAATATTTCAATTTATCATAACTATCCAGCATTAATTACTACTAATGATATACTAACATATAAGAGTATAAGTAGGCACTAAATTTTAAAGAAAACAGCTGTTTATATTTATTCAAAAATGTAAGTCCTATAAAATATCAAAAAGAGTGTAAATTTCATTATACAGCTTATTAAGACATTCATGTAAACAATTCTATATTAGGACAACATTATATCCGAATATTTTATTTCTAATACAGCTCCTAGTAATTATGGAAAACAAAATGTTACCTTTTACTACAATTCCTTAACATATAATATTGTTAATAGAAAAAAACATTAACTATGAGTTCATTAAATTATGTTTCTAATTTTCATTTTCCTTTTTTTCTTTAGATCTTCATTGACAGTTTGACATAATTTACCATAATTAATTAATACATATACATAATTGCTTTATATATTTGTGTAATATTGCTCTATATGTCAAGTGTTTATGTATTAGAGTACATAAGTAATAATAAGTACTTAAAAAAGACTTAAAACTTTGAGAATTTATATAAATTTATTAGAATTGGCCGAGTTGTTATTTTGTTGTAAATAATAGTTTTAAAGTCCTTTTTGAATTTGGTACTGTATGAGACATGCTTAAAGTAATTTGATACAAAATAACACCTCT
Source organism: Prosapia bicincta (assembly GCA_036971475.1). Taxonomy (NCBI): domain Eukaryota; kingdom Metazoa; phylum Arthropoda; class Insecta; order Hemiptera; family Cercopidae; genus Prosapia; species Prosapia bicincta. The sequence continues at coordinate 37,009,075 of JBAIZL010000004.1, read as the reverse complement.
ATCAATTCTGTAACTCAATTTAATAAATTTATATGAAATATCGAAATGGTAAAATCCTTTTTTACTCACCCTGTTATTATTGATTTATAAATAAATAAAACCTCTTAGGCCATAAAAACGTTTTATTTACATCCTGATGTTCATTTCAATTGCTAATCAATCATCTTCAGAGGAAATTACTATAAGACTAACTGATCGAAATGTATATCAAAACATAAATAGAACATTTTTGTGGTTTAAGAGTTTTTATTTATTTATAATTAAAAATTACACCATAGTTGCTCCAAATTATTACCGTATTATTTAGTTTATAAAAAGTTCTATGAATGTTTAAAGTATAGAAAATATAATAGTATTTTAAAATGTATCACATGTAAACTTACCCACTTGCTACGATAACAGCATCGAAGTGTTTAGTAAGTAATTCCTTTTTCTTTACATCATTAGCCGTAACTACCCAACCTGTATCTGCAGGTGAAACACTTGTTACATGATGGTTAAACTGGAAGAAATACATAAAACTTGTGTTATTTAAATTCTCTTCTTATAAATGGTGACAACTTCATAAACAGATTTAACCCTTAAGCTGTGAAACTCATTCCAGTTCCTATAGGTCATAGCATTTGAAAATGTTATTTAATTAGTAAATACATTTTTCATGTTTTTATTTATTTTATCATAGTGTGAGATGCATAAGAAATTTTTTAAAAACATGGATTTTAATGACTACATCTTTATTGTATTGTAAAATAAATTAATAATGAAAACAACATAAATACCGGTATGTAGTTTCTTACAAATATATAGAATACAACTACAAAAACATATATATATATATATACAGTCGGCGCTGCTTATTGTGATCACGGTTAATGTTATCATTCGGTTATTGTTATCGTTTCATTGAAAAACAAACACGGGCGTATATTAATACATTGTAATTAGGCCGCTTATTGTAATCATCTGTTCGCTTATTATTATCATTTAATTTGCCATTCAAAATCATACGCGTCAACGTATACTAGCATGGACCAAGTAAAAATGTGTACAAAGTAGTGTAAACAGCACGTGCAACACACAATGACGCCCAATTCATAGAATGTTTATTTTTAGAATGACAGAAATACTATATAACGGTTTCAGCACTTAGCACAGTTCTCAGAATGTCTCCCTTACACTTTGTTTACGCAAACCCCCTAGCCTCGCTTGAGTCGTCTTTAGTTGTTTGTTAACATTAGTTGATGTTACTACTGAGCCATTTACAGTACAGTTCTACTGTATTTTTTAACAGTGAATTTGTATGAACGTTATTACAGTATTTCAGTGTGATTTTACATAACTTAATTTTTAAAGATCTTTTTCGTTTGTTTTGTAGAGTTTAGTGTCACTTGAAGATTCAAAGGACAGTATAGCAAGATGTCCGAATCTCAAAAGAAACAACGCGATTTAAGTCTTAAACAAAAAACTTGATATTCTAGATAGGTACAGTAAATTACCAAAAATGAGTCAAAGAAATGCTGCTTCTCAACTTGGCGTTTCTCAACCTCTCTTATGTAAAATATTGAACAACAAAGAAAAAATCTTGTCATTATCAAAGTGTAATGCAAATGTTGACAACAAAAGTTATCGTTCTGGGAAGGATCCGCAAGTGGAATCAGCTTTGAAATTGTGGTTTAAAAATGTTCGCGAAAAAGATGCTCGAGTTGACGGCCCACTAATGCGTCTAAAAGCTGAGGATCTTGCCAAAAAAATAGGAAAACAGGATTTTAAAGCCACAGATGGATGGTTCAATAGATGGAAGAAAAGGGAAAACATTGTTTACAAGAAAACGTGTGGTGAAAAACGTGTGTAGGGGGTGATGTTGATCGCCTGCTCGTGGTGCCCCCTGCGTAATCTAAACGATCAACTAAGGTTCGCCTAAAACGCGCTACACCAGTTGTTTATGTCGAAGCAACCAAAGTCAAGAAGTATAATATCTCGCTGGGAGAACCGGCAGAACAGCTGAGAATTCCTCAAATTTATCCGAACTTGCCTAAGCCGAACTTCAACCTCTTGGACCACCACAGGACGAAAACTGATTCTCTTGGCGTGGAACTGAGGAAGTCTTTCTATCAGACAATACACAGCCTATACCCTTATAGACACTGGCTACACGTCTATACCGATGGATCATCCATGCCTCAAACCGGTAACACAGGTGCAGGATTCTACTGCCACCTCTTTGAAGGCGCGATAGCCGTTGGCACTCCTAGCAGTAATTTTGAGGGAGAAGTAGCCGCCGTAAATGCAGCCTGCAATAAATTGTCATCTGTCGCTAACTTCAAAAACATCGTTTTCCTGGTAGATTCACAATCCGCTATAGCAGCCTTGTCCGGGAATTCTCCAACTGATAGCAGCCTGACTTTGGAAACAAGAATGACGCTAAACAAATTTCTGCAAGATGGATGGAACATAAAACTATAATGGGTCCCAAGTCATGTAGATATAATGGGTAACGAAAGGGCTGACTTCTTGGCCAAAAGAGGAACCACTCTGTGGCAGCCACAACTCAAGATGCCCCTATCAGCCGCAAAAGCGCTAATCGATGCCTCAGTAAAGCAGACAATGATGGCAGCATACCACGAAATCGCCAATGGAAAATCTTGGGAAAGGCTGGCAAAACCAGGACCGATACGACACGAAGATCGATTCGTAGCGGTCCCCTCATTCCGTATCCTCACAGGACATGACCTCTTACCAGCCCACCTGCATCGCTTCGGCACCATGAGCTCTGCAGAATGCCCGCTGTGTAGCTATGTTCATTTTGACGCATGCCACCTGCGCACATGTCCTGCCTTGGAGGAGGAGCGAAAGAAGGGCGCACATCTAAAACCTGAGGAGCGAATCGCCATACTCTACTGGTCGGCGCGTCACCGAATGGCAGAAATGCCAAGAGTGGGCGTTGGCTAGTAAGTAAGTAAGTACGTGTGGTGAAAAATGAAATGCTGATTTTGTTGGAGCTGAGGACTGGTTACAATACGAATGGCCAAAGATTTTGGCCGAGTATTCTCCTAGCTGCATATACAATGCAGATGAAACAGGACTTTATTATCGTGCTTTACCCGAACATACTTACTTATTTAAAAATGAAATTGCTAACGGCTGTAAAATATGTAAACAAAGAATAACTGGTTTGTGTTGTGTTAACATGGTTGGTCATAAAGAAAAACTCTTAATTATCGGTAAATCTAAAAATCCACGTTGTTTTCAAGGTATTAAAAAGCTACCGGTTGAATATCATTCAAACTCCAATGCTTGGACATCAAAAATTTTTAATGAATGGCTGACTAATTGGGATACCAGCCTCAAACGCAACATTGTCCTTCTACTAGACAACTGCACTGCACATAATGACATAAGCACAACGCTAAAACACATTAAAGTGATTTACCTACCGGCCAATACTACATCAATTATTCAGCCATGTGACCAAGGCATAATTAAAAATCTCAAAAGTTTTTATGGAAGAGAGATGCGTGCTAGAATTATAGAAAATATGGATGAATTTCAAACCCTTACCTCAAATGAATTGGCTAAAAAAACTTCTTTACTCGATGCTATTCATCTGATAGCAAAATCTTGGAATGAAGTTTCTGAAAAAAACTGTGAAAAATATCTTTAGAAAAGGTGGTTTTTTTGTTGAAGAAAATCGAGAGCAAGCTACATCTGAGGAAGACTCTGAAGAGAACTTGAAGCCTTTCGATTTGTCCTTAAAAGAAGATACTGAGTGGATGGAAGTTGACGATAGTATTGAAACAGCAGCGGAAATGACTGAAGACGATATTTGTGAGGTAGTTGCTTCAACATCAAAAGTTACTGAAGAAGAAGAAGGCACTGATGATGACGAAAATGATAAATGTGTACCGCAAAGATCTAAGCAGGAAGTTCACCAAGCTCTTGAGATTCTAAGGCAGTTTGTTCAACAAAAAGCAGAAAATTTCGACAAACATTATGAATATGAACAATTTATAAACAATATTTTACGAGAAGACTACAGACAGTCACATATAGAGGAATTCTTCGAGAAAAAGTAAATGTAAATAAGATTGAAGTGTTTTATAATGAAGTTTTATGTGTTAAAATGTTTTGATCAAGTGTTTTACGTAGTTCTATAAACTGTATTTTTTTCAATTATGCTAGATTCAGTGTTTTAAAAAAATCTACAGTTGAATAAAATAAACTGACATGAAATATGCCCACTAATTTTAACAAGTAGAAAACTAAATTACAGAAATTCTACTACTGTACATAAAACTGTCCGGAATAGCATCAAAATTTGGTAAGTACAGTTTAATTATAGTGTTACAGAATTAGAATTACTTGATGTAATGATAGGCTTAAAGGTAGGATCGTTCAGAACAAACAGTTGTGGCAATAATACAGTGAGTTCAATGCAGTACGGCTGTAGACTACATCGTGATTAAGCGTTCGGTTATTGTTATCGTTCGGTTATTGTTATCAAATATGCTTCTGACAAATATGATCACAATAAGCGGCGCCGACTGTATATATATATATATATATATATATATATATGTTCTTCTGAATTAGCTGCACTCCCAAACTTAATTTCAAAAATGTCCGACTCATATTGTGAAGAAGGACTGTCATAAAAGTCTGGTGAAACTCTGTCTATTTCATTATTATCCATGGCAAAGCTAAACTAAATGTAAAATAACAATCTACTCTATATCAATCCAAATAATTTATAATCTAACAAGACTCAAGTTCATCATAATATTATGCACTCACAAAAAATCCCTGTGAGTCATCATGACCTGTACATCACTATCACGACTGACAGCTGCACTCAGACTAAGCAAATACAAGCGAGCAGTGTAGTAAAGGGTGAGTTAAGAAGATACATGGAATGGCGTCCGGCAATGAGTGTCTATCTAGAAGTGGGAGAGGGAGAAAAAGCTGTGAAGCTTTGACCTGCAGCGACTTCCAGGGTCTATTGAAACATCAATTACCTAATAATGGTTTTTTCCCATTTTTTTTTGTTATGTATAATTAATTGATATTGTATGAATACAGTAGAATGTCAATAATCTGGACTTCGAAAATAAAGTTGAAATTTTCTGATGCAATAATAATTGTTATATCAGGTATATTTTCTGATTCACGTAAAGATCATTGTTGGTAAACAATCTTACTGAGAAGTACAAGTTAATCTCATTACTTATAAAATTAGTTGTTTTAGAGTACTTTTTTCATATGATTTGTTCCAAACATATTCTACTAAAACCATTACTCTTCCAAATTTCATGGTAAAATCACACTCATAATTTTTTCCTACAACAAAACTCAGTTATTTATTATAAGAAATTAATAGCAACCAAAATTGTATCCCCCTTCATGTAAACATGTATTCAGACAAAACTACTGACCTTAACATGTGATCTTATATTAAAATGCTCCACATAGTCATTAAAGTAATCCAAAACTTCTTGAACAGTTAAGAAAGAGTGCTTTTGTTTCCATGGGAATCCAGGAAATTCCATAGTTTGCTTTGGTAAATTTGTTCTAGAAAGTGATCACAACTACTTTAGTTAGTATATAGTTCAAAAACTCTTGCTCATGTTATATTCGTATGAATTATACAATTAAAGTATTTTGTACTTGATAAAATTTAGTTTAAATTTGTGTTTTATAGCAGTTCTTAATTTTGTTTACGATTGACAAAAAAATGATTGTTTAAAAGTTAGAAATAAAAGTTACTAACTTTAGTAAAATTATCCCTACCTATATTTTTTTGTCATTTTAAACAAATGTACATTTTACTTTAAACAATTAATTAAGGGAGTTTGGGGGATTATAAATAAGATTTTCATGAAACGAATGTGCAATTTAAAAAAATACTCATTTACTATTTAAATTTAGGCTAATAAATATTTAAACAAATTAAGAAAAACCGAAAAGGGATAGATAATGTTTGAACTACAAAAGTTTAACTGTCTTCTTTAACCCTTTGATTAGCATTAATGTACCAGTAGTGAGATCGCACAACGGCCAGTAGGAGCATTCCCTTAAATGTACAATTTTTCTCAGATTAGCATTGCTGTACGTTTAGGATTTGTTTTCCTGTGTACTGTGCTGTATTCTAGCTTGAATATTTGCAACTCTCTGGACAGTAAATGTTACACAGATTACATAGTCACCGTTCTTTTGTGTCCAAAGTCTATGGGTTTTCTCACGTATTTACAGAACATTTCCAAGTTTGTCCAGTATTTTACAATAAATAGGTGATTGAATAATGGAAAAGTTCTTTTATGTCCAAAGTCTATGGTTTTTCCCACGTTTTTACAGTTTTGAAGTTTGTGCAGTATTTTACAATGAATAGGTTTAACAAAAAAAGATTAAGATAATTTTTAGCAAAGAAATTGTCAGTAAAAGTAAGGTAAAGCTGCTTAATATAATAAAATAAGTAATACATATATATATTAACAAATATTACTACAATTAAAAAAAATTAGAAAAAAGAAAAGTGTACAAATCTTTCAAAAATATGTTGTTCCCAGGGTCCATATCAGGGCAGGCACATGTTGCTCATCAAAGAGTTAATACAAGTTTTTTAGCAATGAAAATTTACAACTGACATCTCAAAATCTAGTTGGAGGGATAAGAATGTTACAACTTTTGCAAAGATCATTAATGTCTGACTCAAGCTTTGATAGATGTAGAGGTTAGTAATCTTTAAAAGATAGCTTGTTTCCATATTTGTTTGAAATAGGTTTTCAAATATTTAAGTTGTGGTAAATCCAGTTAAGAATGTTCCAACAATACCTAATAGTTCTTTGTAGGAACACTGATCCAAAAAAATTATTAACAATAAATAAAAATGTACTATTATAAACTTTTTAGATCACGACATAAGTTCAATTATTGTTGTTCCTGTCAAACTGCAACTGATTTCTCTAGGATCAAAAGAAAAATGGGTCACATTCTCTATCTGAGAGTACAAAAATTCATGCATTCAACCCCACTCAAAAGATAAATTTCTATATTCAAGATAAATTTAAAATATGAGAGACAATCTTCTGAAGTGTCATAACTTTGTAACAATTTTTTTTTTATTAAGTAGTTCGTGCCCATATATTTTTATAAGCAAACGGCAGATTGAGGAACACTATTTTACGATTTTCAAGCCATTTTCTAAAAACATCTTGAGGTTCTTTAAGAAAGCTCTTGGTCAATTCCTTAAATATGGTTAAAATTTTGCAAAAAATTGTGTTGAAAAACTGATGGAGTGGAAAACTTGAATTTAAATTTTAGTAATTTTGTATAAGCATGGAAAAATATTCTATAGTGAATTGTGTTGTGTTATTTTATGGAAAGGAAGATTAAAATTGGTACATTATTTTGTAAACTATTATATTCTAATATTTCAAATATATTATTTAAAGTTTACATTATATATATATGAAGTTAATATATTACTATTGTAAGTAATTTTATCCACCATTAAGTGCAATAATTTTACCTTGAGTGAAGGTAAAATTATTGCACTTAATGGTGGATAAAATTACTTACAATAGTAATATATTAACTTCATAAAGTCAGTGCAACGGAAAAACAATGGATATCATAAAATATCAAGAAAAAAAAAAAAAAAAAAAAAAAAAATATATATATATATATATATATATATATATATATATATATATATATATATATATATATATATATATGAAGTTCATATATTACTATTGTAAATATTTTTATCCACCACTAACTGCAATAATTTTACCTCGTTGTGATGAGGCACCTTTCGGTCACTTGACCATTGTCGAATCACTGTATTCGACAATGGTCAAGTGACCGAAAGGTGCCTCATCACAACAAGGTAAAATTATTGCACTTAGTGGTGGATAAAAATATTTACAATAGTACTATATCAACTTCATAAAGTCAGTGCAACGGAAAAATAATGGACAACGTAAAATATCAAGATATATATATATATATATATTTAATAAATTAAAAATATTTCAAAAACAAGAATACTTTTAATGAATATATTCATTCTAATAAATATATTCTATTAATATATATATATATATATATATATATATATATCTTGTTCAAATTTTCAATCATTAATAAAATTCTATTTATCTATCCACTTAAGTTTAAACACATTTTTTTAAACTTGTAGTGGATGACAATGTTAATGGAGTTTTTCAAATATTAATTGATTAATTAAATTTAAATGAATTTTAGTTTTATATGAGAGAAAAACTTTTGAAAGGGAGAAGATGTGCAATATAGTTATTTCCTCCCCTTTGGCTTAAAATAAGTGATAACATATAATTTCATAAAACAGCTGAACTAAGGCATAGGTTATGTTACTTTATTTATATTAATTGTAATTATTTAAACAACTTCATTAAAATTTCTCTTTCCTGGCTTAAATAGGTATTAATTTAAAGAAATATTTTGTTTATATTACTTGTTTTTAAATCTTATAAAGCTCATATTATTATGTACATTTACCGTAAGTTCTTGTACATGGATGAATGTATAGGAAGACCATATTCATCTTTGCCGGTTTTATCTGTGTAAACCCAAGTGCCACCCAGTTTGTCTGTCTGTTCATAGACAACACAAGTCATTCCACTGCCTGGTGCAGTTATATGTCTTGCTGCACACATCCCTGAAGCGCCACCTCCTATTACTGCTATATGCATCATGCATTAATACAAAAAAAGCTGCAGAAAAATATTTTTAGTGTTATAAGTCCAGTTAATTTTATTTGTAAATTTATTTATTTGAAAATTGTAAATAAGGAACTAAACTTCCAATTAGTATTTTTAATGGAAATCTTAATCCTTCTACCAATCTTTTACTGGTAATAGTAATTTATTACTTAAAAGCTATAGATAAAATATAATTTAAACATTACTTGCGTTGGTGGTGTGTAATATACACATAACTTTCCTCTAACTTGCTATTAAACTGGTGTCAACTTATCTAAAAGTTTGAAACAGTATTTTTTTCTGACTTAAAAAAAGGAGGATGTTCTGTATTTGATTCATATGTTTTTTTTTAATGTTTGTTCAACGTTATTTCAGAAGTATTTAACCGATCAAAATGACTTTGATGCAAATGTAAGGGGAAACCCTCCCGATGGTCCCATTATAGTTACATTTCAATCCATCTGATTTGGAGACAATACGCTATTTTAAATCATTTGGAGTTAATTTTTTTTAAAATAAGGTTTACTAACCATAAGGTAGTTAATAAGCAATCACAGGATCTATTTTATGTCGTATTCTACCACATATAAAAATAAATAAAAAACTAATCGATTTTTAAATTTCTTGATTGAGGAAAATGCTTAGAACAAGCATCATCAGATACTAATGGATGAATTTTCCTAATGAAAGTGGTTCTTTTCGATGGTCTACCCATAATGATATATAACTTGATATAACTTGAATGAGATAAGCCAAAATAAATACTCTGAAAATACGATTTTAGTCATTTACCATAAGCAAGATATTAAATAATCCTGAGGTGAAAACTTCATTACTTCACTAAATATCAAGAGATAAATTCATTAAATAAAGCTTACCATCAATTTTCACTATATTTGTTTATTAATAATTGATGTGTAAAAAATTTTTTCCCTCATAATTATTATAGATAGCATTATTGTATATTTGTCTGAGATTTTGCATTACATAATTATTAACAAGTAACAGAAATGAAAAAGAATAATTACAAGATAAAAAATAATATGTAGAATTTTAGGGAAATTCATCAAGGAAATTTCAAACATAAATTACTCAATGTATTTGTACATTTATCATATTTTTCAAAACTACTTGAACAATGATCAAGCAATATGATTAGAGGGCTATACACATCCTAAATTTGTATGGATAATTATTGGGAATTTTGCCAACATAATCAACGGCGTGAAACGAAATTCAATTATAATTTGGATATGAATTAGAGATCATACCTCTAAAAATGAAAAATACAAATTAAAAATAACAAAACAAAACTGACTTAACAAAACAGCTCGAATATGTGATTTTTACTTACTTAATACTATTCTGAATCATGGTATGCCATTGGTCTTTCCAAGCAGCAAGCAATAAATGTTTTGCAAAACACACATAATCAGATGCCATGACTTGTTGAATAACGGGCATCAAACTTGTAGCATTTTTCGCCGCTTTAGAGTTTCCGAGTATTCCGCAGTGTCCAGGAACCCAACAGAATGTTATCCCTACACCCCCCAATTGAAGCCTGCGTACAGCACACAAAATGTCCCCAACTAAATAGTTAAGAGAGAAAACATCCTGAAGAGCACTTTTAGAGTCAGAACACAAAAGGTAGTGGGAAGATCAAGATTAATGCTTTTAAAATGGAAAATAGTTCTGCTGTGAAAACACTACAAGCCGAGGGCAATCCATACAAGTAACTACATCCCGAAGCATAAAATGCACACCCAACACCATTGTCCAGTTTAGACTCAGCAGTGAAAATAATTTCACTGTGTTGATGAGATTCATAAATAGATAAAAATTCTTGGTGGTAGACCACATCAGGAGTATTGTGTTTTATTTAACTGGACGATGAGAAATCAAAATATGATGCTTTTATTGTCCATGGAGGTACATTGATCGTTCAATCTTTGTAGGTAGTTGCAATTCAAGGTTATCCATTATTCGTATCGTTTGTATGCCGAACGGAGCAATCGAACGTTGACATGCATATAATCATCATTAAGAATGTTATTTAAATGCCAGGGGGTTAGATTTGCTTCGAAGACCAGACATGCAAGATGCAAGTAGCATCTGACGTCGTCTTGAAAGGGCAGGTTCCCCAGCCTCGACAAGAAGACTAGAAATTGGGCTCAGTAGCAAGTCTAAGTCCAGAGTGGTGGACAGCATCGAGAGTTTTCAGAGCTGTAGGATGGCAGATGAATACAGCCGTAATCTATGCGCAATCTACATAACGCGTGATATGTTTAAAGCATACTAGTTCTGTCTGCTCCTCAATTCGTACCGCAAAGGACTTTAAGCATATCCAATTTCTTGTTGCATCTCATCCTCAAATCACTCACATGTGGGATCCATGAGTCTTTTATCAAATAAAAGACCCCAAAATCGAACACTGTCTGTGGTTTGAAGTTGAATCCCATCAAGATGAAGGATTGGCTCCTGGTGTTGCCTACAACGACTAAATGCCAGACATTGGGTCTTCGAAGCAGAGAATTAAAACCTGTAGTCCTAGAATATTCCTCTAATCTGCTTATTGCTAACTGTAAAGATCTTTCCGCAGTTGCCATATTACGAGCAGGCACATAAATACAAAAGTCATCCACAAAGAGAGAACAATATACCTGTGATCATATGTTGGATGTGATACTATTTATTGCAACAGCAAATAGCGTGACGCTCAGCATTCTTAACCACTCTCCTGTTATAACTGTTTGAATATGTGCCTCCAAGACGAACATGAAAAGATCTATTTGACAGAATTTAGCGATAATTGCCAGGATATTTTCTTGTAAACCCCATGATTTCAAAGTATAAAAATTCCTCTTTTCCATGCCATATCATATACCTCCTCAAGGTTGAAAAAAACAGCAATGAGTGTTTGATGCGCAAGAAAGGCATTTTGAATATCAGATACTAACAAAAACAATTGGTCAACGGATGATCGCCCTTGTCTGAAACCACACTGTTCGTTGAGAAGAAGATCGTTGGTTTCTAGGTACCAGACAAGACGGAGGTTGACTATCTTCTCCAGTAGTTTGCACAAGACGCTTGTCAAAGATATAGGCCTGTAACTACTTGGATTGGTTTTGTCTTTACCTGGCTTAAAAAGAGGAATTACTGTCGCTTCTGACCATGTACTGGGGAAAGATCGCTCCTCGGATAAACAATTGTATATTCGAAGGAGGACAAGTTTTGGCGATGATGGTAGATTTTTCAGAATGGAGTATACAATGGAATTAGGACCTGGTGCCAAATCCTTCGTTGATGTGAGAGCTGACTCCAATTCCCCTGTAGAGAAAGGAGTATTTAAAAGAGAGTTGTCAGACAACCCAACAGTAAACGGTATTGCTTTTTCTTTCAGTTGATACTTCTGGAATAATCTATTATAGGCTGTAGTAGCAGAAAAGTTAGAAAATGATGTTCCCAGTATACACTAGCAATATCACCCCTGCTCATGATCAATCTTCCAACCGGTTTCTTCAGCGCAATTGCTGGGAACGGAATGGAAGTATCACAAACTGATCTTAATTTCCTTGTGGAGGATGGAGTTGTTCGTGTAATTGTGAAATGTACTGTGCCCAAAAGTTCTTTCTACTCAGCCTAAATATCTACCGTTCTTTCGTACGAAGTATTTTATAATCCTCAAGGTATTCAATTGTTGGGTTTCGCTCAAATCACCTTAGAGCTCTTCATCATAAACGGAGGATTTCTGTGCATTAATCGTTTCACCACGGCACAGGCGGATTGCATGAATACGCTGAGGTTTATGTAATAGTTTCTACAGTGGCATTTAAAATTGCCTTTTTAAAATTTTCAATTGTTTCAACAATAGGTGTCATATAATCCATGTCAAGTGATACAAGGTAATTTGAGTAGGCAAAATTTGAGTTTTGCAAAATCCAACGGGAATGTTTAGCATAACAGGGTAAGGGATCACATAAATTGATCTTAATAGGCACAAGATCGCTTCCATACAAACCAATGAGTACTGACCATGTGCCTCTAGTAGCTAAATGAGGGCTGCAGATCAATAGGTCAACAGCTGTCCATCTACCAGTAGATGCTGCTAAATGAGTAGGCGAACTGTCATTTAGCAGACATAAGTCCAATTCTGTTCTTACATTCCGCTCTCTCTAAAAGTTTACCTCAAGAGTTGCTAGTTCAAGATCCCCAAGACAAATGGTGAGCATTAAAATCTACCAATAAGAACAAAGTCGGTAACTGGCATATTGAGTTCACTAAGTCACTGTGTTGCAGATTTTCTTGGTGTGGCAAGTAGACACAACACACAGAAATTTTATATGGGTCAGCTGTTTGAATGGCTACTGCTTGTAAAGGAGTTATTAAGTTTAGAGAAACAGCATCGATACAGTCACGGGCTAGGATGGCTACGCCACCTCTAGCTCGATCTTCTTTAACCCTTTGGACGCCACGGTCCGATCTATCGGACCAACGATGTGTAGGCGAAAACCGCCAAGGTCCAATCAATCGGACCGCCAGGAAAACATTATTTTTAAGATGTATTTAGGCACTTTTAAAGTTTGTTTCTATTGTTTTGGACTTTCGTTGAAGTCACTAACACTACAGGAAAATAATTTTCACAATGGTAGTACCAGTGACCTTGGCTCAGCTGTTTGTTTTTGTCGTCATCGGAGGCAGAGCTGATAAGTCACATGCTCTCATATAGCGCGATGTCGTTACTCATGAGTGTTTTCTCATTACTGTTTGTCCTTTTTTTTTACAAAGGCAAAAGAGATACAGATAAAAATAATGGAAGTGTCAACAAGGGGACTTGGGTATACTGTCGTTATGAAATTATTAGACATGGAAAACTACTTGAATAAAGGATTTCACCTATTCGTACATAATTTTTTTACCTCATTTCCACTGGCCAAGGATTTATATTCGAAGATGACTCATTTGACAGGCACGTTATGAATAAACAGAAAAGGAATACCTCCTATCCTAAAGCAAAAAATTCCTGTTGGACAAACAAAATACTTTCGCAAAACATATTTGCTTTTGGTTGCCAGCCGAATGAAAAAATCCCAAAAAAATCAAGTACTTCTCTTATCAACAAATGCGTTTTTGACAAACTATTTTTTGTAGTAGAGTTGTGAAAATTTGCACACAGTATGATATTTAGTTACTAAATTGAATAAAAACCTTTGCGATGTATAAAAAAAATTTTTTTACTACCTAATTTTTTATCTAAAGTAGATTTTTTGTATAATTTTTTTTTCTGTTAGGCATTATTGATTTATCAATAATGTTGTTGTACAAGTAACACTTTTTTAATTACTAAATGTTGATAGCCCATGTAATTATCTATAAAACAAAAAAAAAATCATTACATTTGCATAAAAACTAACGAAAGCACAGAGCGAAATGTAAACCGGTGCAAAAACGTTCAAACAGGCCTTGGCGGTTCTCGCTAGTACCGCTGACAGAGCGGCTGGCGGTCAGGAGTTGGGCTGCGGCCCGAGCGGCTGGCGTCCAAAGGGTTAATGAAGTCTGATCTAAAAACTGAATATTCCCTTAAATGAAAAATCTGCGATTCGTGGGAATGTGTCTCCTGTAGAAATACAACCATCAGATACACATCTCGCACAAGTACTTTAAGATTTTCTATGTAACTCCTAACACCGTTGATGTTCCATTGTATCACTGACTTGTTAATTGCAGACATTTATCAACTTAGAAATGGATTGACCTGACACTCATTGGTGCTCTCCATTTTTTTAGCTGGGACTTTGACAGACGACCCAGGCTTAGATGGCTCCAATTCCATATTCACCTTTTCAGGGATGGAATAGGATGAAGCTTTGGATTTAGTAACTCCTTTTATATTAGTTTTTTTGGCAGCTGTTACTACTGGTGCTGATTTGGATTGAACCTTACATTCATTTTTTTTGGCATTACAACATTCGACACAAAAGACATTACCAGATGACAATTTCTTCTGTGTCAAACTATCAGTGTCGGTCAAAGACCTGCTTCTTTCACCGAGCCCTCCCGTAGAAGAGGTCGGTAAAAAAAACAAGTCCCGTGAGGTGCTAGCAGGCTGTACTAAATTCAAAGATGGGTCATTTGTGACTAACGAAAGAAGGTGTGTTACTTGTTCAGTAAGCACTTCTATTTTTCGTTTCACATCAGCACAATTTGTACATGACTTTGTAGTGATCATAGTTGCAGAATTTGATTTTCCGTCAACCTTCAATTCAGCTGATCTATATAGCTTCTTTGCTTCGGAAAACGCTATTTTCTCTTTGGCCATGATGCTCAGGATAGCCTTCTCTTTCTTAAAGCTAGGACAGTTGAAAGATCGCACTGGGTGATCACCACCACAGTTCGTGCACTTTAGAGATTTACAGAATTTCTTTTCATCATGCCCTTCTATGATACATTGACCATATACACCCAGCTTTGAACACGAAGTACTAATGTGCCCAAAGAGCTGACACTTGAAACATTGCTGAGGGTTAGCTACGTATGGCTTTACTGAGAGTCTTTGGTAACCTGCGTAAATGAATTCCGTTACCCCCAGTTTACCAAAAGTTAAAATAAAAGAGGCTGTTGCAACTTTCTCGCCTTTATCAGTCTTCATAATGGGTACAACATCCGTTACCGACTATGACGGCAGTTCCGATTTCATTTCATCTATTGACATGTTCATCTGATCTCTACATGTAATGACGCCATTTGAAAAATTTAAAGATTTGTGGGGAGCCACAGATACATTGATTACATCAAAAAAAGGAGATAATTTTTAAAAGAGAACAAGTTTGTTTCTCTGAACTTTTTGCAACAAGCTTGCGAAGCCACATCTGGCTTCAACAAAATGTGTTTTAAATTATTAAAATACATAATCATTAGAATCTTTTATTAATCACTTAAACAACAGTTTATGACTAACCGATCTTAGTCATACACTACTGTTTAAGTTATTAATAAGATTCACCGAATGTAATGAACTACAAAATTCAAGAATCTTTTACTTTAGAAAGTTTTCTGGCCATTTTGAGGAGAAATATTTCATAAAGGGGAGTATTTCAACACAGCTTATTTTTAAAGGCAACAATTAGTTTAACCTATAATTAAATAATACTTAACCAAGTGAAAACATACGGCTTACTTGCTGGCGCGTTTTGAAACAATCATTCCTTTTACGTAGCAAAGCCTCATAATTAAGTAGAGTCGGCCTTTTTCGTGGTTTTGAACAATTATCCAAAATATCGTAGGTGCCTGCGCTTGTAACATTTACCTTATTTTTTTATAAAAACCAAATCTATTCTAACCAAATACTTAATAGCCATATTCTATAGTAGCTATATTTCAGTGTAGTGCTCTGCTTAAATAAATAAATAGTTGATTTTATACTCATAAACTTTGGCTGGAGGTATAAGATAATTTTTTTTAAATACTAAAAATATTTCTAAATATATATGATACAGAATTTGAAAATAATTAAGGTTTAACCTGGAACTTATTTCAAAATGAAAACTAACTTGCTGTTGGCATTGTCATATTTCTAGTTTTACTCAAGGAGGAAAACCACTAGTTGCGCCGAAAAATTTACACACTTCACAAAATGAGATACTTTAGAAATCTACATCCCAATTTCGTTGACTAATTGGAAGGCAAATAGGCAATGTCACAACCATAACTCCTGCAAAAAAGTTGTAATTTTATACATTTATGGAAGCTGTTGGTGTTTTCAACTTATATTGGAAAACTAACCTAACTTTCGTTGTTACATAAACATAACCTAAGATTTGTTTTTACATAAAGAATTTAAAGTCATATTATATTTAATTAATATCATTTAACAACTTAATGTGTAGCATTGTACAAGCTCCAAGAGCTGACCCCGCATTGGTCAACAATAGTTATATTTCTTAAGTCTAATTGAACAAACCTTTTATTCAAGGCCTGAACAACCAGTCCTGTAGTCTGGTCTGAAACGAACAGTCTCAAGTCTCGAACAAAGTACAACCTTGCGAAATCGTGCAAGTGTCAAACTGAGCGAGACGTACGGAGTGTGCTGCACAACCGCTTATTTGACATATGTTTGTTTAATCGTTTTTACAACTTTACTCAGAATATAATATATTCTTAATATAATATATATATATATATATATATATATATATATATATATTCTTAAATATAAAGTTCGGATAGTCATAAGCTATTGTTTATGTGATTAAAAAGTTAAATAGTAGTTAGTGTGGACAGATATAAACATAAAGCACACACGTAAAACTAACCTGTATGGTTCTTGATAAAACAAAGCAGAATGTTATACTACATTCGATTATTACATACATATTTTACAATTTAGCATGAAATTATTCGGTATACTTAGTAAATAAACCACCAAGCAATACGAAATTGTGGTTTTATGATGATAATTAACTTGAATTTTAATAGGGTCAACAGGATGGCATAATTATATGACATCGGAACGGAACAAGAGCATGGGGAAAACCGGTAAAATTCTAAAAAAATCACCAAGAAAACATTGTTTACCACTATGGTAAAATCATAATAGAAGAAAGTAGATACATGTAACAATTAAACTCTGGAAATATCCCTGTGGTGTAGATAATACCCCTGCAACCCGAGACACGAACAAAATTATAAAGGAATGAGAAAATTAATTTTAGTAAAAAGGTAAAAATTGTTGAATCAAATGTAACTAAGAAAAAACACAGGACAATATTCATTATTCAAATAATTAGGAAAACCTATTTTGACGAATTCTGAGTACTAAAATAAATTATACTTTAATTTTAGAACGTAATTATAGCTGGAAAAAAATTCAAATTTTCAAGAACTGTCAAGTATTTTATATGGTAGAAGTGAAAACTTCTATGCCTTTATTAGTTTTTTATGTTAAGAAGTAGTTTTTGAAGTATTTCTATAACTTTTTTCTCAGTGTCTCTTGTGCATTGCCTTATTTAATAATTACCAAAATTATTTTCTACAGTTGTTTAATTTACTATCTGTAGGCTAGAATCAGAATTATAATTTCGATGAGAGTAAACTATAAATTTGAGGAAAAATAACATTTTTTTAAAGCTTCGATTATTAAAATTTAAAGTAGTTTTGCCTGTATTTAGAGGTTATTTCAAGGTTACACTTAAATAATTTTCTATTGTAATTTCCTGTATATAGTAATGAAATGTATTTTTTATCCTTATGTCTAAAGAAAATGTTAACATTTCCGCCTCTCACCTGATTTGCCCTTGTTACTGAAAAGTTTTCGAGCTTTTTATAAAAAATACATAGATATGTTTTTCAAGCCATGATCTTTTAGTGCATTGATGCCATTATTTAGTTCTTTGTATAATTATATAGAATTTCAAATATGGATTTTTCAAACATTTTTTCATCTTTATATAGGCATTCGCATGAAAGCATTTGTGACTTGATTCACTTATACTTACTTCATGCTGCGGATGTCCAGGGTCAAGTGACTCTGATGGTTCGATATCCATAATAAGTTACTGCAGCCAAGGTCCAAAACTGTTTATTAGTTAATGTCTTATGGTAAGAAAAAGAAAAGACTGTTAGTAAAGATAAGGATAAAGAAGAATACATCGACAATCAAGTTAGTCATGAAAATGCAATGAGCAATCAGGGGTTGGGACACAGCAAATCCTGGTATGAAAAGCAAGAGGAGTGATTCTGTGCAGCTCATGATATTGAAGCAAATACCTGATTTGGCTGCCAAAAAAGATCAAATTTAAAATAAAAAACAAGTAATATAAAAATGTTTAAAGTAAATTCCTACTGAAATCGTAAAAACATTTGTTCATTTCCAGTTTGTTTATTTTATTCATTTTTAACCTTACAGCATTATTTATGATATTTTGTGGTAACCATGGGAACAGTTTAAGGTTGTACAATTTAGAGGGGAAAATTTATATACATCTTTGAGTAACTCCTTTTTTGGTATTGGAAAGTTGGCACAGTGCCAAAGCACGCTAGAGGTTGAACATGAAGACTCTAAGTTTGAATCCGGATAGGCATCCAAGTTTTTATAATTTAATTATTGAATAAATATTTGAAAAAACTTTATTAATATCAATTGTCATCCAATATAGGTTATAAGAAATGTATTTGAACTTGAGTGGATGAATAAAAACATATTTTGTCAACGATTGAAAATTGTACAAGATATGTGTCAGGAGAATGTGAGCTAATAGAAGGAATTTAATAATAAATATATTTTCTTAGTTTAAAATAGGGCAGAACAGTAACATTTTAGAAGAAATAGTCTTTGTAAATATTTTAAAATTACATTCTGATATTACTGTATTTTGTTAAAATAATTAAATAGTAAACACTTGTAAATGTTTATAAACTTGCCTATAGTAGCACTTACTTATATTTATTGTATATTTGTACACAACCGAGCAATACGAAATATACAGACACTTCAAACTAAACCTTACACACATACTCAATACACAATTACATTACAACTCACGCACTTTTTGACATCATAACTCATAATACTCATAAAATACACCCATACCACCATAATATCCCACCCCCACCCTAACCTACGTAAACGTTGAGATCAGTTATGGTCTGAGTTGACAATAGGACACATCTCCCGAAACCGCCGTCTCTAACAAATATAAGTAAGTGCTACTATAGGCAAGTTTATAAACATTTACAAGTGTTTAGTGATAACTAGTAGCTCACGTGAAAATGGAATCAACAAATATAATTAACCCTTTCCTGCAACCTGGTTGCACCATGTAACCAGCAAAAGAAAATTTTTTCTCCACTTATTGCAATGCGGTTTCAACACGTAACCAGGTCTCTACTGTCTATAGAAGTGTTTTGAAGAGGGAAAAAAATATTCCCCTCTCTTACATCACTGTCATCAGGAGTATTAGTCATCATATTGTAATGGCTGTTTGTATGTTGTTGTGACTGCCGTGTTTGGAGTAACCTTGTTTGTGATAATATTACATCATCAATTTGTGGAGGTAAGTTTCTTCTTATAATTCATTTAATATAGTTTATAGTAGATATTAGTGTTATTGACACGTTAAAAAAAAACAAAT
Organism: Prosapia bicincta; assembly: GCA_036971475.1. Classification (NCBI taxonomy): domain Eukaryota; kingdom Metazoa; phylum Arthropoda; class Insecta; order Hemiptera; family Cercopidae; genus Prosapia; species Prosapia bicincta. The sequence continues at coordinate 36,989,211 of JBAIZL010000004.1, read as the reverse complement.
TCAACAAAATATCACCTACTAAATCTGCCGGTTACAGTACATAACCAGTGTGCCAGTGAAAGGTTTATGAGAACTGAAGTTTGAGGTTATGTTGATTTGTTATCCTCAAACACATTGCTCTTCTTTTGTAATATTTGAACTACATTATTGTATTTACATTATACACTATCTAATACTAATAATGTCTTATAATTATATTTAAAAAATTATTATTATGTAATATTATAATGATAATTATGAAAATAACATGATTACTTCTGCTACTGATACTAATATTTCATTCTTTTGTAATTTTTTAGCTACTAATTTACTGTTGTGGGACTGTGAGAAAGTCTAGGAAAGGTCTTCCAGACAAAAAAAAAAAATAAATGATGAAAAATGTTGAAAGAGGTCAGTTTGAGTACAGATCTTCATATGAAGGCGTGTCATGGTTGCAGTGGATGGATAATAAAGTAGTATCACTACTGTCGAACTGCCATGATCCATCAGCTATCACTGTAGCAAAGAGAAAAAATAAAGTGGGACATAAAGATGATATTATTTGTCCTGTAATGGTGTCAGATTACAACCGTTATATGGATTGTGTTGACAAAGCCGATGCATTGAAATCTTTCTATCAAATCAGTAGAAAGAGTAAAAAGTGGTGGCACCGACTGTTTTGGCACTTCGTTGATGTTAATTCGTTTGTAATTTACAACTATAAACGAGAACTAAATGGAGAAGAAGGAATCCCAATGAAAGATTTTCGCCTTTCCGTTGTTGCTGGGCTAGTTGGTGCATGGGAGAGTCCAGTTCGTGGGCGAAAGCGTTACTCCAAACCTGTGAGCTTCTTCAAACCTCAGGTACCTATCGAGAAGAGATTTGAGCCATATGCCAATCCGAACAACTTCAAGAATATGTGCATTGTGCAGCACAGATAAAGAACCACACTGTTTAAAATGGGCCTGCAAAAGTTGTGAAGTAGCCCTTTGTCTCAGTGAAGGAAGAAATTGTTTCCTAATTTACCACTCTACTCGAGAATAGTTTTAAAATTTTCAGTAAATGTTGATTGTATGTAATTGTTAATTAATAAAATGTGTATGAGAGTTTAATTTGTCTCATAATTATCCTTAATTTTGTTTAAAAAATATTTTTTTTATAACACCACTTTTACACTCTACTTGCAAACTGGTTACGCAGTGAAACCACATCTTATATAATATAATTTAAACTAAAAACTTATTTTCCTTCAAAAATGTGACATCAGTAGGTGATATTTTACTCATACATTTCAGAAAAAAACATGTTTTTATAATATCCATAAAGGGTGCATGAAAGGGTTAAATACTATGTAGTTTAGCTTAATAAATCATGTTTTGTTGTTCTGATTTATAAACTTTAATTTATCAATTTTAATTTCACTAAAGAAATGGTATAAATTAGATGACCAACATTGAGTCTTAAAATAAATTACAACACAATTCTCATACACTATTTGACAAAACTACATCTTAAAATTTCATAAAGATGTTAAAAGGTTTACCTATCCTACCCTATCCCTTAATACTAATCCAATTACATTCAATTCATTTACAGTTTGTGTTAATAATAGGCTACTCAAAATGGGCTTTATACAACAGAGTAAATACAAATGCACCATTGAAAATAAGTAAATATTTTTTTAAAGTGAATAGCAAATATGTTTACCTTCAATCTTGTATTCCATTTTAATATACATATTTAAAAAAATAAACACACATCCTCTACATAAAAATTGAAAGCTGAATATTATATACTCCATTGTGTTTAATCCAGTTATTCTATTATTTTACCATTTCGGCTGTATTTTCCATCATCGATAATAGAATATTGAAAATCTCGATAACTTCCAAAGAAAGATTTTCTATCGAGTAGAGCATTTTCATATATCTTAAAAATAACACGAGGTAAAGGTGGAAGGTGGCCAAATTCACTAAGAGAATCTGTATAAGACTGTACTTCTTTTGGCTCTAGTTTATGATAGCTTTTGACTTCAAATCCTTTTTTATGTTTTTGTTCTTCATTTTGGGCTATACTTTCTAACATTTCAGCAGTGGTTGGTAGTTTTGCAATACCTGACAGAGTTCTTAGAAAACATCTTACCTGAAAAAAATTAATATTTTTATTTATATTATTTTATTTCATATTCACTCAAGCACAGACATTTTATATAAAATTTGAATATTTTATAACTTTTACCAGAAAATAATGTAAGTCCTTTGTGCTAGGTTTAGCAGAATACATTTTTTTATAGCCTAATCAGCCTTACTGAATTTGTTTAACCTTTTCCATAATATGAATAAAAAGAAGTAGACAATAATTATTATAAGTAATTATTGCATAACTGAGTGAATACTTTAGAACTTACGTGTTGGCATGTTGTGAAACAATCGTTCCATATAAGAAGCCAATTGTCTACTTACTGAGTGACGATTAGCTTTGTAAATGAAACGATTGTTTCGAAACGTGTCAAAACGTAATTTCTAAAGTATCCACCCAGTTATGCAATAATTACTTATAGATTAATCATTGAATTTTATATGATCACAAAAAGCAACTATAATAATAACTATAACAGTTTTTAATATTAAAAAAATTTTTTTACCAAAAGTTTCTTTAAAAACACTTACTTACTACTTACTAGCCAACACCCACTCTTGGCATTTCTGCCATTTGGTGACGCGCTGACCAGTAAATCACGGAGAGTTGTTCCTCAGGTAAAAACAAATTTGTTATAGTTAAAAATTTTACACATTTTAAAGACTAAATTATTAATTAAACCTTAAAACTTGACATCTTAAAGTTAAAAATACAAAAATTATACATTTAGTTGTGACTTTACTTTGAACACTTATTTTGATGTTTTTTTTGTTTCACAGACTGTAGTTTATTACTTTGATAAAAATTTTTAGGAGTAGTTCAAGTTTTAGATTAAGACAATGTACACAGACATAAAACTGTCTGTATATAAATATCTCATCTCGTTTTGTGTAATTAGTATCATAAAAGATACAGGTGTTTTCCACATCTTTGTTTTTTAAATTGTTTTCAAGTACCCAGGTCAGTATCCAAATTATTTTATGAAAAAACTCATGATACTCTACAACAAGTGTCAAAAGGTATTCAATAAGTTTTTTCTATACCATAGTTTCATATATACTGAAGGTACATTTTTAAATGTGAAATTACCTCAGTAAAAATTATTTATGAAAAAGGTGCTGCTTTTAAGAGTAGAAGTCCAAACCCAATGTACATGCATAATTAACCTGGAGTTCTTTCTGGTTTCCTCATATTAATATATTTACAGTATCTTTACACTTATGTATTTAAAAATATATAACTTGTGTTGCTATTTATTAAATAAACTTACTTGCATATCAAAGAGTGGAATCAAACATGTAAACATAAGTCCAATAATGCAGAGTGTAGGTTTATTAGCATTAATAAATCCTTTGTAAAAAGGATGGACATATCCGTCTTCTTCAACTTTAACCCCACACTCAGGTGTCAAGAACGGAAAGCTGTATTTATATCCTAGAGTAGAAAAAAAAAATGGTTTGTTATGTATCTCATGTCTGTAAAGGGATTTTGTAGGTTTCACTGAGAAAAATGTTATACATTCATACTGATGGTTAGAAAGTATGCAATGATAAATAAATATTTATTAATCACTTAAACAATAGTTTATGACTATCCGAACTTTGAATTTAGTAAATTTGTTAAAAGAACGTTTTCGATCGCTAGGTGCCGATCTTCATCAATGTCTTCTGCTTGGAGATGTAGAGTCAAGCGGTGACGGTTTTAAAGGTGGGTTTTCGATAGTATCAAGGAGTATATGTGATTTGTATTGTGTTTGTTTTAATATGTTTGTACTTTGTGTTTTTGTGTGCCTGTAAATTTCATATTGTTCTAGTTTGTTGAGATGTGGTCCTTTTTTGTTGATGTGTAGGATTTCTATGTTATGGTAAATGTCTTTTACCAAATTCAAAGTTTGAATAGTCATAAGCTATTGTTTAAGTGATTAATAAGATTTACCGAACGTAATGGACTATAAAATTCAAAAGTATTTATTATTATAGAAATATCTAACTTAGCCTCTGCTAAGAAAGGAGTAATAGTTATGGTATTAAAATGATTGAATCTTTATATTTTTACAATATTTTTGTGAAATATTTATTAAAAAGATTAAATCTATCATTTATTACAAGTAATCATTATGTAACTGAATAAATACTGTTTTACTTACTTGGTGACGTGTTTCGAAATAATCGTTTTATTAATGAACCCGAACCTGCTACTCATTGAACGGATTTATCAATAAAATGATTACTGTATTTTGAAATGGGTTAGCAAGTTAAAAAATATTCACTCAGTTACGCAATAATTACTTATAATTTAATTAGTGAATTCAAGATGATTACAGCAAGGAACATTTACCGTTTAAATTGATAAAGAAGAAGAAAAATAATCCAACCCTCCCTAGTTAAAAAAGAAAGTAATTAATCAATTTAAAACAATAAATCAACTTCATTTCTAAATTTAAAAAATTAATTCGCCAAATTTCCACAGAGATTTTGTGTGCATGTAAGTAAATATATATATAATGTAAGAGTCAGCTTTGTATAACGCCTCTATCTCTTGTCAAACACTTGTTCCTGGACATTTCAAACTTGCAGCATGAGATTGATACCATGGCTTAGAAAAGAGGAATGTTAATCACATTGTATTATTGAAATAAATGAAATATTCCTTTCAGATCTGTGTTTTCAAGTTCGTCTTGTAGCCCCAATGTTAGATCACTATGAAACAGAGAATTATGTTTCATATGGTAGATAAAAAAGCATACACAGGCTTAAACAAGACATTGTTATCTGTTAACATTAACAGTATCACTGCTATCATGATGTGTTCCAGTCAATTTTTATGGTTTGTATACAAGTATTTGGCCTTTTGAAATACTACTTATATATTGTCTATAAAACCATAAAAATTATTTAATTCTTCGCTATAAAAATAAAAAACAAATTAAATTAAATCTGGAAAATGTAAAGATTTGACCGTAATGGTTTGAGTTGACAATAGGACACATCTCCTGAAACAGCCATCATCAACAAATATAAGTACTACTATAGGTTGTAAAATATTTACAAGTATTTTAGTGAGAAACGTTCTACCATTGCCATCTCTCAGTGTATATGGTCAAATCGTCAACACAAATTTATAACAATAAGACAAAAAATTGCTTTTATAAAAATAATTGATGAGTGTTATTTTTTTAAATACAGATCAATATTTTAACAAACATTTATTTACTCTTGTCTTCTTTTGTTGACTGGAAAACTTAATATAAGGCATTAATGATTAAGCTTTAGTGTCTCAAATAAATAAATAAATAATTAATTTCATCTACAAAAAAGGTTTTTGAGCTACTCAGTAAACTATGCAATTAAAGATACTTATAAAGAAAGAGTACATAAAAGAGTACTTTTATTTATGACACAAATAAATATTTACACACACACACACACACACACACACACACACACATATATATATATATATATATATATATATATATATATATATATAATGGATAATACAATACCTACTAAAACCACAAAATATGATTGAGTGATAATAATTATTCTTTAAAAAAAATTTTGACGAATTTGTTCGTATTATAGAGATGTTATAAAATCCTCTTTTTATTTTGCCTAATTAACCACTTTGAAAATAATTCTAAACTAAATAATTCACCAAAATTTTATATATTTATTGACAAATGTTAATGATTATCGTTTTCTAAAAACTTGATGATGCCAAAGAAAACTTATAACACTAATAGTTCTTTATTGGTTGCAGAAAACATTTTAAGAGAACAATGAGTTAAAAATATTACAATGCCTGTTTTTTATAGGATTCCAGGCTAACTCAATTACATTATGACTTAAAAATAATTTTGAAATAAATTTTTTTTCAAGTTAAAATTGTAGGCTTACCTGTACAAAGTAGAATAACATCTACTTTATAGCTAGTTTTATCTTCAAATATCACTCCATTTTTTGTTATTTCACTGACTTTTGGCATTTGCAAAATATTAGATGGAAATTTCACTTTTTTCAACCATGCTGAGCGGTGAGAAAAAAATATCTAAGACAAAAATTTTAAAATTTGACAAATCTGATAGTGAACATTTTGGTTTGAGTTGACTGACAGTGGGATACAACTCCCAAACAGCCGATTCTTATTAAATAAAGAAAGTAAATGCTACAATATGTAAGTGTTACGTATTATTATAAGTTCACATGTTTAAACATAAATACTTAAACTCAAGTTGAAGATGGAATCAAATATACTGTTCGAGTCAGCGCTCGAAGTTTTGAACTTGCTTTGATTTACCTATCAGCTGTGCCGTGACGTATTGGTCACGTGATCTCTGACACGCTAATCGATATTGGAAACAAGTATTGATTTTCTGGATGAACGTTCCGCATCCCCCTCCCCTCATTATTTTACGTACTGCTTTTCCGTGTCGACACACAAAAAAAGAAGTGTTTTGTCCCTCGACCAGTGCAGTCCTATGCTAACCGCGACGCAAAATCCGCATGGGCTTTGTTTCAGACAGTTTAAAGTACCGTTTTCGTTCATTAATATACGCCTAAAGTTCGGACCGCGTTGATGAACATTTTAAACTATATTTTTCGCCGTTTAGTCAAAGTGTCGCCCGATTTCGCCGGTTGCGCAAGCTCAGTGCGTGGACTCGCGGCAAGAACCTAAGTGCTTTGTAATTTTAACTTTTACTTTTACTCATGACTTCAATTGAGTTTTTAGTTGCGTGAACGCCTTCAAGACTTCTGTGCTGCCAGAGACGACCACAGTACTGTGGAAACTTCAACCTCGATTCAAACGTTGCTTCACTTCTTACCTAGGGTAAGTGCGTAGTTAAGGAATATGAACAATTTATAATTTATTTGTATCAAATTCAGTGTCGTCGCGTTTTTATTGTTAAATGACTCGGTTTTGCTCAGAACAGTGCTTAACCTTGCTATGTTAAATATTAACGTAAATTACGCAATCCAGAGTAACCTTGTTAACAATAGGGTTTACCGCACCTCGTGGTTTTAATCCTAACCTTTTAATCTGCGGATTAAACATTTGGTCCCCACCGGACCGGATTATTTGAATTATTTCAGCGACCTATGGTTCTTTTAAATTTCACGATAATTGTATTAGTGACCACGTGGTTCCTTTGTGATCAAATTAAACATTTGTTGAATTATTTCAGCTATAAATGGTTTTAAATGTTTCACGATAATTTATATACAGTCCACTTGAAATTTTTCGAACATTTCAAAATGGAAATTAATACTGACTACTATTTGGCAAAATTAAAGAACATTATTACTGACTTAGAGCAAGTGAAAAGTGTGTTAAATGAAAATGAGATTCCGGAAGGAATTGTTCTGGAACTTAGGCGAATTCAGGCTAATTTTTTTGAAACGTTTGATTACATGGAAAAGACCTTTGAAAGACAAGTTGCCGAGTTCGCGGAAAAAGCGTTCGAAATGAAGGCTAAATTTCAAGAGATGTACTTACCGTTGTTAGTGAAATACCCCAATATCATTAAAACGGAGGTAAGACCAACCTCACCAGGCAATCTTGTTACCAATTGTATAAGCCTACCTAACCTACAAATACCAGTTTTCTCAGGTAATAGCCACGAATGGACTGACTTCATCACAATGTTTGACTCTATGATTCATGGTAATAATAATATCAATGCGGTGCAAAAATTTCAGTACCTGAAATCCACTCTGAAAGGTGATGCATTAGCAGTTATTACCGGACTGACTATCTCTGAAAGCAATTACGAAATTGCTTACCAGGCGCTACGCAACCGCTATGCAAACCCTCGTAGGTTGGCTGACCATTATTTTCAATTGATCAAAGAATTTAAGTCTATTAAGACCGCTTCTCAATCTGAACTTAACCGGTTTTTGACTGCGCACTCCAACGCCGTGTGCGCCTTAAAGGCTATTCAGTTAGATGACTTAGCAGATTTCCTCCTATTTCAAATGTCTGTCAACAATTTGGACTCACAGACTCGTCTCAACTTCGAAACAAGACTAGGGACTAATACGATGCCCACATACAAAATGTTAAATGACTTTGTTACGGAACAGGCCAGGGCTCTAGAGTTGTTGAATCAACCGCCTGCCGCAGCTTCTACTAACGCGAGAGCTGCTCAACAACCCCGCATACTGGTGTCGTCAGTGAATGAGCCTGATTCACAAGGGGCCCGTGATTTAAATTGTGACCGAATGGAACCTAACCTCAACACGGAACATAGTCCAATTGTCCAGCCTTCGGTTTTGCCCGACAATTCTATTACACCTAAGGCTACGAACTATGTATACGAGCCTAGACGTGCTGCGTCAGGCCCTACACGGCCGTTCAGCGGGCCGCGCCCCGTAAATATACCTCCTGTTATGAACACTCCTAGGATGTCAGTATTCCGGCATCGATTACCACCGCTTCACATGAATCAATCCCATGTTTCTACGACACACGCAGGCATGTGTTATTATTGCGGAGAAGGACATCGCATTATTAACTGTCAATCCTTTCTCGAACTGACTTCTGTGGAACGCCAGGATGCCATCAGGAAATTACAACGGTGCTTCAATTGTCTTGGCTCCCATTTCCAAGCTAAATGTAAGTCCAGCCAACGCTGCAAGCAGTGCAACGAGGCACACCACACATTGTTACACGACAACTCTCCTGCACAACAATGACTAGTTTCACCGCGACACCCTCGTTCAACAGCTAGACCTGACCTCGTTACTCAATCGGTACCGCATGCTCTTTCTTGTAATATTGAAGCTCCTCTCGCTCTGTTAGGCACCGCGCAGGTCATCATTCAGGACCAATTTGGCCGACCGCTTCCATTTAGAGCTATTATTGACCCCGGCAGTCAGATATCCGCCATTACTAAGAAAGCAAGCGTCCTGTTGAGCCTACCTACTCGGAGTTCAAATATGTCTTTGATTGGTGTCGCCGCCAAGACCACACGTATCCACGAGTACGTTACGTTGATTTTATTCTCGAGGCATGACCCTGGTGTTATGCTAACAACTGAAGCCGCCGTGCTCAACCACATTACTGACCCGCTGCCGGCTACTAGGTTAGCCTCTCAAATAAGGGCTCAATACCAGCATCTACCTTTAGCTGACCCTCATTTCGACTCGCCTGCCGGTGTTGACATTATACTGGGGGCAGATGTTTTCACCCAAATACTCACGAATGGACCTCGCACCATTATCCAAGGACAACCCTCAGCACTTAACACTAGGTTAGGTTGGGTCATCATGGGATCTATACCCTACAGTATGCCTCATCAACCGCGCGCATTTATCACTACCTTAGAGTCAATTGATGACAACATTCGACGCTTTTGGGAAGTTGAGGAAGTCGCACCAGCAAATCACCTCAGCCCTGAAGATCAACTGTGTGAAGAACTGTTCGCAACCACTACTGATCGTGACGCAACGGGAAGATACATCGTAGCACTCCCATTTAAGCCGGAAGCTATCTCGCTCAAGTCTAACCGTAACACTGTTCTTGCGAGTTATCATGCGTTAGAAAAGCGCTTAAACCGCCAGCCTGAGGTAGCCATACAATATCATCAGTTTATGGCCGAGTATATCGCTCTAGGGCACATGTACCCTGCCCTCAAGGCTTCTGACTATCTTATTCCGCACCATTGCGTATTTAAGACCACCAGCTCTACTACTAAGCTTAGAGTGGTATTCAACGCGTCATCACCCGATTGCCACGCAAACACTCTGAATCAGCAAATGTTATCCGGTCCTAAACTGCAAAAGGACTTGGCTAATTTAATCATCTCTTTCCGTTTATATACTTACGCTGTCTGCACCGACATCAAGATGATGTACCGTCAAATTTTGGTCCGACCTGAGGATCGTTCTTACCAACACATACTTTACAGGTCTTCACCTCAATCACCGTTAATCGAGTATGAACTTGCTACGGTCACCTATGGCCTAACCCCTTCCGCTTACTTAGCTCTGCGAACGCTGGAACAACTAGTAAAGGGTGAGGGAACCCGCTATCCTACAGCCTCCGAAGCAATCCTTCATCAGACCTACGTAGATGACGTCGTCGCTGGAGCCGACACGCCCGAGGCCGCTAAGACGCTAATACAAGAACTTATCGACATTTTCGCTCGCGCCGGCCTGGAACTCAGAAAATGGTCGTCAAATGAACCCTCGCTACTCGCAACGCTACCTTCCTCTCATTTGGAAAATCCGCTGTTGTTTCAAGACGAATCCGCTGCAATTAAAATATTGGGCTTGCAATGGAACCCCTCGTCAGACTCGTTCTCGTATCAAACTCAAACTTTTACGCTGGTGCCCACAAAACGCACCATCTTATCCTACGTCGCTCGCACTTTTGACCCGCTTGGCTTCTTAACGCCCATTACCTTCTGGATTAAGTCTTTTCTTAAACGCTTGTGATTGGAGAAACTGGACTGGGACCAGCCTCTGCCAACCCCTCTGTTCGATCAGTGGGACAGCTTCATTGTCCATTTCGCTTGTTTGTCTGCTATTCAAATTCCTCGCCATGTAGGCACGCGATCATCCAGTCATCGCATCGTTGGGTTTTGTGATGGTTCCGAAGCAGGCTATGCTGCTTCTATCTATTTGAGATCTGAGCTTAACGGGTTCGTCAACGCCAGCCTGTTGAAAGCTAAAAGTAAGGTAGCCCATGTTAAATTACTTACCATACCTCGTTTGGAACTTTGCGGCGCAGTACTGCTGGCTAAGTTATACAAATCAATTCAACCAGCTCTTGATTTCATTCCAATCGCTAACACTCTCTTCTTTACTGATTCTGAGATAGTACTTCATTGGATTCAGACCCCGCCTCATCAATTGAAAACTTTCGTAGCTAACCGCATCACTGAGATTGTGTCAATCACCTCCATGGATCATTGGTTTCATGTCTCGACTCTTGATAACCCCGCAGACGTTGCGTCTCGCGGTTGTTTGCCTGATCAACTTGCCACACACCCGCTTTGGTGGCATGGACCTCCTTGGTTATTACATTGTCCTACTACTTGGAATCTGTCTAGGCCTAAAGGCACTAACCCGGATCAGACGGAAACAAAGGTTGAGGCTAAGGTTAATTGTACCGCTGTGCAAGAGCCCAACCGTCTTATGGAAATCATTGAGCAGCATTCGAGCTTAACTACTCTTCATCATGTCTTCGCGTACGTATTACGATTCATCGACCACTGTCGCAACAAGAGCCTGGCGATCGGCCATCATCACAACACACGCTATAAGGCCAAAGCAGCCTCAGTTAAACCTACGCTACGACCGCTGTCAGTACAGGAGTTGGATAACGCAAAAGCTGTATGCGTTAAACTGGTACAAACTTCTGTCTTCAGTGAAGCTCTGCAAAAGCTTCAAACTGGTAAACGCGTCAACGACCATTTACGTAGCCTAACACCATTTATCGACGCCCATGGTCTACTCAGGGTGGGCGGTAGACTTGATCATTCGTCTCTTAGTTATGATTCTAAACACCCGCTTCTGTTACCAAAGCGCCATCATTACGTTGACCTCATCTGTGACCATTATCACAAGCTGGCCTTGCATGCTGGACCGCGTACCACTCAAGCCTTGATCAATAGTGAATTTTGGGTCATAGCTCTGCGATCATTACTTCGCCAACGCATCCATGCGTGCATTCGATGTTTCCGCATGCAAACTAAACCACGCCAGCCCATGATGGCACCTTTGCCCTCATCAAGAGTTACGCCGTCTCCACCTTTCTATAGAGTCGGAGTAGATTTCGCTGGACCTTTTGACACAAAGGCCAACCATCTGCGCACCTCCAAGCTATTGAAAGCTTACCTCTGTTTATTTGTATGTATGACCACTAAAGCAGTTCATTTGGAATTGGTGACCGACTTATCTACTGATGCCTTCCTCGCCGCATTACACCGCTTCACCGCTAGACGAGGTCTACCTTCAGAAATTTATTCCGATAACGGCACGAATTTTACTGGCGCTGCTAACCGACTTAACGATGTCTACAAGTTCCTGGACCGCTCTAACTCGCTTATTGAACGCAAGCTAGCTGACCAACGCATCAGTTGGCATTTCAATCCTCCGGCTGCTCCTCATTTCGGAGGACTTTGGGAAGCCGCTGTTAAATCCGCTAAGTTGTTATTGCGACGCACTGTAGGCAACACCACCCTCACCGCTGAAGAGCTATCTACTCTGTTCATCAGGATAGAAGCCATTTTGAACAGTCGTCCTATTTTCGAAGTTTCGCCAGACCCCAGCGAAGGAGCGTCCTTCCTCACTCCTGGGCATTTTTTGATTGGCCGTCCGCTACTGTCACTTCCTGAAGAATGTTATACTGAGCCTCCGCTTAAATCTCGATGGTCTATGCTCCAACAGATGTCCAGCCGCTTTTGGAAAATTTGGTCCACTCAGTATCTACACACTCAGATTCAACGGCACAAGTGGAATAAGGACTCGTCGCCACTCAAGGAAAATCAACTCGTCTTCATAACTGGAGAACACTCAAGCCCCCTTCATTGGCCTATGGGAAGGATCATCAGTCTGCATCCTGGAAAAGACCACGTCTCTAGAGTAGCCACGATCCAGACCGCTCACGGACAGCTGAGGCGACCAGTCAACAAGCTCGTCTGCTTTCCGCTTCATCATTAGTTTTTCACCGCTTTCCTACAGGTTCTTTCTTCGGCGCTCTTGCCCCTGTTGTTTCTTTTGGTTTTCTTCGTTTTCCCTGCCACTTTTTTCTTCGGCACCCTCGGTTCCCGGTGCTTTATGGTTCTTCGCCCCCTACCCGCCTGGCGGATTAAAAACATTCGTTTTGGTGGGCGGTATGTTCGAGTCAGCGCTCGAAGTTTTGAACTTGCTTTGATTTACCTATCAGCTGTGCCGTGACGTATTGGTCACGTGATCTCTGACACGCTAATCGATATTGGAAACAAGTATTGATTTTCTGGATGAACGCTCCGCATCCCCCTCCCCTCATTATTTTACGTACTGCTTTACCGTGTCGACACACAAAAAAAGAAGTGTTTTGTCCCTCGACCAGTGCAGTCCTATGCTAACCGCGACGCAAAATCCGCATGGGCTTTGTTTCAGACAGTTTAAAGTACCGTTTTCGTTCATTAATATACGCCTAAAGTTCGGACCGCGTTGATGAACATTTTAAACTATATTTTTCGCCGTTTAGTCAAAGTGTCGCCCGATTTCGCCGGTTGCGCAAGCTCAGTGCGTGGACTCGCGGCAAGAACCTAAGTGCTTTGTAATTTTAACTTTTACTTTTACTCATGACTTCAATTGAGTTTTTAGTTGCGTGAACGCCTTCAAGACTTCTGTGCTGCCAGAGACGACCACAGTACTGTGGAGACTTCAACCTCGATTCAAACGTTGCTTCACTTCTTACCTAGGGTAAGTGCGTAGTTAAGGAATATGAACAATTTATAATTTATTTGTATCAAATTCAGTGTCGTCGCGTTTTTATTGTTAAATGACTCGGTTTTGCTCAGAACAGTGCTTAACCTTGCTATGTTAAATATTAACGTAAATTACGCAATCCAGAGTAACCTTGTTAACAATAGGGTTTACCGCACCTCGTGGTTTTAATCCTAACCTTTTAATCTGCGGATTAAACATATACATTTTCCCATCTTTTTTACTGAGTTTTGTGACAATTAGTATATATTCTTTCATAAATTTATATTTATCACTAAAACACTTATAAATATTTTTAAAACTTGCCTATAGTAGTAGCGCTTACTTATATTTGTTGAGAACGGCCGTTTTGGAAGATGGGTCCCATTGTCCACTCAGACCGTAACTGACAATGGGACACATCTCCCGTAACGGCTGTCCTCAACAAAATATAACTAAGTGCTACTATATGCAAGTTTGTGAAATATTTACAAGTGTTTTATTGAAAACTAGTAGCTAACATGAAGATGGAATAAACTAACATTATATTTAATATTGAAATGTTAAAGACAAAAATGAAAATAAAATATATTCTTTCTTGCAGTTTTTTTGTTGTTATCATATAAAATTAAAAAAAGAATAATTACTTGAAATATTTTTTTATAAAATATCAATTTTTTAATATAATTAAATAAAATTTTTAAAGCCACTATTTTATTTATGTCTTGATGTAAATTTTGATTGTAAATCAATCGTCTTCAGGTAAAATTACTACGAGATTAACTCAGTTATTTTGAATATGATTGCTTTGCAACCAAAATGTACATCAGGACATAAATAAAAAAGTCTTTTTTGGTGAATTTAGAGGTTTTATTTATTTATAATAAAAAATGACACCACAGTTGTTCCACGTTATTAAAATTTCAATTACAATGAAAAAGCTCTAAGCACAGGAAATTAAGTTTTAATCAAATGAGAACTTTCTATAGTGCAGTAAATAATTGAAATCTGCAATCTAAAAAAATATTGCATGTACTGTAATTTAATCAATGACAAATATAAATTTACTTGTAAAATATTTTAATAAATATTACCTGTGAAGCACACTTTGAGATATCTAAGCATATGTCTATCCCAGAAGGCCCTCCTCCAATCACAAGAACAGATTTCTCTGACATTACCTCAGGAGTACGGTAATTATGGCTGTGTAAAAGTTTCCCTTCAAACACATCCAAACCTTTTATATCAAGTGGTATATATGGTACACTGTGATGTCTACATGAAAATTAGAACGTGTTAGACTATTATGAAAAAATTATATTAGTACATACCTATATTTACATGATTTTTATTTTTAAGCTTGTCCTGAGTGTTTAATATTATAGTTATGTATATAAAAACATAACCTAAATATTACCTAATGTAAACATGTCTGGATACCAAACATATGAAAATGTTCTAATAAAATGTATATTGAATATTTTGCTATTTCCTTCCCTTCAAGGTATTAAAAATTAACTACTAAAATGTGTATTAAAATCCATTATTTCAATATTGAATACAGTAGAAATGGAAACATACCGTGATAGAAGTACTGTGGCTTATATATTGGCAAATACAGTAGAGTCTTGATAATTTGAGATAGGTAGGACCGAGGCCCCCTCGAATTACTGAACGGATTACATGGATATAAGTTCCCATGGATTAGAAAAAATAGGCATTTTAATAAACCCCTATTCATTAATAAAATTGAGAATGCACAAAATCAATTTATAGAACTTTATACAGACATTTATTGAAAACCCGACTCTTTCCTTGAAAAGAAATAGGCTCGAATTTAACTGAACCTGGAATTATCGGTATTCGGAATTTCGAAACTCTAAGGTCAATTCCTACTTAGGTGAACAAAGAAAATTTGTATGTAGTTACTTTTTATTAAAAAAAGTTACGGTGTGAGTTGGCAATGAAACACATCTCCCGAAATGGCCATCCTCAACAAATATAAGTAAGTGCTACTACAGCCAAGTTTTAAATATTTACAAATGTTTTAGTGAAAACTAGTAAAGATGGAATCAACAAATAAGTGTTTTCAAACTTTAAAATTTGCAATGATATACTGTAATGTTTATAAAATATTAAAAAAAAAACTTAATTTTAAAATATGAAATATAAACATACCCATTGGCCACAATAACAGCATCAAAATATTCAACAAGTTCTTCATTTTTCTGTAAATTATTAGCTTTTACTACCCAGCCTGATTCTACAGGTGAGATACTTATTACATGGTGGTTAAACTGAAAATTTTAAATTATTATTATTTATTATTATTAAAATTATTATTTTAGACTAAGTAACAAGTAGAGAATAAAATTTAAAAAAAAGTAAATTCCTACTGAAGTCGACAAAGAATAATTTTATTGTATAATTACAGCTAAATATTGAAATCTTGTCGCTGTTCATGACGAGCTGATTGTTAATTCTTATTACACTTTTGCTATTACTTGTGACCAGACTTTTTATTAACTAAAAGTTGTTAAATTGTTAACATACACTTGAAACGTTTTCGTCTTACGACTTCTTCAGCCACCTCGGCCTTCTGGAGGCTGAAGAAGACGTAAGACGAAAACGTTTCCTCCAAGTGTAAGTTAACAATTTAACAACTTTTAGTTAATAAAAAGTCTGGTCGCAAGTAATAGCAAAAGTGTAATAAGAATTACAGCTAATATAAATATGTATATACATATGACAGAATAACAATATTAAGTGACAAAATAAAAGCAAATTTTCTTTCAATTTTCCATTTCTATTTTTATGAATAGTGTTGGACTATAATTTTTGTTTGTTACTATTTATAAGCTATCTTTTTTTTCTTCGCTTCCGTATTGTTGTTTCTTTTCACTTGCCTTTCACAATGGCCGTTTGTGAAGCAATGTTTGACACCGTTAATCCAGTTTGTTTGTTACTATTTTATTATTTTCATCCAATTTTAATCTTAGAGCATTATTTATGATATTGTGTGGTAACCACGGAAACAATTTAAGGTTGTACAATGGAGATTTCTACTAAAACCAGATGGGGGCAAAGAAATATTCATATACATCTTCGAGAAATACACTTCTAGTTATGTAAAAGTTGGCTCAGTGTTAAAAGCGCTAGAGTTTTAACATTAATATACTCAGTTCGAGTCTGACCTAGTATCTTCAAACTTTTATAATCTCATTAATCAATAAATATTTGAATAAACTGTGCGGAACATCGTCATACAATATAGGTATAAAAAATGTATTTGAAGCTGGTTGGATGAATAAATATGTATTTTATTAACAATTGAAAATTTGTACAAGATGTATATTAGGATAGTGAGAGCTAATAGAAGGAATTTAATAAAAAGGAATTATGAAGTTTTCATAATGTAAATGTGTTATTTGGAACCTGCACAGATTTAACAGCATCTTTGGTTTTCTAACAGTATATGATTTCATATTGTGATGACCAATTTTAATCAGTCTTTAATATTCTTTCATTGAAAAAAATTAGTCTTGATAATCTCCTAGTAACTACTAGGCTTTATCAATATTTGTCCTACAAGTTTTCATTCATGAAATTATATTTGAAACACGGTTATTACCATAAGCAGCTGTTAAAAATGTTTTAATTGAAAATTGTTTTAATGGTTAGAAAAATTGTTTAATTGTTTGGTTAGAAATATGACCAGCCTCGGGTCTGTCCTAATCCTCTGCGCTTGTAAGGGTGGGTGGGCGTGCCAGTGAGAGAAACTGATCTGGCGTCCAGAAGCATTTGCATTTTGCTATTGGTATACTTGTTATACTGCTATTTTGTTATGGACTTACTTGTGAATATTGATTTTTCAACCATCATTAAATTATTAAAAATGTAATTATATATGGGAAAATTATAAAAAATTTTAGGTGTTAATAAAAAAATATTAATAAGAATTATAATTAGTATGTATCATACAGATACTTTAGAGAAGAATGTAAAAACGATTTATAGGTTTTTAGAATGAATTGTTCTTAAATTTTAAGTATTGAATAAATACACAAAGTAATAATTAGAAAAGAGATTATAACATTGAGTTATTGGGTTGTATATATTGTGATTTTCGAATAACTTATTTATTAATTCACTAGGTAAAAACCACTACTTATTGTTATTTCTCAACAGATGTGTTTTACACTTAGTCAATGCATTATAGCAAGCAATATTGGATCATTCTATTTTTAAACATGTATTGAAGTAATTATACTGACCTTGACATGTTTGTTTATTTTAAAATGATCTATATAACTGTGAAAGTAGTCCAAAACGTCTTGAGCATTTACGAAAGATTTGTTTTGTTTCCATGGGAACCCAGGAAATTCCATAGTCTCTTTTGGTAAATTTGTCCTACAATTTGATCAAAGTTACTTTAGAATAGTTAATGTTTAGTTAGACAGTATTATGTATATAAATTATTAGTCAACCAATTTGGTATAAATTAATGTTTCAAAATTTTCACTGTCATTGCCAAGAAAGGGTAAAATCTGTTTCAGAAAGTGTTGATCAACTAAATAATTGGAATATTGGCAAATTTTTGAGAAAAGTTGAGGTAGTGGAAAGAAAAAATGAAAATTGTAATAATTTTAGTAACATGGAAATTGATTGCTGTGAAATATTTTTAAGAAAGAAAATAAATTTTTCTGATTTTTAAATCATGGGGAATAAATAAATTTTAATATTTTTTAGAACACTATATGGGCTATATTAAAAAAAAGAAGAAATTATATTTTCCAAAAAATACTAATAACAAAAATAATTTTTCATCAGAAAGCAAAAATATACTAACTGTAGTTTAGAGAGTATTATCTATGGGGTCTGGTATTTATGATATTTACAATAATTTTAAGGGTGGAGATAATTTTTAGTGAACTAGCAATGGTGGGAAATGATAAAATTGCAAGTACAGAATTTACTTCTTGATGGTCTTCAGATGTTTTCTCTACATTTCCATTTCCAATATTCATCAGATAAACATTCTCATATTTTTACTTTTCATTTTTACTTTCTCATTTAATTACACTTTTGGTATCAACTTGACAAAAATCACTACTGACCAATATTTTTCAGCAGACGGGTTTTGCACTAGGTCAGCGCATTGTTCAATGCTGTGAGTCTCAATCAAGTCTCTTGCTCAGGTGTGTTGTGTTAGTGTGAGTCTGTGGTGTATTGGTGTTCTGTAGTGTGTTATTGTTCGTAGAGTAGTTGCTAATTATGCGTTCAAATATAGTATTTGAATGTGAATGTGTTTTGTCGTTTAGAATGTATTGTAGATAGTATTTGTGGTGTTTGTATATCTCGTAGTTTTCTGTTGTGTTTAGTTTTTTGTTTTTTTCGATGTAGTGTAGGATTTTTAGATTGGTGTCTATGTTAGGCTGTGAGTATAGTGTGTTTTGTATGTATATGGTGAAATTTGAACCGGGTTGTCTCTTTTATTTGTTTGTTGTATCTTGTGGTAAAGGTTCTCCCTATTTGTCTTATGTAAAAGCTGGGGTAGTCATTGAATGTAATCTTAAATACTCCTGCCCTATCGTGTTTATTCTGGTGATCAATAACACATCACAGAAGACCAATACATCACAGACTCACACTTGAGCAACAGTGTTGTCCATGACTCACCACATTGAACAATGCACAGACCTAGTGCAAAACGCGTCTGCTGATAAATATCAGTAAGTAGTGGTTTTTTTGCCAAGTTGATAGAAAGTGTAATTATAGAAAAACCTCAAGGTGTACAACGCAAAAACTGCAAGTAATATTGATACTGTAAAATAAATATTTTACTGTGTACAATTATATCTGTACTATGTGTAGGAAAAGATTTGGAAGAATAGAGAAATATTTGTTAGAAAAAATTAACTTTGCACCATCTGATTTATAGATCTGTTAAAGCACTTTTTAAAAACAATTGTCATTGTGATATTTTTAATTCTACCCAAATAAGACTTTTTGGATTAAAAGACACCAAATGTAAAGAATTACGTTAATATTTCTTCAATGATTATACAATTCATAAATTTAAATGTAGAAGTATTTAATAAATTTAATTTATAAATATAAATTATTTTATAAAGCACAATGTACTATATACCGTAAATTCTTGAACATAGACGAATGTATAGGTAGACCATAAATATCATTGCCAGTTTCATCTGTGTAGTTCCAAGTGCCTCCTAGATTGTCTGACTGTTCATAGACAACACAAGTCATTCCACTGCCTGGTGCAGTTATATGTCTTGCTGCACACATCCCTGAAGCACCACCTCCTATTACTGCTATATGCATCATGTATCAGTATGAAAAAGCTGCAAAAACATGTTTCCAGTCGTATGAGCATACTGATACTTTTAAGATAAGATACTTTAAAACATTTGTAATATTTGTGAAGTAATAAATTTTATCTAAAAACTGTGAATATAATTGAAATAATTTTCTTGAAAATCTTCTCCAGTGCTTTTGTCTCCCGTTCAAAATTACAAATTTCACCCCTTAAACATATACATTTTGAATACATACATTTATAAATATATATTTGAAACATATATTTATTTATGTTATAAATTTAATTATAATATATATAATTAAAATTATATAATAATATTTTATAAAATTAAACTAGACAAATTTCCTAACAAATTTTTTTTCCTGCCAGTCCTTGGGTCTTTGGTCATCTGGCTTCTCACTTCTCAGTAGAGACATAAATGTATAATTATAATGTTTATTGTACTTTCATAGGAATCATTTTTTTTTAACTTAAACTGAGACTAAACTCAAAGCAAATTTCACAATTTGGGCCATCAACAAACTCGCCTGCAGAACCAGAATCTTTGACCATGTTAAATAATCTTTTATACTGAACAATTAGGATCTTTTAGGTCTGTATTTACTATCTGAAGATCTGAATTACTTCATCCGAATCACTTTACCTACTTAAGCCAATACCAGCCTTTGACAACTGTGCTATTTGGAGTCAACAATTCCTGTAAAGACCAGGTAAGGTTTGTAATTGGTCGAGTACTTGGTAGAGTACTGATAGTACTTAATCAAACATTTCCCAACTAAGTAGCACTAGCCAGTGGGATAGCCAGAAAATAGTTTTGGGGGATATAATTATAACTTATCAATACAAAAATGCTTTTTAAAATGAAGAAAGAGAGAAATAAATGTATTTAAGTAGAGAACAAACAATTTGTTGCCAATTCAATTGATAAATAAACATTCTTCACTTAAAAACTAACCAGTGACATGATGAATTATTTAGATGGTATTAACTTGTGTTTTGGTTTTTAGATATCTTGTACACCTATTTTACTTTACTAAATTTCAGGAGGATATGTACCAATATCCACCTGCTGGCTGTGCCTCTGGCACTATCAGACAACTGACATTGTATAACTGTCATTTACTTAAGTAAATATAATGTTGAAGTAAATATTGTTCTCCTTTCTCCATAAGAGTAAATTAAACAGCAGATCCCAGGTTGCCAACAACTGGTGGTATTTTTCAACGACTCCTAATCAAGAATGATTATACTCGCACAAGGCTCTGAATTACCTCACAGTCTAAATATGATTGCAATAAATATTTAATAATCAAGCCTACATTTTGTTTGCATTTAAACAAAATATAACTAAAATGAACATATGGTTGTATTAAGTTCAAAATATTAGCGGTAAACAAGGACCTAACACAAAAAATAGACATTTAACAACAAAATTGACACTTATGTAACAATTATTATTCAAAATTATTTTTCTCACTGATGATCGGAAATGGGGAATTTTTAAATTTTTTTGGAGAAAATCAGTCACAACTGACTAAAATTTTAAGAGTTTAAATTAATTAGTACCTACAGTTGTTAGTTTCAAATGGGTTTGACTTGAAAATTGAATAAAGATAATAAAATACCTATAAATCAAACCTTATATGCAGTAAACATTTAAATAAAAGTACATATGTTACGTTTTGATAGATTTGGCATTGTGTTAAGTGAAAATGTAGAAAAAAAGAAAGATGGTGGAATGAATAGAAGAGTGCTTACAAGGAGTATCTGGTTCTGACGACTCTCGTCATAAGGAAAACAAAGATATTTCTTCATGTGAAGAATCCACAGTCTAGCATATGAAAAAAATTCTTCCACGAATTTAAACTTGTAGTTAGTGACAGTCCTGAAATGGAGCTTTGTGCCATGACCAATGGTACCAGTCTTGTGTCTGATTATAAGGCCGGAACTGGTGACCGTCCTGCCCCTGGGGCAAGACAAACTCCAACCAGTCACTACAGTTTTTACCATTTTCCCAGAGCTACCCAGAGCCAGTAGAGCCTTCCGAATGGCCAGATTTCAATCTCTCAATACCCTGTCTGATTAATATTGTCCAGGTAGTGGGGAATAAATTTCACTACAAACCTTGACACATAGGATGTTACAAATCATATTAGTATGTTACACCTGCCTATAGTAGCACTTTCTTCTTTGATTATTGAGCACAGCTGTTTTGTGAGATGTGGCCCATTGTTAACTCACACTGTAATGAGTTTATTTACAGTCTAAGATGACAATGGGACACATCTCCAAAAACGACTGTGCTCAATAATAAAAAAGTAATTGCCATGGTAGGCAAGTGTAACATACTAATATTATGTTCTAGTGTGTTTAGTGAAAAACTAGTAGCTCAACAGAAGGTGTTGTAGTAGCTCACCATAAATTTGTTAAAACATCAATTGATAGGGAAATATCAGCTTTAGTAAAAACCATGGGTAGAGTTAAGGGGGAGCAAGAAGAGGCACTGCCCCCCAACTTTCTGGATAGGTGTAATATTTTTTATAATCTTTTGAATAGAATGAACTCATTTAAATACTATAAATAATGATAGTGGTGACAAGAAATATACTTAGCAGTAGCAGTTGTTATTTTGATCGTATACGTTATTTTCTAAATATGACTATAAGTTCAAAGTAAAACTTTATTTTAATCTTACAAGTCATAATGTTTACACTGGAATTTTAGGAATTGTTTCAGAAGAAGTTTTGTATTCAATGTTATGTTTCTTGTAGATAGAAATCAGACTACTTTCAGACTTAGACTATAACTTTGCAAAATTCGAAAAAAAATTAAAAATTTTAAATTTTGCAAAGCTATAAATCTAAAAGCGCCCGATTTGAGTTTACGAGAAACATTGTTGAATACCATAGCCTAACTTACCAATTAAAAAGTAGTTTAAAACACGTACAGTATAATGTAAGGTTTTGGATGTCAACAAGGTTTTAAATGTTCTCTATTTTTTTGGGGTAGCCCCTGGACTCCATTTGATAATCCTAGGGCAATCTTGTGCCCCCCAGAACGAAACTTGTAACTCCACCCATGGTAAAACTTAGTGAGAATTTGGTTGGGAGGACATGGATGATATTAACAAAATTATAAATGTTAAACCTAAACGACCATAAATTTTTAATTATAACAATAGAACATTTAATAAAATTATGACATAACGATTTACACTCATTTAAAATTTTGTGTTAATCTTATGGGTGTGTTTGGTGAAGAAAGAGATATTGGTGTAGCCTACATCCTTTTGCACTGTAAATCTCTTAAACGTTCTATTTAGGAATGTTTTTCAAACAAATAGAGAAGTCTCCATAACTTAAAATGATACAAATTGGACAAACAAAGTGTTTACAATATATAATATAACCGACATTACCTGAAATGTACCTTTTGAAAGATTATAAAGTCATTAGCGAGCTTATGAGGTCAACTCTAGGTATGTTTATTTGATGGACAAAGTTCTCCGAATTAAAGCTGATAAAGTTTTGGTTCACTGGTTAGAGTTTAAAAACAGTGAAGATTTATGTATATCTAAAATGGGTTTAATACTTATAATTACGAAGTACTATTATAGATTGTTCGTAGACCTCTCAAGATCAGGCAATAACTTTCCATGCACCTGTGCTAACGTTCTCTACCTTTAGCAGATCGATGTTATTAACAGTACGTTTGTCCTCGTTCCCTACGATTTAAAGGACTTGAGAGATATTCTTCAAATTGTAGAAAACGAGGGACAAATGTAGACTACTGTTAACCTTCAAGGGAGCGCATAGATTTTCAAACAGGAGAGGGTGCTTGAGGAGGTTATTTCGCCCAAAAAACCGTTTTTAACTTTAAATGGTTTTCGTTTTTATATTTGGGTAACTTTATAGTTAAATACAATATAAATACATTGTAAACAATTTCAGACATCATTATTGTACAATTTTGAATATCTAAATGTCATTTTTCTAAAAATATTTTGAATTGTTAAAATGTATACTAGACCATTGCTTTCATTACGGGAAAGGCGTTTGCGGGTTATTTTTCTGTAATAAAGTAATTAAACGTCAAAACATAAAAATATTTAATCATGATAGTACATATATAAATTTGAAATTAAATATAATATCTAGTGAAAATAAAGAATGTTTTACTTCAAATTTATAACTCTACAATTTAGTAGATGTAAAAAATATTGCCTTTATAATACAATAGATTTTACAGTAAAATAAAACTAGCAGAAACTTTGTCTTTGTTAAAAAAAATAACTTATAATTGTTCATTTCTAAGCTCACTAGTCACGACTAGTGTCCCATGACACTACTCTCATGAGAATTATGTTTCTTCTTTCTGTCCTCCATTGCCTTACTGGTTCAGTATACCACAGGATCTTTTGGTTTTTACTAAAACATGCTTTTCCCCATAACCAAACTGCACTGTAATTGCTTCCTACCGGTTTTTTAGCTCAATTTTCTCTATAACGTCAAAATTGACAGATTTTCAACAAATTGGCTACTTTCGTTATTTTTAAATTCACTTATTATGTCTTCATTTGTTTCATTTTCAATTGCATTCACGTCTTCGTCAGGTTCATCATCTGGCAAAGACTCGTTTTCATCAGAACTATCAAAAAGCAGTGGCGGCTCCTGCCCAATTACGTACATTGGCGGGGCTCATGACAAGGAGTCTCCCCAGCTTTACGAGGTGCGGAGAAAATTTTGAAATTTGATACCCATTTAACTCGTTTTATATTCTAAGCACCTACAACTTTTATTAAGTTATACTTATTGATTAATATATTAACATTGCTATAACTAATAGACGTATTACGGTGTGATTTACGAAATGTTGTAAGGTTGGGTAGTTAAGTGATCGCCTATTGGTTGCTAAAGCGTCGAGTACTCAACGAGTAGTGTGAATCATGTTTTACTTTTAAGAGTATATTAGGCCACTATGTATGCCCATCAAAGGATCTATAAATGGAAACAATACTTATCTAGTACACAAATATTATTCTTTAAAATGAGTTTTGGCGGTTTCAGCTTATTCCATGTACACTCAATGCACTAGTCTGGGGCTCTCTGCTGTGAGCCCCGCGCGGAGCTTGCGGCTAATTTCGTGCGTCAACTGCTAAATATTTTATGGTTTTAACATTACTTAAATAATTCTAAGCTCTTCTTAACCTAGTTTAAGATAAATGAATATTAATTAAAAATTAATTTTTGGGAGGGCTGCGCCCCAGAGGCCTTTTGGACAAACCGCCACTGTCAAAAAGCTGTCTAACAAAATTTCCGGTAGGCCGTATTTCTTGAATTTCCTCTTTTTCGACACTGCCCAGCATTTTACGAATTATCTCCTCTTCAAATGGAACAACAGTAAAATGTGAAACGTAGATACTAAAAAGACAAACAACACTAAAATAAGAATAAGAACAAAAACAATAATGATTTAACTCCAAAAATTCTTTTGTAATGTAAATAGCCGCACACGAGGAACTCAGCAAAAAGGGCGCTTGCGGACGAATCCTCCGCAATCTGACCGCAAGTGACAACGATTAAATTAACACTAACGCTACGAGGAAAAAATTAACAAAGCTAGGTTGGGACGTTTCCGAGAATGCAAATTGTGGAGTAACGAGCTGGAAATACACTTCTGACAATTTGAAAGACGTTATCTTAACAAATAATGATAAGTGTGGAGGAAAACTCCGCATTCGCACTCTCGAAGGTTAATAACATCGATCTGCGGAAAGTAGAGAAGGTTAGCACATGTGAAGGAAAGCATGAAAAGTTACTGCCTGACTGTAAGATGAATAGTGACTGAACTGTCTAATTGCAGTGGACGTGGGGTTCAATCTGTTCACTCAACTCAACGGTTCGAGGTTTAAGAGCGTGTTTATATTTTCAAAGACGTTAAACAGAAAAGGTAATTTTCGGAATACCCTTCATTAATTATTTAAAGTTCGATTTAAATGAAGAAATCATGGAACGTAATAAAGTATGACCTATTTATATATATATATATATATATATATATATATATATATATATATATATATATGTGTCTTATATATATATATATATATATATATATATATATATATATATATATATATATATTCGATGACGTGGGCTGGAAGAACATATTTGATACATATTTTGCGATTGTACGTCACAACGTGATCAATTTTATTTACATTGGTCATAGTTATAACAAAGTCTCTAAAAAGCTATTAAGAGACAATGAAGCATAATTTTTTATGTTCAAACAGTACGAGGCAAATACGAGAATTGTCTGCAATGATCACGTCAGCGCAAAGATAGACTACAAAATGTTAAAACACACATTCGTCGATTTTAGTAAAAGTTGATAGCTTGCACTCCGACAGAAATGGAGAAACAAAGCAACATAGTAAAGGAAACTAAAGTGCTGAGCGATACTGTCAGAAGAAAGAACAGGCTGAGATGTTGGGATATCTGGAGGCCACTTTTAAACAAATACAAAATATGAAACACACTTCTGAAAACATCAAGTTTAAATTAGTCCAAATAATATAGAAATAGTCCAAATAATATAGAAAAACAAGTTATATAATACTTTTTGGGTCAATTTATTCTTAAAACAACACAGAAAATTTTTGTCTTAGGTTCTTTTTATTTTACAATTACAATTATTATAAATATGTATATACGAGAATATAGGTTATGTACATATGTCAGATTAACAATATTAGGTGGCAAAATAGAAAGCGAATTTTCTTGCAATTTTCCTTTTCCTTTGGTTTGTTACTATTTATACGCTTTCTTTTTTTCGTTGCTTGCAATATGTTGTAGTTTCTTTTCGCTTTCCTTTCGCATTGTCCGATTGTGAAGCAAGGTTCTATACCGTTAATCCAGTTTGTTTGTTCATTATATTCTTTTTATTCATTTTTATCATAGAGCATTATTTATGATATTGTGTGGTAACCATGGTAACAATTTAAGGTTGTGCAATGGAGGTTTCGACGACAACCAGATGAGAGAAAAAGAAAAATTCATACACATCTATGAAAAGTACATTTCTAGCCATGGCTCCCTGCCAAAAGCGCTAACTTTGCACATGAAGATACTTAGTTCAAATACAAATTGGACCCCCCAAATTTTTATAATTTAATTATTGGATAAACGTTTGAAAAAACTGTATTGACATTAATTGTCATCCACTATAGGATAAAAAAATGTATTTGAACTTCATTGGATGAAAATGTATTTTATTAACGATTGAAAATTTGTACAAGATAGGTCTATATTAAATAAAAACAACTTCTTACCACAAATTCAACAATTTTTATTTCAACCTAATGTACATTTCGATTACAAAGTAATCAAAGATGATTACTAAATATAAACATTTACGCCACAGTTGCTTCAAGTTGTTATTAAGATAGGTCTATATATATCAGGAGAGTGTGAGCTAATAAAAGGACTTTAAAAACACCATCTCAACGGAAACGGTTCACTATGAATTTTTAAGAATTCCTTTTGGCTATAAAGTAGCCTTTCTACGAATCATAGAATTAGGAATGATATTTTGAGAGGAATTCAGAACAAAACATGGTTAGTTTATTGGACGAGATTATAGTTTATTCAACCAAGCTTCAAGAGCATGAGGAAGTGTTTGACAGACTACGCAAGGCTAACTTTAAAACACAGATAGACAAAACCGAATCTTCAAAAACTAAATTGCTTTGAAACTTGAAGACAAATGTGGTGAAACGAACCTTTGCTGCAAAGAATTTAATTTAAGTACTGAAGCCAGTAGCTTCACAGTACTTAGCCAAATACAAAAGGGCACATATTTACCTACACTTACTCCAGTCGTACGTTAAATGATAGTGAAACCAATAATTATTCACCAATAGAAAAGGAGTTGTTCACTATTCTATGGCCGACAACATATTTTAGAACCTATCCACAAGGTAAAAAATTAAAAAAATTTCTGATTACGAACCTTTACAATCGATGTTTTCTATTGAAAAAAAAACAAATTAAAATCCTTATCGATAAAGGCGTAATTACTACGACTATGAAGTAGTCTACAAAAAGGGTAAATTAAACCAGAAATCCAACGCGCTTTTGAGAACACATTATAACTTTAATGTTAACGGCAACAGCCAAGAAACGTTAGTATCAACAAATAATGAAGATATTTACCAAACAATTAAGGTACAGATCAATAGGTGCATTCGAATTAAAAGGGAAACAATGTGTTAGGAATAACAATTCTAGTTGAAATAGTAAATTTTGGAAAAATGGGTCATTTTGTCCCTTGCAAAACACGAATCCTGGAAGGTTAAAATAAATCACATATTTAACAACAGTAAGATCAGATTTACAGTAAAAGTATCCGAGAATTATTAACAGTATCATAAATTTCCGAAAAGAATATTTAGAACCAAGTGTAAAATAAAGTCTTTATTGTGAAAGTGACTTCTATGAAAGATTCACAACTTGTTTAGCCATACATTTTAAAAAATTATTAACAATGGGTAGTTAAACGGACAACAAAATTGATAGATGTAACTGGAGAAGAGCATATTCAAAAAAATTTTAGAAAACTATAATATGGGAAAAAACCAACCATTTTATGTCCCAAGTATATAGTATTACTTTTTTAATTATTGACTAAATATTTGAAAAAAACGTATTAACATCAATTGTCAACAACATTTGTACAAAAAATATATACCAGGAGAGTGCGAGCTAATAGAAGGAATTTAAAAGCTAGTAATATAAAAATATGTATTTCTTAAAGTAAATTCCTACGTAAATCAACAAAGAAAAAATTTATTTTAGCTTTTTAAAATTTTATACGAAAATTAGTTTCACAATTAATATAAATATGAATACACACACACACACACACACACACACACACACACACACACACACACACACACACACACACACACACACACACACACACACACACACACACACACACACACACACACACACACACACACACACACACACACACACACACACACACACACACACACACACACACACACACACACACACATATATTTAATAAATTAAAAATATTTCAAAAACAAGAATAGTTTTAATGAATATATTTATTCTAAAGTACATATGATTTAAATTTGTAAAAATATTTTAATAGATAATTTTTTTCCTGAAGATGCTGATACTATTTTATTGGCGAAAAGCTTTGAATAAATATATTCATTAAAAGTATTCTTGTTTTTGAAATATTTTTAATTTATTAACTTTATATACAAGAAATCATATCACCATATTTAATATATATATATATATATATATATATATATATATATATATATATATATATATATATTTTCTTTTATATGCTGATACGTATTTCTTCACGGATCGAAAAATATGATGAATAGTTATAATCTGGAGTACATCCGTTCATTCTGCAGTGTATGAAATCGCAGTACCGACGTCTCGCTAGAATCTCATCCAGCATTGACGAGATGAACCCAACAACACAGTTGATGAGCGAGTGACTCAACTGTTGTTGGGTTCACCTCGTCAATGTTTAATGAGATTCTAGCGAAACGTCGGTACTGCGATTTTATGCACTGCAGAATTAACGGATGTACTCCAGATTATAACTGTTTATCATACACACACACACACATCTATCTATCTATCTATCTATCTATCTATCTATATATATATATATATATATATATATATATATATATATATATATATATATGTATATATATATATATATATAAATATGTATATATATATATATATATATATATATATATATATATATATATATACAGTAAACTCCCGATTATCCGTGGAATCTGTTGGCCCGGCAACGCCGGATAACGAATTCCCCGGATAATCCGTTATGAACAAAGAATACGCAAAACGATCTATAATTCGTTATTATACCACAAGTTACACAAATAATGACCCCGGTTAATGCAATTCACAAATAATCTTCAGAGGACAAAATAAATACAGAAAATAATTTAAAATATCGATGTATTTGACGGATTATAACATGTACATTTATATGTCTAACTATTTACAATATGTACATAAGTATATGTCAAAAGTAAGTATGTATGTACATATGTAATCGCATATGTAATGTTGCACAGTGTCTACTTGTGTCACGAGTGTCACAAAGCCATAAAGATCGATAATGTATATGACAGACATGGATAATGCATATGTCACGTCCTAGACTATTTATAGCCGAGATTAGCTGACATTTGTTTACAATCTTATGATACACATTAGGTTTTCGGGGGTCCAAGCATTTTGTCGTTGTCTCTTATATACAGTAATCTGCTCGCCCCTTTTATTTCGCTGGCCCGCGTCAAGTTGCTTCCCTTTCAATGCAACAATTAGTACGTACATATTTACATATCTATTCCCTTCATCGTAATTTCTATTAAGTCGTAATGTATTTACGTCGTAATTCACCGTTTGGAAATTTAAACACATGAATTTGATTGGAATAAAAATTGGATATTTGTAAAACAATGGCAGACCCCGGATAATCCGCAAACCGGTTAATCCGCCCACGGCTAATCGGGAGTTTACTGTATATATATATATATATATATATATATATTTATGACAAAAAGTATATATATATATATATATATATATATATATATATTATATATATATATATATATATATATATATATATATATATATATATACATATATACATATATATTAACTGGCAAAATAGAAAGCGAATTTCCATGCACTTTTTCATTTCCTTTCTATGTATGGTGTTATACAATTATTATTGTTTGTTTCTATTTATTTATTTATTTTCACTTTCTTTTTTTCGTCGTTTGCATTGTGTTGTAGTTACTTTTTGCTTTCCATTCGATTTGTCCGTTTGTGTAGCAAGGTTCGATAAGTTAATCCAGTTTGTTTATTTTGTTCTTTTCATTCATTTTTAATCCTAGAGTGTTATTTATGATATAATGTGACAACAATTTAAGGTTCTACAATGGAGTTTCGATGACAACCAGATAGGGGCAAAATACAAAATCCTATACATCATTCAGAAATAGATTTTTAGCCATGGGAAAGTTGGCTCAGTGCCAAAGCGCTATACTCTGAACATGTAGATACTCTTTTGAATCCGAACCTAGACTCCATAAATTTTTATAATTTAATTATTGAATAAATATTTCAAAAAACCGTATTAACATCAATTGTCATCCACTACAGGTTAAAAAAATGTATTTGAACTTGTTTGGATGAATAAAACCGTATTTTATTTACGATTGAAAATTTGTACAAGATATATATAAGAAGTGTGTGCGCTAATAGGAGGAATTTAATAATATGGATATCTGACTGTAATTTATAAAAATACTTATTAATTTAAAAAACTTCAGTTAATCAAATTCTTAGGTTTGGACACTACACTAGTTGTAATTGTAATGGATTACAAATGTATATTTTTATTTGGAAACAGAATCCTATTCGGAATAACAGACAATTGGGAATACACTGTGAAGGAAATCTCTAAAAAAATCAATAATGGGGTTCCAGAAATGTCACAATATATGGCAATATTACCGCAGCAAAAGATATTTAAAATTAGGACAGAAAGAAACGAGGAACCAGACGAAACTATCTATTTACTCACTGAAACCAATATCGCAAACTCCTATTTAAATAAACAACTACACCATTCATCAATAACTAAGGGTGGACATCTAATATTTCTGGTTGCTTCTGGACTACATCTTCAAGTGAGCCAACAAACACCCTTTTCAATCAAAGAACTTTGACTTGGGTAGAATGAATTTAAACACGATTTTGGCAATTCCACAAGATGTCGTCACAACTAGGATCAGGATCTGGACGATCTTATAGGTAAAATTTTATAAGCTGGCACTTGATGGCTGCTGGCCTTGGCGAGAGGCTGAGGACGAGGGGGGTGGAGGTGCTCACAGGTCATTTCCAAAAATACATCGACCCTTGGACTTTCGCCGACTCATAGGGTTGACTCATTATTTTATTACTTATTAATACTTTTTAATTTTTAGTGAAAATAACAAATTAAAATAGGGCGTTCGCGGAAGCGTACTAGTAAGATTGCCAAAGAGTTGGGACTGATAGGCCGCAATTTATGACGGATGACGACAGTACCTGATTTTTTATAGACGACGAAAACACAATACCTAAGAGCCAAGTGCCAGCTTATAAAATTCGACCTGATATGCCAGCTTATATGGAAGCCTTCTGACATGCATCAGGTATTTAGCGTATAGAAGATTCCAGATGAAGGACCAACTCAACATCTCCCGGAAGTTTTATTTAGGGATGGAGTTATATAACCAGTGGTGAGAGCGGCGTTCCCATTCTGCGTTTTCCAAAAATCCTAAATGTTATTAGGCGACCATAACTTTACAGATCATTGCTAGTTGCTTAAAACCAATAAAACAAATGAACTGTTTGGTTACACGCTGTTTTTAAGGGTAAACATTGGTGTGCGTTTCGGACCCCACCTGGGGCAGCTTTTCGCGGGAGTATTCTGGATCATCCGATGTTAGTCGCTCCATAAAAGAATACGAGCGTTCCTCTCTGGAAACTTTATTACAGCGTATACAACCTACTTTAGCCTTGAGTTAAATAGACAGCGTTAGTGTAAAGCATATTTATTGTAGACTACCATAAGATAAGCAGGTGTGTATAAATCCTAGAATACGTTGAACCAAGATCTCAAATCTTAAAAGGTGCTGCGTATGGATAACGCTCGTAAATACTGGCCACCTCTGGGAGCAACAGATTAATAAAATCTTAATTGTAATTGAGGTTATTTTAATTCTATTAATGAAGTTGAACAGAAAATAACAACGTCTTAAGAAACGACGTAGTTATATTTACGTTGTGTACGTATTCCTTCAAGGCTGAATAGTTAATTCTGTATTGCATAAATCCATTTCCGACTCTTCGCCAGAATCTCACCTAGCATTTCCGCGTTGATCCCAATAATTAATTGTATAAGTGCGAGTCAATGCGTCAACTGCTGTTGGATTTACTTCGTCAATGCTAGATTAGATTCTGGCAAAACGTCTGAACTGTGATTTACGCACGACAAAACGAACGGGATGTATTCCGGATATTAACAATATATTCCGGATATATATATATATATATATATATATATATATATATATATATATACTACATATTATAATTCATGTATTTGTATTTTGACTTAGTTCTTTATTAATACACAAGATTACATATTGCGATATATAAGATTATAAATAAGAAAATACAAGATTATTTTTAAATTATATATTATACCAAACATTTCACCAATAAAATAAGTATTAGCATCTTCATGAAAGATAATGATATAGTCTAACCTAATAAGATGTTAATATTTATTTTATGGGCGAAAAGATTTTAAAAAAAGGTTATATCATTGCTTTTCCTAAAGATGCTAATATTATTTTACTGGCGAAATGCTTTGAATAATATATAATTTAAAACTATTCTTGTATTTGAAATGTTTTTATTCATTTACTATGTTACAAGAAAACGTACCACTATATTTAATATATATATATCATCCCCCCCAGTTAACAAAAATGTATTTGAACTTAGTTGGATGAATAAAAAGTATTTTCTTAACGATTGGAAATTTAGATAAGATATATAAATAAATATAGGAAGTTGTGAATTAATAATAGGAATTGAATGAATTCATATTTGGAAAAACTGTATCAACTTCAAGTGTCATCTAGTACAAGTTAAAAAATATGTATTTGAACTCGAGTGGATGAATAAAAAGTATTTTACTAACGATTAAAAATTTGAACAGTATATATATATATATATATATATATATATATATATATATATAGCCTATATATATATATATATATATATATATATATATATATAAAGCTATAAATCATTAATAAATAATTCTTGTACTTGAAACCTCAGTTTTTTTTATTATTGTACAAGAAAACATATTATATATATATTTATATAATATTATAATTATTATATATATATACATATACATATATATATATATATATATATATATATATATATATATATATATATATATATATAGAGAGAGAGAGAGAGAGAGAGAGAGAGCCTTTATATAGGGGAAAGTTGGACAAAACAGGGTAGTCGGACAGAACGGGGTACTTAGTTATGTAGGCCCAGTACGGGCTGCTATATTCCGGATTTGTAAGAAACTACTTTCAGTTAGATGGTAAGTCACGTTGTAGACAGTTGGTAAGAATCCATTGTGTATGAAAGGCGTGTAAAAAATAGTTCTGTTTCATTTGGCGTTTTCAGATCTTCCTTCTTGAATATTTAATGATCTTTGGATCGTATTGTTGAGATCGTAACACAGGATAGAGAAACGGTAAGCATACTATTTTATTCAGTATTTATTCTAGTTTCAAATAGATTAATTATTTTTGAATTTTGTTTGCTAATTGAAGTGATTAATTAGGTTTTGTGATGTAGTGCGCAGTTGGACAAAACAGGGTGGCTGATGGTTTGGCAGAACAGGGTACCCTGTTTTATCCAACTATTTTCTTTCTATTTATAGCCTGTATCTTTAGCGCTGTTTTAATAACTAGTTAATATTCTGTAGATATAAAGTTATTTTTAGTATGTTATTGTTGAGATTTTATATTAGCCTACATTATTTATATCTATTTCAGGTTTTTAAATCTTTAATGACGATATATTCCCCGAATATTTGTTTGAACCATCTCGAACAACAGATAAACAAGGTTTTGCCAGGTCTGCAGAACAGAGCTTAATTGACTCCACTACAATTAGTCCCAGTTCATCTAGCTGCCAGTCAGCGTTCAGAGTTTCACCAGCTGATATTCTTAAATTTCCGTCAGTAGATCAAGCAGCAGGAAGAAAGCCTTCTAGAGGTGGAAAGACAGCAATCCTTACATCATCTCCTTATAAAAATCAGCTACTTGCTCAGCAAAATCAAGAACAGAAAACTGGTAAAAAAAGAAAGAGAGCAATCAGAAAAACAGGCAACGGAAACAAAGATCACGATTTAGAAAAGGGAAGCTCGTCAAAAAGAACTTTATTCCCTGCCACAAAAATAAATGAATCAAGTAGCGAAGATGAAGAAGACAATGATGCCGCATGTCTTTATTATGACGAATTATATTCCAAGTCGGTATCTAATGAGGATTGGATTCAGTGTATGAACTGCAAAAACTGGGCTCATGAACAATGCAGTGGCACTGACAAAAACGACACCACATTTGTTTGTGATTTTTGAGGCTAAAATATTTATTAGTTTGATTAATTTTTATAGTTTTATTATTATTATTATTATTTAATTTCAATTCTAATCTTATAAGCACAACTCCCTGTCATAAGTAAGTTTTTATTGTAACCTACAGTAGGTAACTTTTTAAATGTTAATTTTTTTCTAGTTTTAATATGAATTATCAATTAATCCCATGCCTGTTTATATTACATTTTATTTCTTAAGGTGTGTTATGTAATGTAAAATGAACAGTATTACTATAAATGTTCAGAAAAAATCAATTTAAAATAAATAATCAACATTTTCACATGGAGTTAAATGAGTACCCGGTTTTATCCAACCGGTTGGACAAAACAGGGTGATTTACCATTTTACAAATAATATTTTTTTTTGAAAAAAGTGTAATTTAAAATCAAGTAAAAATGATTTTATTCTATTTAAGACATCATTAGTTAACTTTTTGCATGATAAATTTTAACTCAATTTTTATATTTAGTCCTCTAGAAGCAATTAAATTCTAAGTACCCTGTTTTGTCCAACTTTCCCCTATATATATATATATATATATATATATATATATATATATATATATATATATATATATATATATATATATATATAAAGCTATAAACCATTAATAAGTAATTCTTGTACTTGAAACCTCAGTCTTTTTGATTATTATACAAGAAAACATATTATATATATTTATATAATATTATAATTATTATATATATAGCAACTAGCGATGATCTGTAAAGTTATGGTCGCCTAATAACATTTAGGATTTTTGGAAAACGCAGAATGGGAACGCCGCTCTCACCACTGGTTATATAACTCCATCCCTAAATAAAACTTCCGGGAGATGTTGAGTTGGTCCTTCATCTGGAATCTTCTATACGCTAAATACCTGATGCATGTCAGAAGGCTTCCATATAAGCTGGCATATCAGGTCGAATTTTATAAGCTGGCACTTGGCTCTTAGGTATTGTGTTTTCGTCGTCTATAAAAAATCAGGTACTGTCGTCATCCGTCATAAATTGCGGCCTATCAGTCCCAACTCTTTGGCAATCTTAATAGTACGCTTCCGCGAACGCCCTATTTTAATTTGTTATTTTCACTAAAAATTAAAAAGTATTAATAAGTAATAAAATAATGAGTCAACCCTATGAGTCGGCGAAAGTCCAAGGGTCGATGTATTTTTGGAAATGACCTGTGAGCACCTCCACCCCCCTCGTCCTCAGCCTCTCGCCAAGGCGCGCAGCCATCAAGTGCCAGCTTATAAAATTTTACCTATAAGATCGTCCAGATCCTGATCCTAGTTGTGACGACATCTTGTGGAATTGCCAAAATCGTGTCTAAATTCATTCTACCCAAGTCAAAGCTCTTTGATTGAAAAGGGTGTTTGTTGGCTTTCCTTGCTTAATTCTACAGATGATTATTTTAGCAACTAACTGAATTTAATCTAAAGCCTCGTACTTTATGTTATAATATATATATATATATATATATATATATATATATATATATATATATAGAGAGAGAGAGAGAGAGAGAGAGAGAGAGAGAGAGAGAATGATAGAATAGAAGGAATTTGAAAAAAAAAATTAATTTACAAATGTAATCAAGGGAGCAATCTGTCCCTAAAAAGATTAAGAAAATTTGTAGGGCTTGACTAAATGGAAGTGTAGCCTATACCGTTTATTTATGAAGTAAAAGAATATACAAACTTCTATATATTGACTCATGAGCGCGTGCACACAACAATAATTCATAATTCTTTTATGTTGTCATAATAACAGCAAAAACAAAACAGTTCGGTGTATGAATTAATAATAAATAAAAACACTTACCCAAAAATACTATTAGACGACTGGAATGAAATCAGTCCTGGACTAATGTAATACCACTACAGTAGTTCCACTTCTTTGAGCACAGATAAATAAGGAGAAACCAATTAATTAAGTGACACTGTAACCTTCGCAGAATATGTGAAGGAATCTAGTTCCTGGTCAACCTTGATTACATTGACGTAATTAGTAATTTAACACTAATCAATAACACAGTGGTAACTTACTTCAATGTTATTATTTATGTTCAAATAATACGCTCTTATTTAGACCCGAGGCAGTGGTTGTTAACTTCTTGAACGAGTATGCATGTTCGAAAAGAAGGAATGCAGAAGATGTAATATAAAAATTAATAACACACTTGATTGTATACCAGAAAGCTAGAAATTTAATGTTTCCCTACTAATGTCAGGAACTAATTACAGATAAAAATAGAAATTTTAATCAAAGCTGAAAATCTAGATCGTTTATTGTTTGGTTTTTAAAATTTCTACTATTAGTTCATACTCTCCTTATATACGTATTCATGCATGACAACGTAGAAAATTCGAACTTCTTTAATTCGAAATTGCCGATAATTCGAAACTTTGAGTTCGTCCCTTGGACTTTATATACTATCAACGTAAATTATTTGTAAATACGTAATTCGAAGTTAAACTTCTCTAGTTTGAGGTTTAACTTCTTTAATTCAAAGTTTAACTCCTTTAAATGGAAGCTATTTCTTCGGAATATGGGCTCGAATTCTAGGGCCCTAGTAATCCCCTTCAAAGAACTCTCTGCGTTACGGTGATTTGGTGCGTAAGCAGTGACGGGAATTCTCCTTCAGGGTGTCTAGTAAGCTATCGAAAGTTATCGATAGACGCTCTGCTCAGTCAGCGGTCTGTTGTTACAGCAGTCTTTAAAGTGAAGATGTTCTTCCCGCCTGACGAATGGAAGGCCAATACGGACGTCACTTTTGGAGAATACGTTAATATAGAGGAACGAGTAGAAGTGTGTGGAGAACTTTCTGATCAAGATATTTAAGTAGAAGTAAAAAACAAAAAACCGTGCCGAAATGTCGGATTTAGAAGATAATTAAGTCCCCATGGCGTCGCATGGCTCATGGCGCATGGCGTCCCCATTCATGACAACTTAAGACGCTCTTCATCATTTGCGTAAATTTTGGCGGCACGTTGAAGGACAAACCAATCGTATTATTATATGTCCCTTCGTATACAAGTTTTATTTCAATATTTCAACGTGTACGTTTTATTGAAAATTTCACTTTAATTGTTAGCTCGTTCAATTTCCTACCTAGAAAATTTCATTTCGAAAGAAATTATTAAATACCATAAAGAAAAAACTACAGATATATTTTACCGACAAAATTATACAACGAACCCCTAGAAAATATTATGTTCATCATTTTACAGCCATATTTTAAGAAATTTATTGAAAATATAATTAACAGCTATTTATGTAGACAGACATTTAATAGAGCCTCGTTATTAATTATATATGTTTCCGGATTTTCGATGTCAAGTAATTTGATTGGCAACCATCAACGTATGGGTTTGATTGAGTTACAGTCAATAAATTCGGTCATTGCATGAAGCAAACATTGTTGTACACTTCGAGTCCAAGCTGGTAATGAAAACATATTTACTACATTACTTTTTCAGACAACACATAAATTCGCATATTTAAAAACAAAAACCAATACAGTTTATGTACAACAAACTAAGATGTTTTCCACTCCCTAAATACACTTGAGGATTTTGAAAACAATAAAAGAATTAATTCCCACACACACACACACACACACACACACACACACACACACACACACACACACACACACACACACACACACACACACACACACACACACACACACACACACACACACACACACACACACACACACACACACACACACACACACACACACACACACACACACACACACACACACACACACACACACACACACACACACACATACACACATACACACACACACACACACAAACACACACGCACACACACACACACACACACACACACACACACACACACACACACACACATATTTATATATATTAAATATGGTGATATGTTTTCTTCTAATATAGTTAATAAATTGAAAATGTTTCAAAAACAAGAATACTTTTAATGCATATATTTATTCAAAGCTTTTCGACGATAAAACAGTACCAGCATCTTCAGGAAAATAATTATCTAACCTGAATAATAATAGATAATTATTTTCCTGAAGATGCTGATACTGTTTTATCGGCGAAAAGCTTTGAATAAATATATGCATTAAAAGTATTCTTGTTTTTGAAACATTTTCAATTTATTATGTATATATATATATATATATATATATATATATATATATATATATATATATTCTTGATATTTTACGTTATCCATTATTTTTCCGTTGCACTGACTTTATGAAGTTAATATATTACTATTGTAAGTAATTTTATCCACCATTAAGTGCAATAATTTTACCTTGAGTGATGAGGCACCTTTCGGTCACTTGACCATTGTCGAACTCCTTCTGTATATGTTGTTTGTAGATTCATTAAATTGTTGTGTATGTTTTTATAAATGTGGTATTTTTCTAGTGAGTTTAGTTCTATTGGGTTATTATTTATTTCAAGTATGGTTAGGTTATTTTCGTAATTTGTTATTTCATGTTTATGTGATATTAGGTGTGCTGCAACATTTGATACTTTTGAATTTTTGTTTTTGAATGCTCTATAATGTTCTTCAAATCTTATTTTAAATGATCTGGTTGTTTTTCCTATGTAAAAAGCGTTACAGTTGTTGCATGTAATTTTGTAAATTCCTGATAGGTTATGTTTTTCTGAATTTGTTTTGTGGTTTGTGTTATTAAGATATTTTATTATTTTGTTGTTTGGTTTGTATGTTGGAGTGTAGTATTCTTTGTTGTATATATTTGTTATTTTTTCTATTTTGTTATTGGTGTATTTATATTTTAGGCAGATTTTTTTAATTTTCATTATTTTTGTGTTCCGGTTGTAGTGTTGTGTTGAGGTTAGGTTTTTTTGTGAATTTATTGTATATATTTTTTATAATGTGTTTGTTGTATCCATTTTCTATTGCTATTTTTGTAATGTTATCTAATTCTTCATTTAATTTTTGTTTGTTATCCTGTGTGTATTTTATTGCTTTATTTATCATGTTACTGTAAGTGTTAATTTTGTGTGTCCAGGGGTGGTTAGATTTGTAGTGTATTCGACAATGGTCAAGTGACCGAAAGGTGCCTCATCACTCAAGGTAAAATTATTGCACTTAATGGTGGATAAAATTACTTACAATAGTAATATATTAACT
Organism: Prosapia bicincta; assembly: GCA_036971475.1. Lineage (NCBI taxonomy): Eukaryota > Metazoa > Arthropoda > Insecta > Hemiptera > Cercopidae > Prosapia > Prosapia bicincta. The sequence continues at coordinate 36,948,793 of JBAIZL010000004.1, read as the reverse complement.
TCATATATATATATATTTATACATATATATACATATTGTAATGATGTAATTTTCTTGGTAATGTTGATCGTAGTAACTTTTAACTGGTAATAATTATAACTTTTATAAATCCGCTATATCTAAACTTATTAATTATTTAAATTAGAGTGTTTAATGTGCGCGTGTCTGTTTTTTAAAATAATCTAGACCACTAACAAGATACCTGAAGACGGCCGAAATAGTCGTTAGAGACACGAAGAAAACTGAACTGCTTTTGATCAAAAGCGTATTTTTAAAATTTCATAATTAGAATTTTTCATTAGCCCCTTCAGCTTTCAGTTATCCGACCTCTACTATCTTGTTCATATGTTCAATCGTAATATAATACTTTTCATCCATCCACTCAAGTTCAAATACATTTCTTCAAAACATATATATATATATATATATATATATATATATATATATATATATATATATATATATCGACTCATAACGCTCTACGCAGTCTTTCAATGGACATTTCTTCAGTTTCCATTTCTTTCCGTTCATCCATACGTTTTCGGGGATTTCCCTTTCTTGTATCTTCTTATCGTTGCCTTCTGGCCAACGTCTTCTAATACAACCATGAAACACTTTTAGTGCATGTGCTTTGATTCAGTATATTTTCAACTCATTTCAAAACTAACCAGACTCATTGATTTCCCCTGTTATCGAAAGATTATGAGCCACAATGTCAGGTTTATTTAGTCTAGTACAGGACTGAATGCTGTCAAGAATGATGAAAAGGAGTAGGCCTATTCTGTTAGCTGTAAAACAAAGAACACCATCTATACAGTTATTGTAGATTTTGTAACCAATTTAAAATATTGTTTTACAACCATCCGACTCTATCATCCGAACTGAAGTTAGACTATGCAAGAATTATGGATGGTCGAAATTTTCTGTTACGGTAACTTGTCACTGATATTCGTTTTTCGCTGGTGGTAACAGTGACGAAATATGGAAAATGCCAGTTCCAGTGACAATGGATCGTTCGAAAGTTGCCTTTGTTGTGATTGAGCCAAAAGTCGCAGTCACTGGATGAAACGGGTGTCATTGGTTGATTTGTCGCTGTTACTAACTCTACTCATTTACGTCGTATCTGGGTGGTCGATTTGTGTCAGGTTTCAAGATAGTGACACTGATGTGTACAGCAGACACTATTTCGCACTCGGTAGTTTGTTCCTAATTTCGTAGAAGTTTATTTTTAAATAAAATGAGTCTTTCAATAAAAAAAAAAAGGTGAGGTATGGAATTATTTCACCAGTGTGGTATGCCTGCCTGTTATTGGCACATACAGAGCAGTCTAAGTATCCCTTGTCACCGGTATACCCTAACAGTCACTGATACAAACCTGGTGCTGACACTAAAATCACCGATACGTTAAAGTCATTGGATGGACCAACACTAGTTTGTAGATTAGTAGCTAATCGCTGGTTGGCCGCAGGTTACCCCTAGAGTCGCGCCTGTTCCCACTCTCACCGTCTTTCCCCCAGCCGGGCGTCACGATGTTCCGCAACACCTATACTTGGGGTGCCACGGATTAATGTCAGGGGCACCGCGGCGTAAATAAAACATATCGTGAAGTTAATCACAATTTATGCTGTTATACAATGTTGTAGCTAGCAGTAAAATCGTTAAACTAGGGTTTTTGTTAGAGAAAAGAGCTGCTAAGCTATATAGTAGGGTTATTGTATTAGCCCAGTAGCTCTTTATTTTCCACCCAGTGAATAGACCTGTATAATAACAAGGTTAAATTCTTGTGGCCACTACCCGGGTCAGGCCTAAATTGACTATATTTTTAAAAAAATATAATGATATGTGCTTGTACTGAGTTAATCACAGTAGTAAGAAAGAAAATACTTAAAACTGAATCAAAACAAAATAATGGCCAATTCTCTCAGGAGCTCCGCCAGGATATATACTTTTCTTCAAGGGGGCCTTAGGTTAAGGAAGTTTGTGCCCATTCCATAAGGGTCTTCATTATAGATCACAAGCACAATGTCCAGTTACATTTATCTAATATATTAATTTTTCCTAATAACTTTCCAATATAATTTTATTATTAAAACAACATACTTACGTATACGGATGCCACTATTATAGAGGAATTTTATATGGGCTCCAAAAATGACCACATAAAACATGTCCTAAGGGCGTATGCATTCATTTTTTTCACACGGAAGGTTATTTTTGTATCAAAATAAAGTTGGTTAAAAATCCAGTGCAGAGTAATAAGAAGTACTACGACGTCCGCGTATCAAAAGCGCGTCGTACTACGTAGGCCTATAGGCTACGTATATTTAAATATAGGCTACCTATAAAGTGTCCAATTAGGAAAAATATGGTTGTAATTTTATACATTGCGTAATTCAACGTCTACTTCCGCGGAGTAATACGTTTTGCTAGGTGACGTCACGTGATCTCTATTCTAGCCTTACATGTGTACATTTTTTTGGTTAAATGTATAAAATTACAACCAAATCTATCCTTAATGGATACTTCATCGGTATATTTCAATATAGGTATATAAAATTAACCTTCCGTGGCAATAACAAAAGTAATAATTATCAATATTACTTCAGGGCATGTTTTTAATTCATTTTATAAGCACTCGGGGTGAATAATGTGCAATAGTCAATTGCTACTTAAGTCAAGAAAGAAAAGTGTCATTTTAGTTAGCCTACTCTTTATTAAATAGTTACAAATAATATAAATATGTATACGCAGGCGCGTATCCAGCGACTTGCTTTGGGGGGGGGGCGATCGATGCATTATATATATATATATATATATATATATATATATATATATATATATAGGCCTATATATATATATATATATATATATATATATATATATATATATATATATATATATATATATATAATATGTGTGTGTGTGTGCGCGCGCGCGCGTGCGTGCGTGTACGTAAAAACATAGAACAGAAAAAGTTCTTTCTACGCTTGCCTTAGAAATCAGTAGCATAAAAATTCGTAGCAAATTAGACTTTTTAATAAATAATTATTCCAGTTTCGATAACACTTATGGCTAGAGAATATTATTAATTTCATAATAAGCTATTATTATAAAAATGGTTTATTAATTAATATAAGTAGTTATTCTTCCAACACGAACAATTCCGGAGTCAACTGCGAATATTACGCTTGCAAAATTACGTATTGAAAATCATATGTTCGAGACTAAGCTTCACTAGCGCTATCTGTTGTTAAAACGTTTAGACGTTTACGAGAGTATGCCGAGGGAACGCATCACATTTTCCAATTAAAATTTTATTTTTTATTTACAATAAAAGACGAATTAACTTAAGTAAAAGTCTAATTTAATAGAAAGTCCTAATTTAATAATATATTGTCGATTTTTAACCCAAAGTTCTTGAGGGTTGGGGGGGGGGGCGATCGCCCCATCGCCCCCCCCTTTTGGATACGCGCCTGATACGAGTATGTACATATGACAGAATCACAATTTTAAGTGGATGCTAAACCCTCCAAGTTTAACCCCTGTTTAAACGACTACCTCAGGAAATTACAAAGGGACAGACACACACACACACACACACACACATGCGCGCGCGCTCGCGCGCTTAAGTAGTAAAATAGAAAGCGAAGTTAATTATTAAATTTAATTAATTATTATTTGAAAAAAACTCTATTAATATCAAGTGTTATTTACTAGCTACAAGTTTTAAAAAAATGTATTTGAACTTGATTGGAATAATATAAAGTATTTTTTACTATTGCAAATTTGAACAGGATGTATAATTAAAGCCTATATAGAAAGTAGGAATTGAATCACATTCATTTACACAAACAAGATGGTTTTTTATGAGGAATATGTATTTACACTACATCAACTTGTTTGTTTTCCTTATTAAGCCTGAAACTGTTCTTTAGGCTTCCCAACTCGTTCTTACTGTCCTTCAACGACTACGCAAACAGTCTTCGGTTACAATATTATTCACTAATAGTTAACAAAGTGTCTATTCCCCTTTCGAATTGTAGATCCACAAAATTTATTTGTTTGACCAGCCTCTTTTTGCTTCGACTCAACTTTACTAGTCTCTTCATATAACTTTAAAATATAACTCATGGTTAGCCAGTATCTTCGCTGACTAACCCAAAAATTACGCTTGTGACTCCGGAAACACTCTTCATTGCATGGCTTGTTCCTCCTGCAACAGGGCCTAACTCACTAACTGCAACTAAATTCCATGTCCTACGGGACCATATTCTGTAGCATTTTTGAGAATCCCCCAAATTCCTTCTACAAATGCCAATGTGAAGTTCTCTTAAATCGATAATTCACAAACCTTCTACTTTTTACGCAAACTTTCTTTAATTACTCTTGTCTTTATTTTAGGGTACAACAGTTTATACACATTAGAAAACACCCTTCAATGACCTTGAGCTGACAAATCTTTTTTCTAATTTACTGTACAATCACCCGAACTGCGATTATCCAAATCGCATTCAGATTTTCAAAAAAAAAAAATAAATAAAGAGAAAAATGTTTATAAATTACTGCGATTTCCAAAATAATAATTCTGTCTGCATGTGCTATTGGGCTTTTCTCCGCGAAGATAGGTACAGCGTAAACATTATTTGGATCAGTCACCATCTTAGTGCTATTTTGTGTACCGTAGTTGACTACGTAATTAGAATTCTAGTGTTTGTATAATATAAAAACTGCAGAATTACTCTCTCCGCTTCAATACAATGCACTATGAAATGTAAAGCAGGCAAGCCTACTGACACACATGCCCAACTAATGTATAGTATTATTCATTTGAAAAGAAAAACATTGAGTTGGTATAAAACAACATATTCACATTTTCCATATGATCATTATAGTGCTTCATACTGCAAAACACGCACCTAGTAGAAAGTAGAAAACACAAGATATCTTTTTATAACTTTAAATTACAGCTGATTGAAGAACTTTCGCCTCTCAAAACACAAGGCTCAAGTGATAACTTCACAGAACAGATGATACGGCTCCACTAAATAAAACTAGTTAATAATGAAAATAATGTAATTAAGTTTTTTAAAAAACTTAAAATCTGTAGTTTGCGATAAAGAAGGTAAGATAAAATATACGAAGCATTTTTGTGTGTTTTTGTTGTATACTGTACAAAATTATTCAAAAAAATTTAAAATTTTGCTTCAGTCTGTAAGTTAATAGAAATAATGTTATTATTAATTTTAATTGTTTAAGGAAAATTATTGTTATGTAACCAAAAAATAATCTCCTTGGAAATGCATCTGGCAGTCTGGTGAAAATTGCCGTTTAAACACGTATTCACGTCTATATAGTCTTGCGAAGTCAAAATTGTTGCATAAATAGGTAGTCAGTCTATTCTGCTCATAATTCTTTTCATAAATCAGTAAAGTATTTAGGGATGGTCGATAATTTCTGTCACGATGACCTGTCATTGATGGTACCAGTCACAAATATGGAGAATGCCAGTTCCAGTGACAATGGATCGATCGGAAGTTGCCTCTGTTGTAATTAGAGGAAAAGTCGCAGTTACTGGATGAAATGGCTGTCATTGGTTTTGTCGCTGTCACTGGGTCTACTCTCACCACTCGGCTCACGGCGCCGATTATCATGCAATGTCATTGACTGAAGAGGAGAGGAAGTTATCTCTGTTCTGATTGGGCAAAAAGTCGCAGTCACTGAATGTAACGGCTGTCATTGATTGATTTGTCGCTGTCACTGGCTCTGCTCTCACCGCTTGTCTCACGGCACTTATTATCATGCAATGTCGTTGATTAAAGGGGAGAGGGGGTTGTCTCTGTTGTGATTGGGCAAATTGTCGCGGTCGTGACTGAAAAGTTACAGATATTTTACCATGGCTGTCATTGGTTAATTTGTCGCTGTCACTGGTTCTACTCATTTTCGTCATGTATGAGTGGTCAATTTGTTTAAGGTTTCATCACAGTGACCGTGATGTGTACAGTTTACGCTATTTCGCACTTGGTAGTTTGTTCTTAATTCCGTAGGAGTTTATTTTTAAATAAAATGAGCCTTCCAAAAAGAAAAGGCTAGGTGTGGATTCATGTGACCAGTGCGGTATGCCTGCCTGTTATTGGCACATTCAGAGCTGTCTCAGTATCTCTTGTTACTGGTAATAGTCACTGATCCGAACTTGGCGCTGTCACTAAAGTCACCGATCCGTTAAATTCACTGGATCGTTCACCCCTAGAAATATTCAGTGCAAGTGATTGTCTTATGTAACCTCATTAACTCAACACTGAGTTATAACTTGACACTACAGTTCTAGTTATACAGTCCAAGTAACTAAACAGTTACAGTGTTAAACTCAGTCACTGATGTAATCAGTCACTGTTTTATGCCACCTGATGATGTCTTTTGATTTGAAACAATTCTCAGGATTGCAAACAAAGTAAAGAACTGGTTACTATAGTCTTAGAGCAATATAACAGGAGAATATAAAATCAAAGTATGCTTGACTCTGAGATCCAAAAACCCATCAGGAACATAGGGTGCTCTACTGGTGGCTATGATTAGCAGGTTTGGAAGAGAAACCAACATAGTAACTGTGTAGAGGAATGAATTTTTTAAAATTGTGTTTTTCAGAAATTTATCCCTCAGATTAAGATTTGTTTAAGGTGCAAAATTCCACTGAGGGAAGCAGTCTTCCTCTTGCATGTTGTTACGAGCAAACCATTTTTGGTGAATAGGAAAATACAAGGACTCTTTCTTCATTGAACTTTACTATAGTTTTTGTACTTACTGCTCAATATGTTTTCACTGCTGTAAAGAAGTAATATATGGGCCAACTATCCTTTTATGAAGTTAATGATACTATCAATAAGTTGAAAAAGATTGACTTGTTTGATGTTATTGGCTAGATCTATGAATTATGGAATGAATTACATAACGCCTATCCCTCGTGAGAAATAGTTTTGCAACATTTGGGTAATGAGTTTATTGGTAGTTTGGAAGAGCTTGACAAATGGATGTAACTTTATATAGCCAGTGAACCACTTGGCGAGGAAGTAGCCTACTCACTACTAGGAAAGCTCAAAGGATACTCTGGCGATGATGAAGAAGTCAGTGAACAAGCAAAAAGGATTATTAACAGTGATGGCATAGGATACATTGAACTAGACTACAGTATTTGGAATAACAGAAGTCATCTTTTCCATTGGGGTTGAGTTATATAAACATGTGAGAAACAGACATCTATCAAGACGTTTATCAGGTCTAACTTCATAATTTTTGGAAAGTCATTATATGTTTGGAGAATTTTTTATGAATTTTGTAACTTTATGATATAAGTTTAGTATTAGTACTATGTTATATTTAATATTGACTGTAAAATGAGGGATAGATTAATAAAGTAAGATCTGAAATGCAACTTACTTGTGGGTTTGAGTAGTAGCTTGTGTCAAGTTACAGAGATTCTAATGTATTAAAAACTTGTCTGTATTTTAAAATCTAACATTATATTTTTCTCTTTCAGTTCTGGCTTTCAGTTCCTCAAACCACCCACAACAACATAAACTAGCTGCTTACAACACCATGATATATCGCCTCCTTAAAACACCACTAGACAAAGATGAACACTACCAGGAGTTAAACACCATAAAATATATAGCACAAACAAACGGATACAACCCAACAATGATAGACAAATTATACAACCGCCTAAAAAATAAACATAATAACCCAAATACAAACACACAAGATGACAATCCCATAAAATACTTATCAATACCATACAGATCATCCAAAACCCACAATCTAACCAACACATTACGAAAATACAACTACAAAATAGCTTACTCCACGTACAACACTCTCAACAAACAATTTAAACCCAACAGCAAAATCAACGACATTTACAACACCACTGGAGTTTACAAACTAACTTGCAGTTCATGCCCTAGTTTTTACATAGGCCAGACAGGGAAGTCTTTCTACACACGTTACCAAGAACATATAAAAGCACTAAAAAACAATAACTACCAATCAAACTTCGCCGATCATCTCAACTCCACAAAACACAACTACATAGACATAACATCTAACCTACAAATTCTTCACAAACAACACAGAAATAACCAACACTACACAACCGAACAATACGAAATATATAGGCACTTCAAACTACACCCTACACACATACTCAATACACAATTACATTACAACTCACACGCACTTTTTGACATAATAACTCCTAATACACACAAAATACACCCACACCACCAAAATATCCCACCCCCACCCTAACCTACGTAAACCTTGAGATCAGTTACAGTCTGAGTTGACAAAGGGACACATCTCTCAAAACGGCCGTCCTCAACAAGCAAAGTAAGTGCTACTATAGGCAAGTTAAAACATTTCTTTTTTGTATATTCAAAGAGATAACTTGTATATTACTGAACTAGTAGATGTAGTTGTTTACTGTAGTAAAAGGTACAAAATGATTTTTAAAAGCGATTAGATAGTAAATAATAAAAAAAATATGTTATTTAAACAATAAATAAGTTCCCTAATAATTAAATTTAGTAATACAAATTTAATATTAAATTTCTCCGTTTTATAAGTTAATGGTCTTTGTTATGTAAAATTAAATTAGTTCATTAAAAGTTGATAGAACTAGCAGATTATAAATGTTCATCATCTGTAAGTCTAAATGTGTGTAAGTCTAAAGTTTTTAGATTTAGGTTATATCCTGTCTTCTTTGTAATCAGTTTAATGACTCAGCTTAGTGACTCAACAATCAGACTTGAGTTTATTCTGAGGACAGCTTTGTAGATTGTTCTTTAATATGTTTACACTATTATTGCTAATAAGGGTTTACAACACATGACAAAACTTCTATAAATTATTTTCTTGTTGAAACTGAATATCTGATTATTGTTTTAATTGTAGTGTTTAGTGTCCTTGTCCCAAAAATGACATTTAAGTAGAATAGCCTTGAGCTCTTTTTGTACTAAAATTTTCAATTATATTGTTAACAATTACCAAAGCAGTTGTTGCTTGACTATTAATAATCTTTATAATCATAGGATTTTTAGTAGTTTACTTTAACATGACCACAATCTACATTTAACAAAACTTGAACTGGTTGTTAGAATTTGTAATCACTGAAATTGTTTGAAAAAATCAGAAAAAAACAGGCCTATATTTGAAAATACTGAAGGTCCCATCACACATGGCTTTTTTAAAGATTATTACTGCATTATGATTTCATACTATTTTCCATTGATATTTTAGGTACTGATCAAACATAATCAATTTTATCAACATATGTGAGTGTGTTGTAAACACCTCCAACATGACTGGGTACAGCCATCTGTTCAAGAGATTTTTCTTGATAAAATACTATTAATTATATCTTTATTTAGTTAAACATAAACGGTTTCAGAAATTAAATTACTTATAGTAAAATGCCTTATAAGATGCTATATTCAACAAGGGTAGCCAACAACCAAATTACATGAAACAACAACCACAAGGGCCAATTAAAACATGATTTAGGTAATTACAAAATAGTTCTTTATTGTTCTTACATAGTAAAATATAAAATACAATTTCTGAATGAATTAAGAAAAAGGTATTCATTATTAAAATGAGATATTTTTAAATAAATTTACATAATTTTAAAAAGGTATTCATTATTAAAATAAGATACTTTTAAATAAATTTACATAATTTTTCTGAATTAAAAACTAAACATACAACAATCTGAAAACTGTACAGTGTTGACTGTAGTGTAGAAGAGTTTATAACAAAATAATAAACCATTTAACAAAAGCATGATATATAAAATATTGTTTTATAGTTGCTTGTTGTAATCATCTTGGATTCACTGATTAAACTATAAGTAATTACTTACAACTTTTTAAAAAAAAATGTTTTAACTTGCTTTTAGTAGCACTTACTTTTTTTATGTGTTGAGGACGGCCGTTTCGGGAGATGTGTCCCTTTGTCAACTCAGACCGTTTTGACGGTCTGAGTTGACAAAGGGATACATCTCCCGAAACGGCCGTCCTCAACACAAAAAAAGTAAGTGCTACTATAGGCAAGTTAAAACATTTTTTTTAAAAAGTTGTAAGTGATTACTAGTAGCTCACGCGAAGATGGAATCAACAAATGTATAAGTAATTATTGCGTGACTAAGTGAATACTTTTGAACTTACTTGCTGACTCATATAGAGTGTCAGCTTTGTAAATGAAACGATTGTTTCAAAACGGATCAGCAAGTAATTTCAAAAGTATTTACTTAGTTACGCAATAATTACTAAAGCATTGTTTATATATCATTATTTTTATTATGTAATACAGATTAATATAATGAAATAATATTTATAGGTGGTTGTTGTTATCATATTGATTAAATCATAAATAATTATTTAATCTTTTGTTCAGTTTACACATCATATGATGTGCAGGTGCCTTGGTGCTGTTTTTAGTTTGATCACGGAGTTTCTATAACAGTATGTTATTCAGTGTACACATCATGTGATGCTTCCTTGTCTGATCTGTGCTGCTATCTGTAAACATCTTGTGGAATTTTTTTGAAAGACTATATACATTTTCTTTGTCTGTATATGGTTGTTCATCATATGATATGCGTACTACAACTGGCTGTTAGGTTAGAAGTAAGAATACTAACATTGTCTATTCGCTTGTGTGTGTTTTTTACATTGTGTGATCTTTTATGTTATTATTACATGATAAAGTATGTCGTTTCAAAAAGGAATTGACTTCCTATATGTGTGAAGAATGCAATATTACATTGTGTAACACAATTTGATTAATATTACATTAAATCTGTGCTTCAAAGATTATCATACCCAAAAAATTTTTTTAACTATTATTTGCAAATTAATGGTGTGTCTTATTTATAATATGTTATATGTGGACTTTCATTTGTTTGATCTTAAGTTATTAGAATTGTAATTTTATAATTTTTGAAAATACAATTTGTTTACATGGGTTTGCAATTTTCTATTACTTTGTTCACATCATATGATGCCTGTGCTTTAAAAGAAATAAAATTTAAAAAGTAGGTTATTTTTTTATGCTTTTTGTTTCATTTGTCCAAAAATACTATTTTTAATTAAAAATTGAAGAAAATTACATTTTTGAATTTTTAGAGCCCCTATCTATTATAATGACTCACTGACCAAAAGTTAAAAGAACTAAGTGAAATTTTCTTACTGTGCTGACGTATTTTGAACCGTCGTTTCATTGTTGAAGCCTAACCTGAGAAGGAATGAACCAATTATTTCAAAATGTCAGGACAGTAAGTTAATAGTTTCCACTTAGTTCTGTAAACAATTGCTTATGAAATATTTGGCACATACATCGTGAGCAGAACAAAACATATGGATTGTATTTTGCTACATCTTTGGGATAAATACACCATACATTTTTAGGTTTTTGAAACCTACCATAAATTTATTCATGTATCGTAGCCTTATCTGTAACATATACTGAAAGAAATATTTTTCATTTGTAGATTTTATGATTTTGTCTGACATTGCTATAGCAGTTTTATCGGAAACTGTATATAAATTATAAGATGACTATTTGATACTAAGAGTTTGTATCCACCATTGTCATTTTCAGTCACAGTTGATTTCATAGATCTGGTCTAATTGTGATAAGAGTTATAACAAATGTAGTTGAATAAAATTATGTGTTAATTATTTTTTTTATTAATAGAGATTCAACATTTTGTGATAGAAAAGAAATAAGCTCAATTTTCATATTTGGTCTTTAATGTTTAATTTAATTTTTGGTTTATTTAATAATTCTTATAAAACAGGAACATTGGTTTGTCCCCTTAATTCATTGTTGTGTATGTTTATGTGTGTATGTAAATACTTTTTTGAGAGTTTGTGATCTAAGACCTTTACAATAACCTTTTGTTCACAACATCCATCAAGCCAAATATTTTGGAGCTCTTTTGGTGGTGCAAATATCTAGTACAGCCCATAATTTTTTTAAGCAATACTGAACAGCATAACCAAGTGGTAATTAAATATCAGATTTAGAAATAACAAAAATATTCCTCAGAAAACTGCCCCTTACCATAGTCTTAAAAAAGTGCCATTTGGTTCATAGTGACCATTTTCAATTATAAACCGGTTATTGGTTAGACACATCTCTTCATCCAAGGGTAACAGCTAGTAAGTGACTATACTTTTCCCCCAACCCAATCCATCTACCCATTATTATTTATTTTACAACGGGTGTAATGGATTAACACTACTTTATGACCCTATAGAGAGGACGACCTTCCAAAAGAGATGCCTAGGTTCCCCTTATGCATTGATCAGGAATATACGTCCCTTAAACTTACCTACGTTCTGAAACCTGTCATTTGTAGATTAAGTAGTCATACTGACCTAAAATGACAAGAATAAAAAATTCAATCAAAACCTGATCACTTAGTTTTTTAAAAATACTGTTATTATTAGTGTTAGGCAAATATTTATTTTTCAAACTAAAATAACACTTCTGAATTGAGGGCATTTCTTGGATAATATTGCACTAACAATTCTCTAAGATCATTCATTGCAGTATGGCTCCTTCCAGTCACTGTAATATTTTTACCATTGCTAAAAGGTTTATTTGATAATTCATCAAGGAAATTACTGTTACATAACTCACAATTTGACTCCATAAAAAAAAAATTTGTTGTTGTTATTGTAGCAAATTGCAGTCTTTATAAAGGCCACATGGAAACTGTACTAAAACTTCAACAGAAATATTGAATTAAAATAAATAGGTAGTTATATATTGTGTTGTTATGCCTCAGAGATCTGATGATTTAATACTTTTTACAGAATTATAAGCAACTCTGTTTTATTGCGCTTTATATTATAAAAAAATTGATTTTTATAAAATTTTAGACATTTATTTTTTACTAATATAACAAAGAACATACAGAACTTCAAACTTACACATATTTATGAACTTATCAACTAATAGTTTTAAAGGCAACCTAGAAATATAAAGTTGCTTGTTGTAATCATCTGGAATTCAATGATTAAACTATAATTAAATAATACTTGAATAAGTGAATACTTAAAGGCTTAATTGCTGACACATTTCAAAACAATCGTTTCTTTTACACATGATATAATTATAGGTTAAGAATATAATTTTCCTTTATTTCCTCATGAAAAAATTTGCAATCATCTTATTAAACTAGATTATTTTAAATTTATTATGTCAATCAGAAAAGGTTAAAATTTGAATGTTGAGCTTACAACCTTGGTTTATGACTATAATAGGGATTTATAGTTGACAATCCTCTACTTCCTCAACTTAGCTGGACAAGACCTATTATAAGGGGATACAGGAAATAACATTATTTTAGTTAACATGTTTACTCTATGGCAACAAATGGATCTAATTATGTTTCACATTAAAATCGTGTAGAATATGAAATAAGTAGAAATGTTCCATATCACACTACATATAAGGAAAATTTTACAAAATAAAAAGTCAATAAACTATGGGTATGTCTATCAAATTTTATTCTACTTAATTATCAGATAAATAGCTAAGTATCGTTTACATAAATAGAAATATTGAAGACACGAAATTAAAAATATTAAATTCTTGAATTTTGTAGTCCATTACATTCGGTGAATCTTAATTAATCACTTTAACAATAGTTTATGAGATTGCTTTCACTCAACAACCAAAGTAAATGCTACTATAGGCAAGTTTAAAACATATAAAAGTATTTAGTGATTACTAGTAGCTCACGCGAAGATGGAATCAACAAATGTTAATAGTTTATGACTATCCGAACTTTAAATTTTGTAAATTTGTGAAAACTTACTGAGTTAGACAATGATGAAGATAGCCACATAGCGATCGAAAATGTTCTGTCAGTAAGTTTACACAAATTTACATAATTTAAACTTCGGATAGTCATAAACTATTGTTAAAGTGGTTAATTAAAAATATTAATTTTTATTGATATCACTTGGCAAAAAACTACTATTTACTCATATTTTACAGCTTACTTGTTTTGCACTAAAATATTGTATGTACAAAATGTATGCAGGTCAGTCCATTATTTGTTTTAGAAAATTATAAATTGACCGATTATGAACTGTTTGAAGTGAAATATTAAAGAGAGACATAGTATTCCCTTTTTTTTTTAATTGGCAAAAGAAAAAAATAATTATACAGTATCTTATTTCATCATTTGAACACAAAGACTATAAATATTAAGTTAAATAAAGTAATATATACATTAAGTATGACTCTACCTTTACCATTTTCCAGGTACTATGGTGTACTATTTTTGTGAGTTTTTTGTTTGTAAGATAAAATTTGATCAGGTTTAAGATCAACCCAGGCTTAACTCGGCTACTGGGCGGGTCCACAGGTGGTGGATAGTAAAGCGGGCTACAGATATGTAGGTTAGCTGCTAATAAGTTTTCTAAATAAGCAGTCCCGGACCATCCAATGGTGGACATTCAATCACTGGCATGATTGTACTTATTAAATACCACATAACCTGTTGACCATGCTGTGGCATGGTGAGTAAGTGACCCTAACAAACAAGCACTACCCTGTGCTATCTTGGACGGTTTGGGTCGGGACCCCAAAGACTAGCAGAGTGAACTACAAAATAAAAACAAGGGTGGCTTGGGCTCTTAGCTGCAGAGAAAGCAACCAAGCTAGAATCCCCTGATAAAAAATGACATGGTTCACCAGTTAGTGGTTGAGCGTAGGGCTAACAACCCTACATCGTCAAAAACTCTTTTACAAAACCAAACAATGTAACAATGAAGGATGGATTAAAAGGAAAATGAAAACAGAATTCAGACCTGGTTTTAGCAACATGGAATGATCGGACAATGATACAGCCTGGAAAAATAGCTGAACAGTTATTTAAATTTAACATTGATGCAGGGGCCACAGAAGATTAGATGGGGATGGCAAGGTAAACTTGATAAAAAAGAATATACTATACTGTACAGTGGAGCAGCAAAAACTGGACAAAGAAGAATGGGATTCATGCTTACAAAGAGACTATGCTGTAGTTTATTGCTATTCGAACCTATTAGTGGTAGAATATGCAAGATGCACTTGAGGGAAATATTTAGAAATATAACTTTGATCTCTGCCTATTCACCAACTGAAGACAGCGATGTAGATGAAAAAATACTTTTCTACCAACAATTAAAAAGGGTTCTTCTATGAAGTACCAAATATGACACAAAAATTATACTTGGTGATCTAAACGCCCAAGTGGGCAAGGAGAATTTTACATAAACTGTTGCTGGAACCTACTCACTTTATAATATAACGAATGACAATGGTAAACACTTTTGTGAAATTGCTGAAGCAAACAACATGATAATAAAAGTACTTGCTTCCCGCACAAAAAAATATACATTGGAACTTGGAAAGCACTAAATGGCACAATAACCCAAATTGATCACATACTCCTATCAAAACGCCATTCTTCCTCGTGATATCAGAATGGCCAGAGGCCCAAATTGTGACTCAGACCACTTTCTGGTAAAAATTAAATATAGAGAACGACTGGCAACCTCCCTGACTGGCCTATGTAAAAACTGGGGCATGAACTGCAAGTTAGTTTGTAAACCTAACGACATAATAAACAACATATACAACTCTGCTGGTGTTTAGAAACTAACTTGCAGTTTGTGCCCCAGTTTTTACACAGGCCAAACAGGGAGGTCATTTTACACACACTACCAAGAACACATAAAAGCAATAACAAACAAAACACTCAATCAAACTATGCCAAACGTCCTTATCCATAAATCTTAACTACACAAACATAGGATCTAACCTCCAAATTCTTTAAAAAAAAAAATAATAATAATAATAACCAATGCTACACAACTGAACAATAAGAATATACAAACATTTCAAACTACACCCAACAACACACATACTCAACACCTAATCAGACTGGATCTCAAAATCTTTCAACAAATCTGAGTGGAAAGTAACACTAAAAAGCCAATTGCCTATCACATCTCAACTGGAAGATTTTATAAGAGGCGCAAAATTTTTTCATAGATTCACCCTTAGTATTTTTATTCAGAAGGCTTCCTTTGCCTCAATTTGGTACAAGATCTAACATTACTTCTTATCATCAGTACTATCATTACACACCATTAGTATCTGTATTCCACTTACGGGCTTTTGAAGAAATGCAGATTTTAAAAATTCAACTCTTCCTACCTGCATGTTCATTGATAGAATGAACAGTTACATCAAAGATGAATATCAGCTCTTTGATTGCTATTGAAAATGTGGACAATTTGGTAATACAGAATGTCAGATCCAAATTAGGGGAGATTGATGCAATGCCATACACCAGGTTTGCAATATGTAGGAAGCTAGCAGAGCCACTGTTTAGTGATGTTAGCTCCCAGCAACAATGTAAAACATGTTTACAGAGAATTGGTCAGAAACCTGCTCTAGGTTGTTTATTAATACAAGGTTTTGTTGGTCTCTTCACTTTTCTTCTAATTTTCAATCCTGAGTATATAAGAGGTAACTACAACTATATTATAGTTAGATTCCTAACAATACTTTTATTACAATATTTATATATACGAGAATGAATCATTATAGTTTCAACTTTTTGGTCGATTTGTTGGTCAGTTATTAATTTTTATGCAACTCAAGACAGATCGGGGTGTACACAGAGTGTACGGTATTGCCCAGTAAGCAATATTATGGTAGAAATTGTATTTCAGATAACTATGGAACTTTTCAATCTAACTTGAAATTCCTTAATATGAAAATGCCAATTACCAAATGTTCATTCTGTAGATGGTAAAAATTGACTAAGATTAACACTGAGAGCTAGCCAATGTCTTTGCCAAGAATTTCAAACAATGAAAAAAAGTGAACTAGCATATTTTCAAGTTAATTTTAGTTCCTAAAATATGATTTAGCTTAAGTTGTACTTTGATGCTTAGGGCGTTTCAAAAATTGTTAAATCTGCATTCGACTTTCAGCTTCAGTTCATAAAAGGAAATAATTCAATATACAGTACATAATTTTGTAAAGTATTTTCATAAATAAGGGTTTTCTGTTATATTACACTAAGTACATTCCATTTCTGTGATATTCAATTAATAAACCAAATGTTATCAATAATTTTTATTCTATACATTATTACCCCAAGACCTGTACAAAATTGCTTCGATGTTCGGGGCAATGCTGTACTGTGCAGTGTCTACGTAATTGTTAATAATAATTAAGTTGTACTTGTGGAAAGAAATTGAAAAACATATACTTTGTATAATAATTTCTAGTTACTATCATGTAAAAATTTTGCTGTAAAATATTCAAAAATTAAGGAAATAGGAAAACCTTTGCCTTAAGTGTATGACACTACCTCGATCTCCCCTAATCACAATTATTGATATTCTAATGTAAGTATAAGATTATTTATATACTGCAAATAACTGATTTGTACGTGATATACAAACTTGTACTTATACTTCTCCAAATATACGCAACATCATATCTTTATAGTGTAAAAATTCGCTGTACTAGATAAGCTGTTAAGCTCTACCAAATATTTATAATTATATAATTTACTCTACTATCACACCATTTCGACTGTATTTTATATCGTCAATTATACAATACTGAACTTCTCTATATCCTTCAAGGTCATTTTTTCTATCTTGTCCAACATTTTCATATATTCTGAATATAACACGAGGTAAAGGTGGAAGTTTACCCAATTCAATAATTGAATCTATGTAAGGTTGGACTTTCCCTGCTCCAAGTTTGTGGTAGTTCTTTACTTCAATTCCCTCTTCTTGTTTTTCTCTTGTACTTTTGGCAATATCGTCTAACATTTCAGCTGTGCTGGGTAGTTTCACAATCCCTGTCAAGGTTCTTAAAAAACACCGAACCTTAAAAGAAGAAAATATACAAAATTAATATGTTAAATTAGAATTGCTTAAATTTAAGAAATTCTAACTATAGTTTTCAATCAAATGAAGTGTATGTTAAAAGAATTAAATGTACTATACTTTACAATTTTCTAATAAAAATCAGTGAGCAGCAAACATGATAAAATAACTGAACTCTCACAAAACATATTTTAAAAATGGCTTTATTGACTTTAAACAAAAATTAAATTTAGAGTAATGGCTTTGTTGAACATAGTAATCCGTGTTCTCAATCCTGAGGGAATGAGTCTGTCTTTTCAGGTTAATTAGTAAAGATGTAGTGTCAACCTGGTTCGTGTGAGTCGATTCAGGTCTACTACAGCACCCGGTGTGGACACAAAATTATATACATATACGTTACACTACACACAAAGGGGTTGATATTTCACCAAATCCCTATTTTTGTTTTGTGGGCAAGGTTTGTGTCATTTTTAAGAAAAATATTTAAAACTTAGCCTAAGAAATAAAATTAAACAGAAAATTCCTTTGAGTTTCCATCAAGTAACTTTATTTTTTCTCTTATAAGTGAGAAAATTTGATAACCCACCAGATCGATCTCACATGAACAACACCTAGTCTTATGAAATTACTTATCTTTATAACTGAAATAATTAAATTTACATCTTGCACCTGTTAATCACAAAGACATAAAGACAATAAGAAATCAGTCAAAGCCATTTATCATATTAGATTAATTGTATTATTAATGTAAATAATTTATTTTGTTGATAATCCTAATGGTTTTAATATAATCTGAAAATTGATAATGTAAACTGCCTGCAGACATTTACTCTCTTTAAATATTTTTTTATCAACCCTATGTTAGTTAAAACTCACTATAGCTCAATAAGGTTGTCACTTTATTTAATAGTATATCTGAGTTCAAGTATTGATTATAACTTCAAGTATAGAGCTGTAATTCAGGTTGTGAGGTCATAATTCTAAATAATTAGATACAAGCTAAATTTTGTCATAAACAACTCCAAAATCTTAGTTCTTGTTACAGTTTAGCTTGTTGATATTATTTTCTCATAAAGTGTAAAATATAACAAATTAAATCCCCTGTTTAAACTTTATTTAATGTCTGTTAATAGCTATTTAATGTGTTTAAAGGTAATGACAGATCATAGACCAATTCAGGCTTTTACAAATACACTCTACGTTTCAATTTTCTATCCGAAAATCCTTTTTCAAGAGCTAAAAGTTTAATAATCTATTATACTATAATTTAAAGATTATAACACCCATAAACAACAATAAAACACACTCTATACTGAAAAAAACACAAATACACTCTACGTTTCGATTTTCTATCCAAAATCTTTTTCAAGAGGTAGAATTTTATTAATCTAATATTAAACCATAACTTACAGTTTATAACATCTGTAAACAACAATTTCCAATATTTTTTATTGATGTTATAAACTATAAATAATGGTATAATATTAGATTAATAAGCTTTTAGCTCTTGAAAAGGATTTTCAGACATAAAATTGAAATGTAGAGTGTATTTGTAAAAGCATGAATTGATTTGTGATCTGTCATTAACCTTAAGCAAATAATATCCACTTTAATTTTTTTCCTGCCGGATTGGATCCAAAACCTTTAGCGGTGAAGACGACCTACCTTTCATAATTCCTTTAATATATCCACAGTAAACTGCTTAATTTCTAATATGTATATTTTAAAACTTACTTATTTAAGGAATAAATCATTGTTAAAGCAACTCTTTTCTGTACTTAAATACTAGATATATACCATTGTTTTTTTGTTACCTGCTATGTAAAGCATTATTGTAAACCAATAATCAGTTAAAGAGTTGATATTTCTTTTTCTTGTAAAAATTTAGTTAAATAAAATTTATGTCTTTTGTAACTTGAACTTACTTGAATGTCAAACAGTGGAATGACAAGGGTAAGAAAAACAAGACCTATAATGCACATGGTAGGTTTACAGGCATGAATTAAACCTTTATAGAAGGGATATACATATCTGTCTTCTTCAATTATAACCCCACACTCTGGTGTCAGGAAAGGGTAGCTGTATTTGTAACCTAAAATACAAAAATAAGTAATATTTTTGTTATATATTGTACCCGGAATTTTTATTAGGCTAAAAATATAGTGAGATTTATCACACAAGCTCTTCAAAATAATAGGATTTTGTAGGTCCTTAATCTGATTGTTAGAATGTTAATGTGCTTCTTGCAGTTTTTAGGTTGTAGTGCAAAATGTGTCTGCTGAAAAATATCAGTTAGTAATGCTTTTTTTTACTAATTGATACCATAAGAACAATGTAGATAAAGTGTTGGGAAGTTAGTTATTTCAATTATTTTGTTATTTTTAGGGTTAAACATTTCAGATTCATGAATATTATGAATGATTTGAAGTTGAATGATTTGAGTAACTATTAACTTAATTGTTGACAAATTTTGAAACAGTATTTTCATTGACAAAGCTAAACCTTTTCCCTGAATGTTTCAAAATGTGCCAGTGAGAACAGTAATAGTTTTCACTTGCTTACTCAAATAATGTTTTATGATTTATTCAGTTAATTCAACATGCAACATTATATTATATTCACTTCAAGTTTTGTTAAAGCGATATACATTGAATAAATATATAGTAATAGTAAGTAATATACTTCAACATCAATTATTTTGTTTTTAAAATTTCTTGATCTTTAATTATTATAGAAGTTTGTACTAGGCCTAATCTTAGCAGTTTATCAAAATAACATAATTGTCATTAGCATTAATGATTAATATAACACATTAAATTTTAAATAGAAAAAGTAAAGAAATCTTCACTTAAGACTCAGTTATTTAAAAAAAATTACAAGAAAAATATACAAGTTGAATGTACTCTATAAACAAAATTCCTAATATACTCATCTTCATTTCTCTTAATAATATTCCTATTTATTTGAGTACCTACAGTTTTCAGCCTTTCCTAACATTACAATATTTTCCTTTGTTGGCGCATTTCTGAATGACTTCATTTTCAAAACTTAAATCATACTGTTTAGAACAAGGGTTTCCAAACATTTTGGGTCATGTAACATTTCAAGTTTTAATTTGCAAAATAAATTTTAACTGACAAGAGAAAAATCTGTTAGTGAGATGCTTGAGTTTGAATTTTTTACACTAGGATGCCTATTTGAGGTTGTATTTAGTAAGGGCACAGCCCAAGTCATTAGCAACATCAAGTTTGTTCCTATAATATTAAATATTTTTATTTATCTTATTATTTTACAACTGGTATCTCTACCCCCCTACCTTGCCTTCACCCCCTCCCCCCAGTTTGGGAACTTATGGTTCAGAAAGTACGATTTAAGATTTGAAAATGAAGTCACTCTGAAATGTGTCAACAGAGGAAAATATTGTAACTTTAGGAAAGGCAGAAAACTGTACTCAAATGTATATTCTAAAATTGGTTTAGTTTTATCAATTTTAATATAGAAGGAACAGAATTTAAAGCTCACAGTTTTTGTGTCGTACATCTTGAGGTTTTTTTTAAAAATTATTACTTTTGGTATCAGTTGGCAAAAAACCACTACTTACTGATATTTTTCAGCAGATGGGTTTTGCACTAGGTCAGTGCATGTTCAATGCTGTGAGTCTTGTCACACAGCTTGTCCATGACTCACAGCATTGAACAATGCACTAACCCAATGCGAAACACATTTTGATGAAAAATATCAGCAAAGCAGTGTATTTTTGCCAAGTTATACTAAAAGTAGTAGAATTTAAAAATCTAGAATTGCTGTTTTCTCTTATTTTCAGCTCTAATAAAAGTGAATGTTTTACATAAATATTTCATTATTAATAATGATAATGATAATAATATAATTATTTTTTGATAAAAAAATGTTCAAAATAATATATTCTACATTCAGAATACTTTACCTGTACAAAGAAGAATAACATCTACTTGACAGCTACTATTATCTTCAAATACTGCACCATTTTTTGTTATGGTAATGAGCTCTGACATTTGCAGGACATTAGTGGGGAACTTGACTTTCTTTAATTCTGGAGAATGGTGAGTGAAGAAAATCTAGTAAAAATCAGTTATAATTTAATTAATAATTATTTGCAAACAATGAAACAAAATTTTCTGCATTTATAGTATTGTAGAAATGAAAATATAGCCACATAGTAATAGGTTACAAAAGTCTGTGGATAAACAAATTCAAGATTCACTGTATAGTAAATTATATTTATTTATAATAAAACTAAAGTATAATCTAAAAACACATTTTAACTACTATATAGTTTAAACAAATTTCTCTATTTTAGGGTTTACTTCCATTTAATTATCAAAGACAATTGAAAAAATCTTCAGCCTTTAAAAAAAAATAATCTTCCTCAGCTTTTTGCAAAACTGTTAACAATACTGTTTGTATTTAAAGATAATTAATTTATTCACTCTAGACTCTTTTTGGTCTAGCCAAATTTAATGATACAAATCCAAATGTTTGCTTGGAAATGAAGTAATCATTATTAGTAAGAACACTAGATTAAGGACCAAAAGTAAAGTAAAATGATAAATGACTACTTTTGGTATTACTTGGCAAAAAAAGCAATACTTAATTATATTTTTTAGCAGACACGTTTCACATTAGGTCAATGGATTGTTCAATGGTGTGAGTCACATAGTCTTGGGTCGCCATCCCATATTAAAACTTGCAGGTTTTTATAACATAAATTACTACGTTTGGTATCACTTGGCAAAAAAAACCACTACTTACTGATATTTTTCAGCAGACACGTTTCTCACTGCACTGACTCACAGCATTGAAAAATGCACTGACTTAGTGCTAAACGTGCCTGTTGAAAAATATCAGTGAGTAGTGGCTTTTTGCTAAGTGATAGCAAAAGTAGTCATTTATATAAATTAAATTTAAATGAAGGTAAGAGATTATCCTACTTAATAAGGTTTATCCTAATTTTGACATGGCACATTGATATTGTTATCATTTTCATTCCCTACTTGTTCAAAAATAACTACTATTGTGAAAAGTGTAGGCAGTACTCGATGCCAACTTCAATAGCTTATAGTAAGAAAACATCGAAGAGATGGTTAAACAAAAATGTTATGTTTCTGCTAAAACTCTGATATTAAATGAAATCATCACTTTGCAAAAAAATGAATACGTTCATTTATGATTATTTTGCTCCTCAACATATCTATTTATATTTTGTTAACATCCATCGCCAAAAAGTTCTAAACTTAGTGATTTTAAATCTTGTACACATTTTGTAATTATTTTATAAATAAAGTCCAAATGTCGAGTTATTGCAAAATTTTGTTTTATTTCTTCTTTTGTTATATTTTAGGAATACTTTTGATACTTTGAGTTATAATAAGGTAAATTCAAAGAGTAATATTTATAGACAGTAAAGTATGGAAAATGTAGCAAAAATAACTATTAATTACAGCTTTGCGATATAATTTAAATGTCTTAAATACTGTATATTACTTTTAAAAACTAGTACTTTATTTTTGTTAAAATAAAAGATAGTTCACCTTTGAAGCATACTTTGACATATCCTGACAAATATCAATCCCAGAAGGCCCTCCACCAATCACAAGAATAGATTTTCCACACATTGTTTCAGGAATACGGTAAGAGTGACTGTGCATAACTTGCCCTTGGAACAAATCTAAACCTTTTATATCAGATGGTATAAATGGTTCACTGTAGTGCCTGCAGAACGTTACATTGTACTTTAAGAAACTTTTATTTAACCAAAATGTATAACTATTACCAGCAATTAAATATTATTTGCTAATGAAAAATCACTTACAAGATGAAATGCCCCGTTTGGAACTAGTAAGAGAAAAATAAAAACTTTGGAATAGAAATCTACTTATCTGAATTAATTGAGACTGGATTTTATTTGGATAAACAAAAATTCGGATAATTAGATTTTTCAAAAGAATGTGAATTTTAAATAACTATTGAATATAATTTGCCAATGGGAGAAAAACGTTTTTTTATAGTTTTACACTTTTTTCTACGCTTTTCACAAAGAATCTAAAACCTTAGCTTTTTCACAAAATATTGGGCAAAAAATCAGGTTTCCCATAGAATGTTATTGCGAAAATCACTTGAAAACGCCATCTTCAAATTCTTTGCTTTTTACTGCCTTCATTGATCTTTTTGAAGAACTTTCATCTTCATCTTCAAAGTTTAAAAGTGTTAGATTTGCTACTTTTAATGTCTGAAATTATTTGTTTAGCACTATGTATCTCAGACTATATAAAATAGTTTACCCTAAACTCCTTTATTTGGTTGATCTATAATTTTTAATTTATCTGCTAACAATAACAATTCGTTTTCTTTTAGAAGCCATGACTAATCAAAACCCAGTAGAGACAGTTAGGCTGGCGACGGACAACAGCTAACAATACAGATCTTCACCAAGACGGTGTTTCAGCATCCAAATAATTTTTGCGCTGCACCTACAGTAGCTTAGCAAAGAAAAGGTAAGTGGTACATATGGACAGAAACATTATTTTAAATAGTGTACATTCCTGTCTTAATTTTTTTCCTGAAAATCTGAAAGTTATTTGGATAATAGGAGTTGGGATAGTTGGAGTTCTATGTTATTTTAAGAAAACACATTCTTCATCACTTCATGATTGCTACATTAAAAGCTGGGATTCTCAGGTGCACCTAGAGGAGGTTTGTCACATCCAACCACACTGCTTCTTATTAAGTGAATATTTAGTATTTATAGGCACTCAAAACTACTAGCAACACAAAAACAACAAAAATTCTTAGTCCCTGTGAGATAAATTTGATCAAATAAAACTCCTATACTTTATAGTTATATATTATGTGTGTTACTTTCATATAATTTTTTTAAAAATCTTTGAATTACATTGAAATATCAATGCTTTAAAACTATTAATCATTTCAAAAAAAAAAAAAAAAAAATGGTACGGACAAAATTGCCAGGGAAGTCTGTTCAATGTTTCCGGCTGTTTCCAACTGGACAGATATTTGGAAGTTGGGGACCATGGGTCGAAACCTGTACCAAATACAACCAAACCCACCTAAGGATGACAGATATAAAAATATACCTCGCAAAAATATACCCCTTTCTACTTTTGCAGCTAGAGCACGTACAGGTCACCTCAAAAATATTTGTTTTATTTTTGTCTTTCGGATTCGCCGATTTTGTGGCGACAACGAGGTAGAGAGCTTGGAGCATATATTATTTAATTGTTACTACCCGATTCCTGCAAGGAATATTCTACAAACCCAAGTATCCGCTTGGCAGGAAATACTAAAGAATAAACAATACTGGGCTATTACATCTAACATATACCATCGACATCGGGCTATCGGCTACACCTGAAGCTGGAGGCCTCATACATACAAAAGTACGAATGTCAAAACAAAAATAATAAACTTTGTTCCAATTAATGGTAATTGGTTCTAAATTTGTTTAAATTAATCATGAAACTTGCAATCTAAAATTTTTTTAAAATTTAAATATTTAGTACGTAAATATAAAGTGTAATGAAAGTTTAATAAGTCAGATTTCTTGAAATTTATAGTCCATTACATTCGGCAAAACTTAATTAATAACTTTACATTAATTTACTACTATACAAACTATAATTTTGTATTAATTTATAGAAAATTACTGAGACAGAATGTTTTAAATCTCTCCGTGGTGATCTCTGATGAGACACTGATAAAGATCACCATGGAGCGATTGAAAAGGTTCCGTCTAAGTAAGTTTTTACAAATTTTACACAAAATTAAATTTCGGATAGTTCTAAACTAATGTAAAGTTGCTAAGTTAGATTTCTTGAATGATGTATTGAATTTCAACCAGTTTTGAATGATGTGAAGTTTAATATATCCAATACGCAAAAGTACAATTAAATAATATTGTTAAAATAACTAAAATTTAAAACCAACTAAAATCTTTAACCTCTAAGTTTTACAGTCAATAAATCAATTTAATAAGTACAAAATACAGATATTTTCTCTTACAACAGTAAATTTTCTTTTGGGATGAAAAAAACAATGTATAACATGTAGTTTAGGCACATAAAATGTCAATAGCTAGGTTATTCCATTAAAATAGAAATATTTTGGAAAATTTGTTTTTTTAATTAACAGTTGAAACATTCTGTAGGATGTGGTTTAAAGTAACCATTGTTTGCTGTGTAGAATAATGTTTAATTCTTGTGATTGTATAAATAAGTGTTGTGTACAAGGGATTGCAAAGAAAACCAAAACTTATAAACTGGTGCAGGTAGTATGTTTC
Source organism: Prosapia bicincta (assembly GCA_036971475.1). NCBI lineage: Eukaryota > Metazoa > Arthropoda > Insecta > Hemiptera > Cercopidae > Prosapia > Prosapia bicincta. The sequence goes on along the minus strand of JBAIZL010000004.1, from coordinate 36,922,486 downwards.
TGCAGGTAGTTTTATTTTGTTATTTATTACATAAGAAAAACTCACCCAGAGCCTACAATAACAGCATCAAAACATTCAACATGTTCCTCATTTGTCTTTAAATTCTTAGTTGTTACTATCCAACCTGATTCAACAGGAGAAATGCTTGTTACATGATGATGAAACTGAAAAAAACAGAATTCTTAAAAGTAGCACTTTATTTTTTAAATATATTTTTGTGTTTATTTTTATAAATTGTATTACACTGTAGACACAAGGACATAATCTGAAATAACCAAATAGTTGCTAAGAGTGTTTTATATTTGTTCTTTAGTTTGAACACATAACTTATACAGTGCTGCATGGTGTGTAGGCCCTTTAAAATAACTGCCCACTACTGATTTTAAAATTTCTCATTAGTCACAAAAACCAGCTGTTAATTGCTGAGTTATTGTTTGAAATATTTTTAACGGCAAGCAATTTCTAAATTCTACAGAGAAATCCTCTTGTATGTTTTGTTCTGTCAATGTAAATTGCTAAGGACTCCATTCGATTCAGAAACTACTTTATCGGTAGTAGATTTTTCTACAATGAAATTAATGAAATATACCTCTTATGGTGTAGAAAATATAAAAGACTAATTAAATTTATATAAAAAACTTTATACTGACACACGTATATTAAAGTTTTTATTTAGGACAATGAGTAAAAGAAGGTATGAAAAGGATCTATTTATATACAAAGGAAAAAATCTCAATATACAAGAAATGTGATAAAATTGTTAAGTAAGCTAAATCTATGCAAATGTTCTGAGAGCACAATTATGCCAGAGTAAAAAAAAGTAAACTCTTTAACACTTAATATTATCAATATAATTTGTTCAAAGTACTATTTTTCTGTCTTAAGAGTACCAAAGTTTTTGCTAACAGATTCACTATACTACATAATACAGGGAACGTAGTTGAGGGTGAAGAATACAGGATTACATAACATATTTTATACACTAAAATAATAGTTGTCGCTTAGGGAAGGTTAAAGAACAAAAGAGACTGTAAAACATTGTCAGTAATTAGAGGAAAGAGAAAGAAATTATAGACTGAGTCTACATAGAAAAAGCATCTATTAGAGTGAAATGAGAAATAATTCGCAACAGATAAAGTATATTTAATTGAATAAAAGTTATCCAAACCACTACTTATTAAGATTTTCAACATTCTCTGACTAGAAATAAAATGTACTAATTTTTTTTTTATTTTGCATAATTTGTTAGTAAAAAAAATATAAAGTCAAAGTGTGTTTTCCTAAAGAACATAAATTTGTCTACAAAAATATTCATATGATATAGAATTCAAAACAATATTTTTTTTTATTATGTGAGTGTAATTCTTTTATTGAAATATAGACTAAAAAACATAATTTCATCAATTATTGTTTTTGTGTTTTAATTTCATAAACCTTTTGTTTATGTAAAGAACTAAATTCTACACTTCATGAAAATATACATCTTTGTAAAAAGATTGCTACTGCAAACTTTACTTACTTACTTTCAAAATATGAAATTGTCTAGAATTTGTTGTCACTCATATACCAATAATGCTAGAATTAAATGATGGTTAACAAAGTGAATACATAAGGGCTTACTTGCTGTCGCATTTTGAAACAATCGTTCCTTTTACAAAGCAAAGACTCTGTGGCCAGGAATTATTACAATTCTAAAATTTTAGTTGTTAACTGTTGGAAGGAGATTGGGTCTGAATAATAAGATTGGGATATCACAAAATTCAAGAATAGATTTATTATTTAGAAACAATGATGATATTATAAGCATGCATAGTGTTGAGATATCAAATAATAATTACTGCCAGCTGTCCTCCATATAGGATATAATTTATATGTTACACATTTAGGCCTCAGTTAAAATAAAATTTGCAATCTGAAGCATGAAAATTAAATATAATTGCTTATTTATAATTGTAACTTGACAAAAAAAACTACTTACGGATTTTCTTTTCAGAAGATTAGTAGCAGAAACTACTGAGAAAATCACTAAGTAGGGGTTTTTTGCCAAGTTAAATTTATAAATAAGTGATTACTCAAAAATTCTTAAGACGTACAACCAGATAAATGCAAGAATATTATACTGACCTTGACATGGTCCTTTATCTTATAATGTTCTGCATAGTCGAGAAAATAATTTAAAACTTCTTGTGTAGTTAAATAAGATTTATTTTGTTTCCAAGGAAAATCAGGAAACTCCATATTCTCTTTTGGTAAATTTGTCCTAAAATATTTTAAAAGAATCAACAACATTAACAACAGTTAATTTTTACACTAGTAACCATAATTTTGAACAAATTTCTAAAATTTATGTTCTGGTTGTATTGTTTTCCATGAATGTATTACATTCTTCATATAAGCTTTCAAAAACATATATTTACTAAAACATGATTAAAATATTGCAAATGAAGTTTAAACAAATATTCATTAGAAAGCTTAAAACAAAGTATTAACATAAAAATAATGTAACAAACTGGGCTTAAATAAACTGGAAGAAAAAGTAGATTTGCGTGATATCTAAAAAACTGGTCTAGTAGTCCTTTATTGTTTTTCATTGAAATTATTACTATCTATAAAGAATTAATACATAACCAAGTGAATACTTAAGAGCTTTCTTGCTGATGCGTTTCAAAACAATCATTTCTTTATCGAAGCTAAGTCTCTAGCTCTAATTTTAGAGCATAGGAGGTACCACACTCCCTCCTCTTGAAATGAAAGCCTCCCACGCTCCCTCCGCTTTATACCATAAACAAATGGTGTGAGCATATGAAAAAGAAACAAATAATATACATATCGAAAGCAATATATTTATTTACATATATTTTCACAAGAAACATGATATAACATTTCAGGTTTTAATTTGCAAGATAAACTTTAACTGATAAAAGAAAAATCGGATAGTGAGATGGATGAGCTTTCGTTTATTTTACTCGTATGCCTATTTCAAGTTCTATTTTGTTAAGGGCTCAACACAAGTTGTTAGCAACATCAAGTTACTATATTTTGTTTCCACTGCAACAAGTGCTGAAAATGCTTTTTCGCACAAGTAGGTCAATGGAAAAGGCATGTATAATCAAAGAGCTGCCTGGGATACTTTGGGTCACACTTTTAAGTGTTTTATCCGAAATGAAGATTTCTCCATTTTGTCAAAATCATATTTGGCAGAGAAATCATTTTTGCATACATTTCATTTAAATTTTCTAAACATCATTGCCAATAAGATAACCTATGAAAAAAATCTGAGATGTAATTTAGTCTTAAATTTTAATAAATCGTGTACTTATATTATAATTAAATGAGAATTTCTTTTATTATTTTCCAACTGGTCTGGCACCCTCCTTGACTTACCTTCATACACTCCAGTTTGGGAACCCATGTTGTAGAGACATAGCTTTGTAACAGACACAATTGTTTCGAAACCCGTCAGCAAGTAAGCTCTTAAGTATTCGCTTAGTTATGTATTAATTCATTATAGTTTAATCAGTTAATTCAAGGTGATAATTTTTTGAAATAGCCCTTGTCTCTTTTAAACATGTGCTTTTGTTCTCATATACGAGAATATTGCCAAAACAATTGCACTGTATTGTTCTCTTCAGGTTTAGGAACAGGAAAAAGATGCATTGTTCTAAGTTAAAAAAATGTAAAGGTTTGAGAATCATTGCTGTATTAACTTGGAGCAACAAATGATTTATTTTTTATTATAAATAAATAAAACGTCATAGCCACATCAACTTTTTATTTAATCCTGATGTACATTTAGATTGCTAAGCAATTATCTTCAGAGGAAATTATTAAAAGACTAAGTTAATCAGGATGTATTACATTTACAACAAGATTTACATAAAACATTTATCTGTTAAACCGATTCCTTGCTATGAGCCCCAATTGGGGATTTGGTGTTTAAAACGAGTTAGGTAACCAGCACTTGCTTGTTAATGCTTAACACCTATATTGAGGCATTCATAGGTTCATTGAGGTTATGTTCATGCATTACAGTGGTAGCAATAGTGTAATTTTGTGGCATTTGTATTGAGTTATACATATTGATATAGGTAAGCAGCTCACATATAGGAATATGTATTTTCTTTATACTTTTTCCAGTATGTAAACATTTTTTATCATTCAACTTTGTTATATTATAGTGGTTAACATTTCCATAACCCAGTAACATGGTCCGTTTCCTTATTTTTATAAACATTTAGAAACTATGGTCGTTTTAATAGTGATAACCATTTGGGGATCATGGCACGTCCTGTATATTTTACCTAGGCCCATACTGCGCTTTTTATTCTGATGGCTGAATGGGAGTTCTTTAGTCTAAATCAGCTAGTATCCCTTATGAAGGATGAAGAATTTTTGGATTCTCTAGATGATGGGACATACATATTGTTCAAATGCCTCCTGATAAGGTTGATAATCTTTCTGACCTAATAGAGACCTGAGGCTACTTACGCCCATCATTTCTTGAAGCAATTTATACTTGGAAAACCTATTAAATTTGGCTTCAAAAGCAGTGGTTATTATGTTGTGGAGAAGCGGGCAACTGTTTTCATGCTGAACTCTATGAGGAGGGAAATACAAATATCCAATGGTAAAACATCCTCTGTAGCCTCATCCACTATTATGTCCAAAGTTTCTGTTCCTAATACTCCCCAAAATCATATTTTTTATATTGACCACTATTTTAAAAGAAAATGTGAAATATGCATGACAAGGGTAAGAAAGCAATGCTTCAAGTGTAATGCTCGTCTCCATTTTGAATGTTTTCAGGTTTGGCATAACGACTCTTTGAACTAACACAACCTTTATCCTATAAATATAGTGCTTTGTTTCTAAAATATACACTTTTATGTGTTAGATATAGTGTTTTCTTTGTAATAAAATAAATATTTGGCTTGACTACATCTTCAAGTTTTTTTTACCCGCATATGCCATGATCCCCATTTGGGGATTTTTTTTAAAAAAGCTAAATTTGTAAAATCAATTTTAAAAATATTTTTTTTTGGTAATTTTTAAAGCATTTGTTGATTCCATCTTCGCTTGAGCTACTAGTAATCACTAAACATTTTTAAATGTTTTAAACTTGCCTATAGTAGCACTTACATTTTTTTTTTGAGGACGGCCGTTTCGGGAGATGTGTCCCTTTGTCAACTCAGACCGTAACTGATCTCAAGGTTTACGTAGGTTAGGGTGGGGGTGGGATGTTTTAGTGGGGTGGGTGTATTTTGTGTGTATTAGGAGTTATGATGTCAAAAAGTGCGTGTGAGTTCTAATGTAATTGTGTGTTGAGTATGTGTGTAGGGTGTAGTTTGAAGTGCCTGTATATTTTGTATTGTTCAGTTGTGTAGCGTTGGTTATTTCTGTGTTATTTATGAAGAATTTGTAGGTTAGATGTTATGTCTATGTAGTAATGTTTTGTGGAGTTGAGATGATCGGCGAAGTTTGATTGGTAGTTATTGTTTTTTAGTGCTTTTATATGTTCTTGGTAATGTGTGTAGAATGACCTCCCTGTCTGGCCTATGTAAAAACTGGGACATTAACTGCAAGTTAGTTTGTAAACTCCAGTGGTGTTGTAAATGTCATTGATATATGTTGTTGGGTTTAAATTGTTTGTTGAGAGTGTTGTGTGTGGAGTAAGTTATTTTGTAGTTGTATTTTCGTAGTGTGTTAGTTAGATTGTGGGTTTTGGATGATCTGTATGGTATTGATAAGTATTTTATGGGATTGTCATCTTGTGTGTTTGTATTTGGGTTATTATGTTTATTTTTTAGGCGGTTGTATAATTTGTCAATCATTGTTGGGTTGTATCCGTTTGTTTGTGCTATATATTTTATGGTGTTTAACTCCTGGTAGTGTTCATCTTTGTCTAACGGTATTTTAAGCAGGCGATATATCATGGTGTTGTAAGCAGCTAGTTTATGTTGGTGGGGGTGGTTTGAGGAACTGTGTATGGTCGTATTAGTACTAGTGGGTTTTCGGTATATGTTGAATTTATGTGTTTGTTTGTCTGTTCGTTTCTAAGAATTTGAGGGAGTTTTGTTGTTCTGTTTCGATGGTGTATGTTAGTTTTGGGTGTATGGAATTAAGGTGTTTTAGAAATATGTGTGCTCTGCGTGTGTTGCCTTTATATAATGTTATGATGTCGTCGTCGTATCTGTACCAGTAAATTATGTTATCTGAGTATTTATTGTTGTGTAAAATTTGGTTTTGTTCAATATGGTGTATGAATATTTCTGCTAAGATGCTGGCTATGGGGGAGCCCATAGGTAGTCCACCTTTCTGGTTGTAGAATGTGTTATTGTAGGTGAAGTAATTTTGAGATGTGATTAATCTTGTGAGGTGGATGATTTCGTCAATATGTGTATGTGGTGTATTTGTGTCTATTAGCATGTTTTTGAGGATGTCGATGGTTTCTGGAATGGGGATTTTTGTATATAGATTTGATATATCAAAGGAGACTAAGGTGGAATTGTGTGGGATATTTACGTTTTTTATTTTGTCTATTTTTTATGCTACAATGATTATTAAATTTTATATGGTTTCGGATAGTTTTGTCGAGGAATTTGGCTAGAAGATGAGAAGGGGCGCTTGTGTAGTTGATTAGTGGACAACAAAAAAGTACACAGCTTCATCCAAAATAACAACATCATTACACTAAAAGAAGACCCAACAACAAAATACAACGCTCAAATCAAAGAAGCAATCAACAAAACAAAACTTATAATCCCACACCACACCAAAAAGCACCTAAAACAAATAAAGCCAATAGCCCCTAAACTAAACGCCCTGCCGAAACTTCACAAAAACAGACATCCCAATACGTCCAGCAGGTAACAGAAAAATAAATATTTGGTAAACCTCCAAATATACCTATGCTTTACAGACAAATGTACCAACATGACAAAAAAAATGTTTTAGTTTTGCTAATTAAGGGCTGAGAAGTAAATAACCCTTTTTCTTTTTCAAACAAACCTCGCATAAAACAAACATTTTAAAATAGATTGCCTAATAAATCTTAAATTAGTACAGTAAATAAACTTACCTTAAATTCTTGTACATGGATGAATGTATAGGAAGACCATATTCATCTTTGCCAGTTTTATCTGTGTAAACCCAAGTGCCTCCTAGTTTGTCTGTCTGTTCATAGACAACACAAGTCATTCCACTGCCTGGTGCAGTTATATGTCTTGCTGCACACAGCCCTGAAGCACCACCTCCTATTACTGCTATATGCATCATACATTCAGTATGAAAAAGCTGCAAAACATATGTTTCAAATCATATTAGCAATAACATGATACTTTCAGATAGGATGCTTTAAAATATTTGTGAAGTAATACATTGTATCTAACAAGTTAAATTAAAATTGGAACATTTCTCTTAAAAGCACTATCTACTCTAATATTTTAGTTGTCCCATTCAAAATCACAAATTTCCTTCCATTAAACACTTTAAATATATATATGTATATTAATATAATGTTATTAGTAATAGGAGGCTAATGTCAGTGGCGGGTGGTGATTAAAACCTATTGAGGCTGCATATTGTGAAATGTTAGTTTTGGTAAGGCAAAGAAATCGTAATCATAAAAACTTAAACAGCTGTTATAGGAAAAATATATAGATATTGCTCAATATTTTGATTTATTCTATTGAAGTAAATATATTGGCATTGTTATTTTATTTTTACATATTTAAGACATGGAATCTCAAATAATGGGTTCATTTATTAACAAACCAATCTGAATTCATTCTTAACTGTGAATGTCAACAAACTTGGAGTGGAACGGAGATACTTCTCTCCGGGCGGATCTGATCTTAACCGAAGACTTCCAAGGTTGCAGCCTGTTTGCAACCTTATGGAGCCTTAAGGCGCTGCCTGACTGTTTTAATCTGTCTGGATCTTGCAATGCTTATTCTCCATTAGGAGTGGTGCCACTTCGTGTTGCAGGTTTTCCTCCAACGAGACTGTCTGCGACTGAGCAAACGGTCACACCGTATTTTTAGCAGCACGAAAGCAAACAGCTTTTTAAAAGTATTATAACCTATTTTAAACTTAAACTAGAACCTATAATTTTACTAAAGCTAAAAACATGACAGGTAGGTACAAATTTACTTCAGTGTTTAAAAAATGAACTAAATTTGCATGTATGTAATATTTAGTAATGACACTCTGTCATTTGTGCTTTCTTTAATTTATTGTTTAACATTCTTGTAATGGTCATTAAAATGGTGTATTTTTCTAATAGTTTCATTATACATAAATGCTTTAGGAGAAGCACATTGGGTGGTGGTACTGCTCTGTAGTAGAGCTATGGATCTCACAATACAGAAATACCCTGTACTTACGTGATAGGTGGGACCAAGCGATAACCGTGAGCTGAATTCGCCTAAGACAGGGTATAATTTTACATACAATCACATAGCAATCCTGTTGGATTTGGACCAAAGACTAATTAAGCTAATCAATTAGTAGAAAAATGTGTATGTATTAAAATCTTATATACATATTACAACAAAATATTATATTATATGCCTATATACTGCAAAGAAGTAAGTAAAAAGAAGTTATTTTGACATAGATGACTTCATAAAATCTAATAAATTCGTTTGAAGAATTGATGATTTTTTCTTCTCTCGCAGAATTTCCTCGTAAGTCACTAATTTTTTTCTTTTGTGGCAGAAATACGCTTATTGTTGGAGTCTACGATTTCCAAAATTTGTAAATCTTGCTCATTTAAACTAAGGCCTTTTGTCAAGTTTTTAACCATCATTTCATTCTTGAATTTTAACTGTACGGGGTTAAAAGTTCGGATGGTCATAAACTATTGTTTAAGTGATTAACATCATTTCATCTTTTACGTCAACTGGGTCTAAAGAATCTGCGTTTTTAAGGTCTTGCTCTTGCTCACGCATTTCTATTAATCAATTAATTGCTCATCAATTAATTATCAGCTCCTGGTTGTGAAAATCCAGCAGTTCTTGAACGTCATAATTATCCACTTCTAAATTTAGTTTCCTGGCAAAACCGACAACTTTTTCAATCACATCAGCAATTTCATCAGACTGGCACTGATTTCCCTTGAGATTCAGTGGCTAAAGTTTTAGCACACCTTTTTCAAAACGACATTTAAATTTCATTCCAAGATTGTCCAGTGATTCTCAAGCATCTAAAATACTGAATTGTTTTCAAAAATCTTCAACAGAGAGCTTGTTGCTCTGTCTCTGCATACCTTCATGCAGATGCGCATGAAGTGATCTTCTTGTGAAATAAGCTTTAAATGCTTTGATGACTCCCTGATCCATCGATTGAAGCAAACTAGTTGTGTTTTGTGGCAAAAATATCACTCTCAAGCGTGTGTCGAAATTAGATATAGTAGTAGGAGGTTAGTGCATTGTCAATTAATAAGAATTACTTTAAAAGGAATTTTTTTAGACCGACAATAATGTTCGACTTGAGGTATGAAATGATGACCAAACCAGTCCTAAAAAAAGGTGACACCCAAGCACCAAATTCGACTTCCAAATCACGGACAAGGTAGGTTTAGAAATATTTTTTAATGCCCTTGGATTTTCTGACCGATAAACTATGACAGTTGTCAACTTGTAGTCAACAGCTGTATTTGCGGCCTTAAAACCTGAAAATATTTTCTTTTCATGAGCTATAACAAATAGCTTAGTCATTTTCTTCCAGAACAAACCAGTTTCTGCATAATTCGGACAGCATGATTTAAAACCACGTAACTTGGGAATCGCGTAAGACGGGGTAGTGTAAGTCGAGGTATTACTGTATTTACATACTTTTTATTACCAATGAGCAAGAACGAAAAAGAAATGGAGCAAGGAAATAATACAAGAAGCAATAATAACCAATTACAATAAAAAATACATTGTTTTTCTAAATCAGTGTTGCCAACCCAAGGGCAGAGACTCACTTGAGGACCACAGGCAGTAGATTCTGGGGAGGAGTTACCCTAAGCCAAAGCTTTAGGGGTAGGGATACAAAACCTTTAGTGAAAATAGTTAGTTGCTCAAAGGAATTATTATACTGTATTTTTCGATGGTTAAAGGAATAAATTTAGTCTGTGGAAGAGAATTGATGCACCTCATCAGTTGTCACAACTGAAACAGCAATTGTTGTTGTTGGAGTTGAGGATTAGTTTTCAAGAGGATGTGTTAACAAGCTCAAGTCATTGATAATGCTAGGAATGTAGTTTTAGACAAGCTTAAGACCTCTTAAGTAAGTACTGTAGATTGTGTGTATATATATATATATATATATATATATATATATATATATATATATATATATATATATATATTGTAAAACTTAGATGAATTATTTTTTCTTGTTGAATATGTATGGTGAAATAAAATAATTTTCATAAACAAGAATATACGATTATTACTTCATTTTATTGTTGATTGAAGCTTTTCGCTAATTTACATTATTAGCATTTTCAAAATTTATAAATCACTGTTCAGTTATGTGACTAGAGTAAGACTGTTGAATATAATTGCACTATGCTCAGTAAACGGTATCAGTTATCTTATCTGTTAGATAAATATACTTTAATATTTCCATTTGTCCTAATCTTTTATTTTTAAAAAGTCATCAAATATGCTAAAGATAGTATTATGTTTTGATTTAATCTGGACTTGTTCCTCTATTAGTGTGTTCTTAATTTTATTTTTATATATCTCTAAGTTTTCTATTATATTCATTTTTAAGCCTTTTTGTACATGTTTAACCAACTTCATATTACTAATCTCTGGAAAATCATGATTTCTTTCTATACAATGTGTGGCAAGATTAGATTTATAAATATGTGGCTTTTTAAATGCATTTAAATGTTCTTTGTAGCGATCTTTTATTTTCTTTTTTGTTTGTCCTATATAACATTTTTGACATGTTGTACAGTTAATACTATATACGCCGTTTATATTAATTTTATTTACTTTAATGTTTGTATTTATTATATTATTAATTGTGTTATTAGTGTAATAAGTTATTTTGACATTAGTGTCTTTAAATAATTTTATAATTGGTTTGATTTCATAACCGGTAAATAAGAATTTGGACCAAATAATTTCTTTAGTATTTGAGTAATAATTTTTATTTATATTATTATCCATTATTTTAAGGATTTTATTATTCAATTTATTAATGGTTTCTTTTTTATATCCATTTTGTATTGCTATTTGTTGAATAATGTTTAGTTCTTTCAATTTATTTATCGGGTTTAATGGAATTCGGTTCATTCTGTATAATAAATTATAGAAGCATGCCATTTTTTGATTGTACGGGTGGTTTGAATAATTAGGTATTATTTTTACTGTTTGAGTGGGTTTTCTAAATATTGTAAAATTTAATTTATTATTTTCCTTATAAATGGTGATATCTAAGAAATTTATGGCATTAAGTTTTTCTATTTCGTAAGTAAACTGTATTTTATTGTGTATATTATTTATTTCGGTAATTATTAGGTTTAAATTTAATGCATTATTTGTAGAAATGTACAGACCGTCACCTACATATCTATACCATCGTCCATTATTATCATATTTTTTAATAATTTTTATTATTTCTTCATCAATATATTGCAAAAATATTTCGGAAATGATACTGGATAGTGGTGAACCCATTACTAAGCCGTCTTCTTGTCTGTATATTTTGTTATTATAGCAAAAGTAATTTTGTTTTAATATTATTTTAAGTACATTAATTATTTCATCAATTTCTTTTTTATCATGTGTATACATATTTAATTTATTTTTTATTATTTTATATGTTTCCATTAAAGGTATATTGGTATACATGTCTTTTATATCGATTGATATTAATTTGCTATTATTGTCTATTTTTATATTTTTAATTTTCTCTATAAGGTGATAAGTATTTTTTATATTATGATTGTTATTTAATTTCATTTTGTCTTTTAACTGTTTGGCAAAAATTTTAGATATTTTATATGAAGGTGCACTTTTAAAATTAATAAGCGGTCTAATTGGATTATTTATTTTATGTAATTTTATAATACCATTTAATAATGGTATTTTAGGGTTATCATTTATGTTATTGATTTCCGGATTAAATAATACATAAGAATTCTTCACAATACCTTTTATTTCATTTTGGTATTTATCCGTGGGATCTTTTTTTAGTTCTATAAACATATTATCTACAATATATTTTTCATTTTTGTTTATGTAATCTTGTTTGTTTATTACCACTACAGCATTGCTTTTATCTGCTTTTATAGTACATAAGTTATTATTATGTAATTTTTGTTTTAGATTATTAAATTGTATATATTGATTTTTGTTTTGATAATTTTTTATTTTATAAACATTATGTTTTTTTATTAATTTAGCTATTCCATTTGTTGCATTAATTCTTACCTTTTCTTGGTCATTTTCTTTTAATTTATTTATAGCGGTTTCTGTATCTATTACAATATTATCAATGTCTTTATTAAAATTTTTCTTTATGTTGACAATATGAATGCCTTCTAATATTTTTTCTTCATTTTTAGTGAAATTAATGTTAGTTAAATTGATTAAATTTGGAAAAAATTTATGATACGTTTCTTCGTGTACTTTGTGTTTTTCCTTATATATTTTTAATTTGTCTAATTTATTGTTTATATTATTTATTTTAATTTGTTTAAGATATTTAATTTTTGTATTAATTTCCTCATATATATATCCCCACTTTATTATATGTAACTTATTTGCTAATTCTAAATTTAATTTATATATTTCATATGTTAATTTACTTTGTTTTTTTTATAATTCATTAATTTCATTTCTTATCCACATCTTCTCAGCTTGTATATTAGTTTTTTGTGCTGCTTTACTTTTATTTTTTATGTTGATTTTTGCATATTTGGGTATGATTTGTAATTGTATACATTTTTTGTTGAAAAATATATTACAATTATTTCTCATCAATTGAATTTTCTTTTTCTGATATAAATTTATTTTGTTTGTTAATGTATTAAAATTTTGTACTGATTTAAGCATAGTACAATTATTTACAACATACATTTTTTTTTTTTTTTTTTTTTTTTTATATATATAATATTAATTTATATTATCCAAATATTTACTTATATATGTATTTTAATTTATATTATATATCATCTAATATTATAGTTTGTTTAAATAATTTTGTACTATATAATTAATTTTCAGTATAACCTAATAATATGTAAATTATTTATTCACATTTCCATATAATACTTTTTTTTGTATATTAATCTATCATATAAATATTTAAATTTGTTTTCCTTTAGTCTTGCATTTTTCATATAATTTATCAATATGTCAATTATATTAAAACATACGAGTATAACTAGTTTTTCGATAACGTTAAATCATAAAATTATTATACTTATTATTATAATTAATTTATTAAAATATGTAACTAACATTAATATCAAATAATAAAAACATTATACTTATTGCTTCTTTATATTTAATTTTCAGTATTCTTTACTTTCTTGTAACATTTACTTTATACAATTTCTTATATTAATATCGTTGTGCTATTTATATTACAATATAGTATTTATCAATATATTGTATCCTAATGTTAATTTATTTGTAAAATATTATTTAGAATATTATATAATTTCATGTGCATTAAATAATATCCTCATGTCAACAATTAAAATTGAATCAATATTTGATACAATGTAAGATTATTTATATTTGCATTTACACTTAAAAATCATTTACTTTTATTTATACTTATATATAATATTATTTATGTTAATCTTTAATAATATAAATAAGCTAAATTACAGTTTTAGCCTTATTATGTTTCATTAAACTATACAAACATTCATATAAATAAATTAAAAGAACATTAATAAATTTTATTGTTTTAGGTTTCAGCTTACTTGGTTATTTGTTCATTACAAATTTAATAAAATAAAACCGATTGTTAAGTTCATTGAATATAATCTAATTCCAATATGTCTTTAACCATTATCAGTATAAGTTCCTTTTATTTTTGTTTTCAAATAAGAAGTATGTCTGATCCACTATATCAACATTGAGTCTTGCTAAGTATTGAGTTGAATAATAAGTTGTGTAAACTGTAGATTTTATTCATTTACTTATATATCATGATAATGTATATCATTATACTACTGTTTATTTTAATTAATATTTTATATACCTGATCTAGTCCTTTAGTTATTGACAATTAATTGCTTTATTCATCAAATCCTTGATAGGCAAATATATTGTAAAACTTAGATGAATTATTTTTTCTTGTTGAATATGTATGGTGAAATAAAATAATTTTCATAAACAAGAATATACGATTATTACTTCATTTTATTGTTGATTGAAGCTTTTCGCTAATTTACATTATTAGCATTTTCAAAATTTATAAATCACTGTTCAGTTATGTGACTAGAGTAAGACTGTTGAATATAATTGCACTACTATCTTTAGCATATTTGATGACATTTTAAAAATAAAAGATTAGGACAAATGGAAATATTAAAGTATATTTATCTAACAGATAAGATAACTGATACTGTTTACTGAGCATAGTGGATACAATATATTGATAAATACTATATTGTAATATAAATAGCACAACGATATTAATATAAGAAATTGTATAAAGTAAATGTTACAAGAAATTAAAGAATACTGAAAAGTAAATATAAAGAAGCAATAAGTATAATGTTTTTATTATTTGATATTAATGTTAGTTACATATTTTAATAAATTAATTATAATAATAAGTATAATAATTTTATGATTTAACGTTATCGAAAAACTAGTTATACTCGTATGTTTTAATATAATTGACATATTGATAAATTATATGAAAAATGCAAGACTAAAGGAAAACAAATTTAAATATTTATATGATAGATTAATATACAAAAAAAAGTATTATATGGAAATGTGAATAAATAATTTACATATTATTAGGTTATACTGAAAATTAATTATATAGTACAAAATTATTTAAACAAACTATAATATTAGATGATATATAATATAAATTAAAATACATATATAAGTAAATATTTGGATAATATAAATTAATATTATATATATAAAAAAAAAAAAAAAAAAAAAAAAAATGTATGTTGTAAATAATTGTACTATGCTTAAATCAGTACAAAATTTTAATACATTAACAAACAAAATAAATTTATATCAGAAAAAGAAAATTCAATTGATGAGAAATAATTGTAATATATTTTTCAACAAAAAATATATACAATTACAAATCATACCCAAATATGCAAAAATCAACATAAAAAATAAAAGTAAAGCAGCACAAAAAACTAATATACAAGCCGAGAAGATGTGGATAAGAAATGAAATTAATGAATTATATAAAAAACAAAGTAAATTAACATATGAAATATATAAATTAAATTTAGAATTAGCAAATAAGTTACATATAATAAAGTGGGGATATATATATGAGGAAATTAATACAAAAATTAAATATCTTAAACAAATTAAAATAAATAATATAAACAATAAATTAGACAAATTAAAAATATATAAGGAAAAACACAAAGTACACGAAGAAACGTATCATAAATTTTTTCCAAATTTAATCAATTTAACTAACATTAATTTCACTAAAAATGAAGAAAAAATATTAGAAGGCATTCATATTGTCAACATAAAGAAAAATTTTAATAAAGACATTGATAATATTGTAATAGATACAGAAACCGCTATAAATAAATTAAAAGAAAATGACCAAGAAAAGGTAAGAATTAATGCAACAAATGGAATAGCTAAATTAATAAAAAAACATAATGTTTATAAAATAAAAAATTATCAAAACAAAAATCAATATATACAATTTAATAATCTAAAACAAAAATTACATAATAATAACTTATGTACTATAAAAGCAGATAAAAGCAATGCTGTAGTGGTAATAAACAAACAAGATTACATAAACAAAAATGAAAAATATATTGTAGATAATATGTTTATAGAACTAAAAAAAGATCCCACGGATAAATACCAAAATGAAATAAAAGGTATTGTGAAGAATTCTTATGTATTATTTAATCCAGAAATCAATAACATAAATGATAACCCTAAAATACCATTATTAAATGGTATTATAAAATTACATAAAATAAATAATCCAATTAGACCGCTTATTAATTTTAAAAGTGCACCTTCATATAAAATATCTAAAATTTTTGCCAAACAGTTAAAAGACAAAATGAAATTAAATAACAATCATAATATAAAAAATACTTATCACCTTATAGAGAAAA